>OV049925.1:74608613-75208613 GCA_920104205.1 Eupeodes latifasciatus
TAAACTAAAAGTCATTCCGTTTTAACAAAACTAAAAGTCATTCCGTTTTAACTAAACTAACAGTCATTCCGTTTTAACTAAACTAAAAGTCATTCCGTTTTTGACTAAACTCAAAGTCCACGAAAATTGTTTTTTAAAATTGTAATATCACAAATATTTGGCAAAATGTATCAGTTAAAAATCAAATTAATGTGTAAAAATTATAAACGAATTATATCACATAATAATGTATACAGACACACGACAAACTTTGTCCTGTCTTAATTTATTCATGTTCACTACTCAATGCATTGTATAAAAATTTGTTTTTCATGAATAAAATTTATCTATCTTATCTATCTATCTATCTATCTATCCAATAGATAATGACATCGAAAGATGCAGAAAGGACTTTCAAAAAAATTGAGTGGGTGTTTTGTGTACTATTTAAAACAAAATTAAAAAATTTTATTTGAAACCAAATATCTTGCAAACCAATAACACTAGCGACTTCAACCAAATTTAATCTATACTATTATATAAAAGCGAAACCATTTTAAAGTTCGTAACGCATGATCTCAGAAAGTAGTCAACCGATTTATTTGAAATATATTTTATTATTTTTTATATTGTTATGAGAGTGTTTATGGCTTTAATTTTTTTTCTAAATTATTTGTCAAACTTAAATATTATTAATTTTACATTTTTTGTCCATTTTTTTTTCATTAGTTGACTTATACAACCACTCATATCTTAAAACCTATACAATAATTGACAAAGATTAGCATTGCTTCATAAAGTCAATACTGTTGCGCAAATTTTAAGCCTAAAATCACTTCTAAGCTAAACATACAACCTGAGAAATAAATAAAAACAAATTATAAAATTATAAACTTTTTGAATTTATTTTATCCAGGAAATTAGATTCCATCACAATCGCGAGGTTGCTGCTTTGTTTCATTTCATTATCATTCCAACATTTTTAATTTTCTTTTCTTCCCATGCTCTTTCTCTCTTAATATGTGTTCCATTTAATAGTTACGTTTTTTCTCTTACCTACCTACCTACATATTCAATTTTTCATTGTATAGTTCATCAACTAACCTATACACACACATTATTTTTTTGTTTCTCTAATTCTATCGTCAGGGCCGTCACATTGCTGAGTAGTGTGGGCTCTTTTTTTTAAGTTACTATGGACATTAAATAAAAATTAATAAACAGTGCCGTGCACATGAAATGCCGATTTATCTAAAGAACAATTAGATCTTTTTTATTTTTCTGGTTCGAGGAAGTGAATAGATTATAATTCTTCCAATTTAAAAATAAGAAAAGTTCTATTATAATAGCTTGAATTACCAATTTTGTATCACTTCCTCGAACAATAAAACTGAAATTAAGTTTAAATTTTCTTTACAAATAACTCAAAGAAGGTACTTTCAATGACGTCGATAAAAAGAGCACACAAATGTAGGTATGTTAAGTCAGTTGCACTGCACTGAACATGAGCAGATGAATAAAAAAATGTGTCTATGGATATTTACACACGCATACCTATAGATGTATGAGAACATTAAAAACACAAATTTATTTTTTTTTTTTTTTTTTACCGAAAACTATATTTTTCGGTTGCAAAAAAACGTTTCTAGGTATGAATAAAAGAAAGAAAAGAAGAAAATAGACAAAAATTTCGTTCTGTTTTCAACTAAAAAATTGAAATGGTTTTGTATTTTCTTTGTTTTCACGTGCGGCTTGGCCTTTACTACGTAATATTTTACTTAAGTTTTTTTTTCTAAAGTGTTAATTTCGGTAAGGAAGTGTTTTTTGATTATAAACTAAAATTAATATTATTGTAGAAAATATGCTCAGTCCCATTGAGAAATTTTTTCATATGCTAATACTAATATTCAAAAAATGTTCGTGGTTACAATTTGCGAAGCAACGCGAGCACGGGTCGGCTAGTATTTCATAATTTTGAAAAACAAATCAATTAACTATTTTAATTAAAACAAACTCAAAATAACCTAGAATATTTTACGGACAAAAAATGATATTAATTCTAGAATAATTGTATATATATGTTTTATATAACTAAGTGGTCGAAAGGAAACTCCGTTCTAAACTTCAGATAATATAATTTGAATACGATGATCTCAGTTTTTTATGCTCTTAATCTTATGTGGATTGGATCAATGTAATAGTAACATAATCTTGTGGGAAAACATGTTCCACAGAGAATTCGAGACGGTTTTGCATAGAAAGTCATATGAAGCTCACGCTGCACTGCAGTGTCTTATTTCTAAATTGGATTTTGATTTGGATTTTAACATGGAGGGGGCGCTTTATCAGTGGGTAGAATATCGGCACTTTTAATAAACAAACTTTTATTATAAAATAATAAAGATTTCATAAATTGATAACAGTATTTTTTACAATTAATACAGTACTCTCTCTCTCTCTCTCTCTCTCTCTCTCTCTCTCTCTCTCTCTCTCTCTCTCTCTCTCTCTCTCTCTCAAAAATCTAAATTTTAACGATTTAACAATTTTAAACTTTTTGGTTTATCTCACCATTTTAACAATGATTTTTAAGATTGTATGTATATTTGTAGTACAAGACATTAAGAATGTTGACCACAATTGTCAATTTTTTTAAAATGTGCCTCTTGTACAATCTTATTACATATTTATTTATTCATTGGTACATGCCCCAATGACAAGTTACCAGAAATGCTTTTATGTCCCAAACAGAAACTGCAATTAATTTTTTGTTTGGGTAACTAATTCGAAAAAAGTATACAATACAAACTTATTTACTATTATGTTTAAAATGTTATGTTTTAGATATTCCTATTATGCTAAGGATATCTTATATATAAAAATGAATCGCAAAATGTGTTGGTAAGCGCATAACTCAACAACGCCTGGACCAATTTGGCCAATTCTTTTTTTAAAATGTTCGTTGCAGTTCAAGGATGGTTTCTACGTCGAAAAAAATTCCAATAATTGCCGGAAAAACCATAAGAACAGCCCTTTTCTTTTTCCCATACAAATGTTTTCTAACTAAAACGTAGTCGATTTAAAAGATTTGACTTCAAGTCATGTCAAATTAAAAAAAAAAAAACAAAAAAAGTGTTGATGTCGATTTGCCGGTGTACAAGTGTTGTTTTTCTTGGATTTTCTGTTACTCAATCTACTGAGTTTGTTTGTCAACTGATAAAAGACTGAAAGAACTTCTTATATCATGTTTAGTTAGTGTTTAGTGACAAAATATTTTATATTTGATATGGCTCCTATAAGACGAAGCAATTTAGGTAGAAGATCCCGAAATGCTACAAACCAAGCTAATTATCGATCTAATCGTACTGCACAAGAACGTGACGACCGAATTGAACGTGAAAGAATTCGGATATCACAAACGCATGAAGCGCGAGCGCGACATTCAACTAATAATCGCGCAAGTTTGAATCGAGCAACAATTGAATGTTAGCAACAATCCGCTCACAAAATAAAATTGCACTTGCACTCGCTTCGTCGGGAATCGCAGCAACTTTCCTTGAAGGTGGTCGAACAGCCCATTAAGCACTAAAATTGCCATTAAATATGCAAAGCTATGAAACTCCAACCTGCAACATTTCGAAGAACCCTGCAATGGCAAAGGTTTTGCAGCAATGTAAATTGATTATTTAGGATGAAGGTGCGATGGCACATACAAAATCTTTGGAGGCTTTAGACAAAACCTTAAAAGATCCACGAAGCAATTTGGCAGATTTGGTGGTGCAATGATTTTATTAGCAGTGATTCCACGATCAACGCGAGTTGATGAAATCAATGCATGTCTAAAGTCCCCCAATTTGTGAAAACATGTCAAAGTTCTTCATTTAAGCAAGAATATGCGTGTCGAGTTGCAAAATGATAAATCTGGAAACATATTCTCTAAACAACTCATTGACATTGGTAATGGCAAATTTCCTATAGACATGTTGAATGGCTGCATTAACTTTCCTCATAGTTTTTGTCAGTTAACGCAATCAAAAGATGAACTTATTCAGAAGGTGTTTCCAGATGTTTCTCAAAATTACAGAAACCATGATTGGTTGAGCGAACGAGCTACATATATTGGCTGCAAAAAACATAGATGTAAATGAATTAAATTTCAAAATTCAAGGACAAATTACAGGCGAATCGAGGATATATAAATCAGTTGATTCGGCTCCTAACCAAGATGATGTAGTCAACTATCCACCGGAATTTTTAAACTCGCTGGATTTTCAGGATTGCCACCTCACAATCTTCAATTAAAGGTTCGATCAATAGTTATAATGTTTGCGAAATATCAACCAACCGCGTCTTTAAAAATACAAAATAAAATAAAAAAATTACTAATCAACGTTATAAAAGGAACTCGCACCCTTAGAATGAAAGTGACCTAACTCAAAAATTGCAAAAATTGAGATTAAGTAAAAAAAACTATTAATATAAACCGTTTCAAATAAAGTCACTTTATTTTAAGAAAAAATTCCAACGAAATGTGTGAGAAATACAATCAAAATTACTCAAAACTACACTTTTTTGAAGGCTTTTTGCTCATTTCCAACAAGTTGCCATTTTTGAGTTAGGTCGCTTTCATTCTAAGGGTGCGATACTATACTCAGAGAAAAGTACAAAGGAGAAGATACCGCGCATCCCAATCATTCCGACTGATGTGCCATTTGAGTTTAAACGACTGCAGTTTCCAGTGCGGCTTGCTTTTGCTATGACCATAAACAAGTCCCAGGGGCAATCATTAAGTGTTTGTGGCATTAATCTAGAAAACGCATGTTTCTCACATGGTCAATTGTATGTAAAACCATCAGATTTGTTTGTCTATGCGCCAAGTAATCAAACAAAGAACATCGTATATCAAAAAGCACTACAATGATAATAAAACTGATTTCTGTTAATAATTATGATTCACAATAAAGCGATTACTTACTTTGTTTTTTTACTTTTCATTTAATTATTTTTTATTCGCAACCCCCAATCACCAGGGTGACGGTTCTGTTCAGGAGATTTTTTAGCCACGACTATAAAATACGTAGGAACAAAAAACTTCCACATTACAAATCTTTATGACAGGACGAAGTCTGTCGGGTCCGCTAGTTATATATGAAAATACATTTTTCTGGAAAATTTATCAATTCAATAATTTATTTTTAAGAAGTCAATTAAAATAGAGAGCATCTTTGTTTTTGTGCAATAAAGAGAATTTGTATGAAATGAGCTAAAAATCGAAAATGTTTTTTCTTTAAAAAATGTAAATCATACAAAATACATTCTAAGCTCAACGTGACATTCACTTCAATTATAAAAGCAAAAGATCACGACCTAATTTTGCTTTGTCAAAAGTTGCTGGGTACCTCTACCTACCAACCTTCTTTCAACTTTAATTGGTTTATGCAGTAACTGACATAAACATAAAAATAACACTTATTTTTATCAGCCACACCTCTTTTATTAACATTTAAACTGTTTTTAAGCGATAACTTATCAGTCAAATCAATTTTTGGGAGGATATATATATAGAATGTAACGGAAAGATTCGTTCATTCAAGTAAATATCATGAAGGCAGTTATTAAATTTTTGGTTCTGATCGAACTTTTGCAACAACTTGACGCAGCTAACTTTTCTCTAAATGTTGGTACTGAACTCGAACTCGAAATTGCAGAGCCATGTGATAGCCAGAAATGCTTGCTTCCAAATTGCCGTTGTTCAGATGTTAAGCTTGGGGGCTTATTAAAAATTAAAAATATTCCGCAAGTATGCATATAAGTGTATTTTTTTGTGTGTGTTTATGTTTGTATCTTATTTCTTGTGTTGTTATTAAGTTTGTTACAGTTACTTTTGATGATGCTGTGACAGCTCTGAACTATGAATATTTTGATAAAATATTTGAAAATATTCGTAATCCCGACGGGTGTAGCCCAAGTGCTACTTTTTATTTTTCTCACGAATATACTGACTACACAAAAATACATAAATTGTGGGCAGAAGGGCATGAGTTAGCCTTGCATTCAATGACACATGGTGATGGAACTACTTATTGGAAGGAAGCAACAGTTGCTGTGTTTGTAAAAGAATTTGGCCAACAACTAGAGACGGTTGAACATTTTGCTAAAATTGACAAACGAGATATCAAAGGGATGCGAATACCGCATTTACAAATTTCAGGGAATAATTCATTTGTAGCAGCAAAGCACTTAGGTCTTTTATACGATAGTTCGTGGCCAACAACTCGATACACTTCCCCTCCTTTGTGGCCTTACACGTTGGACTACAAGTCCATTCAAGATTGTCCTATAGGAGAATGTCCTGGCGCTTCAATTCGAGGCTTATGGGAAAACCCTCTTGTAAATTGGGAAGATATTAAAGGCTATAAATGCGCTATGTTGGATGCTTGCATCCATATGCCAAATGACAGTGTCAAGGACATCTTAGATTGGATGATCCACAATTTTAATCGACATTATTTATTAAATCGTGCTCCATTTGGAATTTACTTACATTCGGCATGGTTTCAGAAAGGCGATAATTATTATGAAGCATTTAAAGAGTAAGTTCGTGTCTCAATACCATGGTTATTATTATTATTATTATTATTATTATTATTATTATTATTATTATTATTATTATTATTATTATTATTATTATTATTATTATTATTATTATTATTATTATTATTATTATTATTATTATTATTATTATTATTATTATTATTATTATTATTATTATTATTATTATTATTATTATTATTATTATTATTATTATTATTATTATTATTATTATTATTGTTATTATTATTATTATTATTATTATTATTATTATTATTATTATTATTATTATTTTTATTATTATTATTATTATTATTATTATTATTATTATTATTATTATTATTATTATTATTATTATTATTATTATTATTATTATTATTATTATTATTATTATTATTATTATTATTATTATTATTATTATTATTATTATTATTATTATTATTATTATTATTATTATTATTATTATTATTGTTGTTGTTGTTGTTGTTGTTGTTGTTGTTGTTGTTGTTGTTGTTGTTGTTGTTGTTGTTGTTGTTGTTGTTGTTGTTGTTGTTGTTGTTATTATTATTATTAATTATTTAAAACCCTTTATTTTAATTATGATAATACTTTTCCAGATTTATTCGACATTTGAACAGACAACCCGATGTTTATCTTGTTTCAGCATCAAGAGTTATTGAGTACATGCAAGATCCAGTAGATGGAAAACCATTTAAAAGCTGCCCCAAAAAACATGAGCCGACTTGCAATCCTAAGATGTGCCAGTTGCGAAAAATTGACAGCGGTGAAGTACGATACATGAATGTTTGTAGCACTTGTCCAGACGTATATCCTTGGTTGGATAACCCTCATGGACTAAAAACAAACAAAAAATTAAAAACTTGATTTTTTCTTTAAAGCGCAACTTAGTGTTCTATCCTACCATATAGATAGGCATATAAGATTTTTGTGATATATTCTATACAAATAATTATGTATTTTTCCATACATTGAAATAAAAAAGGAAACCAATTTTTATCATTATTTGAAATTTAAGCTGAACAACGTAAACAGTCCTCCTACTTAATGAGAAAACTATGCAAAGACATTCGAAGCTTCACTTATACCAAATTATTAACATTTCCACCATTCAGTATTGTTTGGCTTAAAACAAATATTTGCAACAAGTTCTTAATTATTACTTTTGTATCGCTCCAGAAGGTTACCCCCATAGAACCGTTGTTTTGTTTTAAAGTTTTCTCAAGAATTCATCAACCGATTTCATTAATTTTTTGTGCACGAGCTTTTGTACTGTCTTAATAATATTTGGTGATCAAAAATAACATTGTTTTTATTTTTGATTTTTAAAAAATGATTAAACTTTTTTTTTTGAAGTTCTATATCTCAAAAATGGGTCATCATTTGTTTACGAAATTGAAATATTAAACGTATATTAATAAGCTCAAAGCAACTGCAAACTAAAAATATCTTCAAATTCAAATTTAAAAAAAATTTATGTAAACAAAATTAATTTAAAAAAAAAACGCTCAACGATTTTCAAATAAAAAATTAAACAAATTAAGGTTTTTGAGAAATCAAATTGAATTAAAATTTTTGAAAACAAACTTTATTTACATTCTTAAATCTTAAAATACGGGAAATATTTTTAAACATACTCTTGAATACATGAGCAAGTTCGTGCGAACCAGTCATGATTTTTTTTTTCTTTTTGACTACAAAGCATTACACTTATGCCATTTTATAATTAAATTTTATCATTTCACTATCTATTTGAAATTGACTGGTTTTATTTTTAAAAAAATAATTTTTAATATTAAGAATATTTTCAATTGCGACCATTCCTTTTGATTTGAGTAACGTTAGACTTTTGAACGTGTTATTTAACTGAAGAATTAAGTTGCTCTAAATTTGTTGAAAAATGTACATGTATATTAATAGATATAGATGGATTACCACCTCATAACTAACAACTAAAAATTTTATTTTACATTACATTGTTCAACCTTAATAATGCAATGGAACGAGGTCATTAAAGCAACCATAATTATGAAAGTACAAAGGAGAAAATGTTTTAATTCCACGTATCCCGATGATTCCCATGGACTTGTCGTTTGATTTCAAACGACTAAAGTTTCCGGTGCACTTGGCTTTCGCAATAACCCCAAGAAAATCGCAAAGAAAATCGTTGGAAGTTTGCGGAATTAATTTAGAATTAATTTCGCGTGGTAAAACAAAATCACGATATCACGATTTGGCAAAATTAAAATGTTTACATTTCTCGACGTTTCAAGGTCCCTAGAATCTAAATCAAAGACTTGTAGAGAGATTCCTCTGTGTGCGTGTGAACGTACGTTTGAACGTTCGTACATTCGTACCTCCGTACGTTCGGGATGCATTTTTTCATCCTCCATATCTCAAGATAGTTACATGGAAAGATGGAGAAAAGGACTTTCAAAAAAAAAAGAGTGAGTGATTTTTTTTACTATAGTGATTTAAAAAAAGTGAACATATTGCTTTACCCCTAATATCTCATGAACCAATAACGCTAGCGACTTCAATCAAATGTTATATTTCATAACGAGACGTGATACCAAATAAGTATGAAAATTATACGTTTTTTTTATAACTGAAAGTCATTTCATTTAATGCAAAATCCTGCTGTTAACGTAAAATAATGTTCTTATAAGAAATCCAATCGGTATTACTTTGTTTAAGAAATAAAAACTTTCAATAAATGTAGCTTACATTGATGAAATTTAGTTTTCGAATAAAAATGTCGGGAACAAAAACATTATTGAAATTAAGCTTATTTCATCTAATACAAATTATTGTTGCTAAAATTAAGTTAATTCATTGAAAAATTCAATTGACAACTTTTTCGACAAAACACGAGAACCTACAAAAACAACAAAAAATGTTTTTTGTTCAAGTGTTATGAAAACAAAGATATATATTGACTTCAAATTTGTTAATCTCACACAAAATATTGTTATTAAATTAAGACGGGCACGAATGGGAAGTTATAAGTGGGGTCGCTCCCATTCTCTTTTTGGATAGGGTTTTGTGCACTGAGTTTAACCATCTTACTCAGCTTGTCAATGAGCCTACTCTTATATCAGACGTTAACGGCCGAGCAGAAAATACACTTGACTTGTTTCTCACCTCTGATCCTGATAAATACACAATCAGTGTGTTGACGCCTCTAGGCACATCGGACCACAGTGTCATATCTGCTAATTTCTCTGGTCAAACAAATCCAGTTAAAGAAAGAGCTCCAAAGAGAACCGTTTGGCAGTACGAGAAAGCCAACTGGGACGGTCTCAATAATTTCTTCAGGATCTCACTGGTCGCTATGCTTCCTCGGTAGCGACGTAGACTCCAGTGCAGATATGATTTCTAGTATGATTCATCTGGGAATGGAAACGTTTATCCCGAATAGGGTTAAAAGTATTAAACCCAAGGTTAAATCATGGTTCGATTCGAGCTGCAAAGAGGTTATCAAGGAGAAAGAGGTGAGCATCCGATGTTTTAAAGCCAACCCAACTGAGGAAAACCGGAAAAAGTTTAAGCAAGCCAGGAAGGCCTGCAACGCCTATATTCGAAGGACCAAATTTTTACATGACCAAAAATTACGGCAATGTCCCAAAGGCAGTAAGAATTTTTGGTCATTTGTAAAAAAATATGAGGAATTCTTCCTCTTCCTCGGTTCCTACGCTTGTTGTCAATGACAC
Source organism: Eupeodes latifasciatus (assembly GCA_920104205.1). Lineage (NCBI taxonomy): Eukaryota > Metazoa > Arthropoda > Insecta > Diptera > Syrphidae > Eupeodes > Eupeodes latifasciatus. The sequence continues at coordinate 74,618,912 of OV049925.1, forward strand.
TCCTTTAGTTAGCTCTATTGATAAAGCCAACTTATTTGCTAGGCAGTTCGCCAAAAATTCCACCTCAGCTGATAGTGTTATGACTCCCCCAGTTCTTGAACGCGTAAATGATTCTATGCGACGAATCTTTTTTCATACTCGAACTGTGGCGAGAGTTCTTAAAGATCTCAACATTCATAAATCCGCTGGCCCAGATGGTATACCCGCTATTATTTTGAAGAGGTGTTCTTCCACGCTAGCAAAACCACTGCGTAAGCTTTTCCATCTATCCTATTCTTCTGGGCTCGTTCCGAGTAGTTGGAAAACTGCATTTGTTCAGCCAATCCCAAAAAAAGGCGAATCTTCTTCTCCCACAAATTACCGACCGATAGCACTAACGTCCCTTCTTTCTAAGGTCATGGAAACGCTGATTAATTATCAGCCTAAGAAATATCTTGAGGAACGGAAGCTTCTTAATGACCGCCAATACGGCTTTTGTAGCAATAGGTCCACTGGTGATCTCATGGTTCATCTCACCGAACAGTGGAACAAATCTTTACACCGTTTTGGTGAAAGTAAGATTATTGCACTTGATATTTCAAAGGCATTTGATAAAGTCTGGTATCTTGCTCTCTTATCGAAAATGCGTGCTTTCGGTATCGAAGAATCTCTTCTTCGTTGGATTAGAAATTTTCTTTCGAACCGTTCAATACAAGTTGTTTTGGACGGATTCAAGTCTGAAACTCATAAAATAAATGCTGGTGTGCCCCAGGGCTCCGTTTTGTCTCCTACCCTCTTCCTCATTTTTATAAATGATCTCCTGTCTGCCACTTCTAATCCAATACATTGTTTCGCTGACGTTAGCACTCTTAGCTTTTCATATTCGTTTCCAGACTCACAACCCTCTTCTTCGGATGTGGAACTGCAACGGCAAAATATGATTAGCTCATTAAATTCCGACCTACACAGTATTGTACAATGGGGAATAAAAATCGTGTGGAATTTAATGCTTCGAAAACGCAATTCTGTCTTGCATCGTTAAAGCGAGATAAACCCTCTTTGCCACTATCTATGAGTGGCACTTGCATCAACGAAACGGAAAATCTCGACATCCTCGGAATGTGCATCAGCAACCACCTTTTGTGGAGCGATCACATACGCGATGTTGCCAAAAATGCCGCAAGATGTCTAGGTTTTTTGAGACGTTGCAAGAAATTTTTCTCTCCGTCTGATCTGGCTACAATCTACAAAACCTATATACATACGTCCGAAACTTGAATATAACTCTCATCTCTGGGCTGGTGCTCCAGTAACTTATTTAAGCCTCTTGGACAGTATTCAAAAAAGAGCTTTTAAAATGATTGGTGACATTAACATCATCAACTCGTTTACGTCACTCGAACATCGACGCAAGGTTTCCTGCCTCACCCTCTTTTACCGTTATTTTAACGGACTATGCTCTAGTGAAATAGCCAGTTGCATTCCTCCCCTTAAACAATTTAACCGTAATACCCGCGCTTCTAGGAATGCCCATCAGTTTACCCTTGAGCCCAACTTCGGCCGTACTATGAAGTACAGAGATTCTATTTTAAGCCGTACTACGCGAATGTGGAACGCCTCGCCACGCTCTATCTTTCCCTGTCATTGCAATGTTCAGAAATTTAAAATCAATGTACACCGACACCTCCTATCCAACCCTTCCCTCTTTTCCTAATACTCACACTGTGTCTTTGGCATATTAAAGGTATACAAAACCCTTTTAGTGTTCGCTAATTATAAAGAATACTATATTAAATGTTTTTTTTTTTTAAGGCAAAAGAATGAACACTTATAAGTAAAATGTTGTGTTAATGCTTCTTCAATTTTTGATATGAAAACAATTCACACTAATACAAACATACACAAAAGCTTTATTATCGATTAGATTAGAACGTTATAATCTGATTAACACTTTAAAACACACCGAACAACATAAGAGCAAAAGAGAAAAAAATTGAGCACATGAGACAGAAAACAATCCGACATGTCTCCCAGGGGTAAGACTTTGCGTGCACCTATTTTACGTTGAAAAAGGCTGACTTCATAATAATATTGTTTAAATGGATCCAATCAGTGTTTCCACTGAAAAATTTGAAAACGTGGCACACAAAGTTGTCACGACAAAAAAAGGCGAATTTTGAATTTGAAATCGGCATACATAAATCAAGTTTTCGAGTAATATATTTTTTTTTTCAACCGAACGACGCAAAAGAAATAAATTTTCAGTTTTAAAAACAAAATACATTTATCTGTTTGTCTATGTATACTTATTATGATTTGTTGAATTTTAACATAACAATTTTGTGTTGTAAGAAAAAGTTCAACAAGTAAACTATATAGCTAAAACAAGGAGAACGGTTTTGATCAAATATTCTTAAAAATTAAATAATTTGAGAGGATTCACTCCTGACAAAACAAACTTAAAAAACTTACAAATACCTATAGTCTAAGAGCCGGTAGCAAATTTTGGGAGTGGAGTGATAACCAAAATATATATACATATATGTGTAGATATACGCAACATTATGACAAATTCAACCGTCTGGCAGGTTTTGTTTTTTCAGCCGGGCGGGGTAGGGGGTTCGAAAATAGTCATTTTTCCGATTTTGGGGTCGAAGTGATAACCACTTAAATGCATATATAAACAATAGGATAGTGCCCTGATGTCAAAAAAGTGAGTCCAAGACGTTTTGCTTTCAGCCTTCCCCTTGCCAGACGGCCGCCAAAATGCGCGAAAATCAACTTTTTGGGTCGCAGTGATAACCACTTAAATTAATATATAATCAATGGAAGATGGTCCACCGATGTCAGAAAAGTGTGTCCAAGACGTTTTACTTTCAGCCTTCCCCTTGCCAGACGGCCGCCAAAATGCGCGAAAATCAACTTTTTGAGTCGAAATGATAACCACATGAATGATACATCAACAAATCAGAAAAATTCTCCTGATTGTAAAAATGTGTGTCCAAGACGTTTTACCTTTGTATATGAATTGGATTATATATACAAAGGTGCAAGTTACATTAATTCCGGCTAGTTAAACGAAAATAATAATTTCAATGGAAGTTTGGACTTTTTCTACAAAAACTATTGAAACTATTTTTATGATTTATGTATGTAGATTGTATTTGGCAGAAAGTAGAGAAATCGTTCACTGTTTCTGTGTTCTCTTGAACATACCTTAAAGCTGGTCTACATAATATAGACTTGCGCCACCTCTAACAGCCTTGACGTCCGGGCTGTAGACCTTTTAGTCGTAAGGTATATACGCCCTTGGTACCAGTCGGATTTTCTAATAGAAACTGTTCTACCTGTCAAATTCAAATTTGTCAACTGCATTTTTATAATCTTTTTTTTTAAATTCAGTTTGAACATTAAATCTAAAGTAGTGTAGCTGAATTAGTAATTTCTGACTTTATCTTTATTTTCTTGCATCGAGTTGTGGCTTCTATAATACCATGCGCCATCATACACTCCGCTTCAACTGTTGGTGGTATGTATTTTCTTAAAATGTTCAGAAGAAAAAACTAAGAAAAAATTATACAAATAAAACTGCGAGTCTTGTTTTCGCCCACTTCTAAACTGTTTCATACGTTAAGCAGAATTTGTTTTTGAGTCAACTGAGCGTTTTCAAGTTCTGAATTGATTAATTCAACAATTAGTGTTTTCAGTAAATTCAATTTCTTATTGGGACATGCAGCAGTTGGTAAAACTGATCGAAGTCTTAGTGGCTTTTATTCTCACTTAAAAAATAATAAAGATTCGTACAGAAAAAACATAAAGGGAGGTACAAAAAACTGCAAAAACAACAGCTTGCAATTTTGGGGTTTGCATCAGATTCTTCTGATTCGGAGGCAAAAATAAAACAAAAAAACTGAGTAAACGCAAGTCGCTCAACAGTTTTAAGAGTTTTCAAAATTCGGGCCATCTCAAAAGAATTAAACATAAGAAAAAACCGCTACTTGATGAACAACGGAAAGTTATACGATTAGAGTTTTTCAAAACACAAATAAGCCGGAAAATAAATGGTATTACGTGATGTTGATGTCAACTTTTTATTTTCACAATTTGAGAATAAAAAATGGTGTTGTGATATGAAGAGCAGTAAGTTATTATGGAACTATACTATACAAATTTTATTTTTGTACCTATTTAGTTGACTCAAAGAAATATTCAATTTTTCCTAGTAGAAATCTTTGCAAATGGGCGAAAGAAAAATTGGTGGTTGTTTTCGTAAAATTACTCTGAAAATGTTTGCTTAACATCTGAAGGGAGTATAAAGCACCAAAATACATGTTGCAATAAAACGTTGAACCAAATTGACGTCCATTAAATCTGACATAAATTTGTACATATTTCAACAAAAATATACCAGCAAAAAGCCACGGCACAAATTAAGGCGTCTGCCTTGCCATATATACCTTTTTCATTCACATAAATAATCAAATTAAACTAACACAGTCCAATTTCACCTGTCTCATAAAAAAGCCAACAAATTGAGTGACGTCATCTTGCCAATTCCGCAGCTACACCGACCACAGCCATCGCCGCCGTTAGAGCGTTCCGTACCGAATCTACCAGATCCGCAATTGCTTTAAATTTCACTTATTGCAGGCAAGCTGGAAATGCGCGACAAACCAGTGAAAATGATAATAATTCATTTCATTTCTCCTTAAAGTGCGAATGTAGACTCAGAGAGTAAAGGTTTCGCTTCATGTCTGTTCGCCCAATGCTGATGGTGATAGTATTCTTATTTCTTATTCAACAGCACGTCCTGATCGTAAAGTTCGTTTGTGGCTTTTATGTCATGCAGTGTTTTCTTAAGTTTATACCTATACAGATACTTCTTTAGCAGGGAGAACAACGCTCGTCCTTATTGCTTTCCATTCCCTGTCGCTTTTATTCTTTTATTACCTTGCAATAATGCACAAAGTTCCTTACCTTGTTTGCGAGCCGGAACGTTGGTTAATTTAGACGAAAAATTACATGTCACAATTTCCCATAAACTCAAATGTGGAAACTTTAAGAGTGACCGCTTGTTTTATTTAAAGCAGCATAAAATGAATACAAACCGAATCACAAAGTCGCATGTGACTTTACAAGTTCAGACAATGAGCGGAGGGGTGCCTTCACTAAAGTGGACCTCTAATAAGATTGTTACGTTGGGTCAAACTATGCAACTACCTATCCGACAAAAACAAAATTGTAACTTAGTAAAATTGACAATTTAAAAGAGTATACTTTAATAAAATATTATCAGAAATAATTTATAATAATTTTTTTATAAATTTAAGTTAAATTTAATAAATAAAAACTGAAAGTAATGGGTTCAGTCGTGGATTGTGGTCTAACTATGAGTAGATCTTTGCGTGAGTTATAAACACTCAACTGTACCTCAAGCAGGAAATAAGAGGAAAAAAGAGGCTGGGATGCGACCCACACTAATAACTTCCCATCCCGTCTGTCGATTTGTCTTGCTTAAAAGTTTGTCTATATGTATCAATTTTTACCAAATTTGCGTACTATTTTTTGTAGATTTTATTTTTTTATGAAAAAACGGACTGTTGGATTTTTATATCGAATGATATATGAATATCAAAAACAATATTTTCTGTGAAATAAAATAAGTTTGAAGCCAATATTTGTAATTTTTGAAAAGCTATTTGAGTCGAAAGTAAATTTTTACCAAGTTTTAGTATTGTTTTTTTTAGGTTTTTATTTTTTGTAAAAAAAACTGTCAATTCGATTTTTCACAAAATTTTATCGAATGTTGAAAACAATATTTCTTATAAGTTAAAATTAGTTAGAAGCCATTATCTCAAATTTTTGAAAAGATACTTGATTCGAAAATCAATTTATACCAACTTTTGTTAAATTTTTTTAGGTTTTTAATTTTTTGTACAAAAGCTGTCAATTCGATTTTTTACAAAATTTGAGTGAATGTTGACAACAATATTTTTTGAAAGATTAAAGTAGTTTAAAGCCAATATCTCCAAGTTTTTTTTTCTCAAATTTTTTCTTAATGTTGAAAACAATATTTCTTATAAGTTAAAATTAGTTAGAAGCCATTATCTCAAAGTTTTGAAAAGATATTTGAGTCGAAAATCAATTGTTACCAACTTTTATTAATTTTTTTAGGTTTTTATTTTTTTTTTTTTTAACTGTCAATTCGATTTTTCTCAACATTTTTCAGAATGTTGAAAACAATATTTCTTATAAGATAAAAAAAGTTTGAAGCCTTAATCTCAAGTTTTTGAAAAGATATTTGAGTCGAAATTCAATTTTTACCAACTATGAGTAATGTTTTTTTTAGGATTTTATTTTTTATACAAAAAACTGTCAATTAGGTTTTTCTCAAAATCTTATCAGATGTCAAAAACATTATTCTTCGTTGCACAAAATTGTTTTGGAGATGAAATCATATTTTGGTCGTAAAATTTTCGAGGTGACAATTTTTTTTTTCAGTTTTTTTTGATTTATAAAAAAACCGTTAATTGGATTTTTTCCAAAAATATAATTGTTTTGTATTACGTTACAATATATATTATAAAATTTAATTCGAGTCTCTAGCATCATTGTTTCATGAGATATTTAGGTTTAACCAAAATTGTCACCTTTTTTTTAAAACTGCTATGGTAAAAAAAACCACCCACGCAATTTTCTTGAGAGCCCTTTCTGCATCTTTCTGCCTTATTATCTGTATAACAAAATTTATTTGAAGTCGATATCTCTTCTGGGTCTTGAGCTATGGAGGACGAAAAAACGTCGCGAACGTACAAACGTACGGGCGGACGAACGTACGTACACACGCACGCACAGACATCTTTCTAAAAATCTTTTATATAGACTCTAGGGACCTTGAAACGTCGAGAAATGTCAAAATTTTCAATTTGACAAATCGGACACATTACAATAACTTCCTATGGGAAGTTAATAATAAAATAAATAAGATCGCTAATGATCTACAAACATCCTAATAAAGATTACCACAGGTAACAAGATAAAATACATAACAGATATTTTATGATCAACCAATCAAGATAATAATAACAAAACAAGATAAAATGAAATACATAACAGATATTTTATGACCAACCAAAAAACAAAATAAGATAAAGATACAAAAAGTAATTAACCAACACTACCATAAACCCTGAGGACAAGAAAACCAACTCATCAGGATAACGATATAAATAGATTCAACATGGAAGGAGCTTGCGAGTAGTTGCAGAGTAGTATGTAAGAACTATGTATGTAAAAACTATTGAAATATTTTATTTGTTGAAAAGAAAATAAAGTTAACATTTAAAAATATATTTTTTTGAAGTAACCTTTTTTATTTCCGACGGATAAATATAAATGGGGGCTCAACCGGGATAGCTCATTATTAACGTAAAAAGTGAAAGTGAATAAAATAGTCAAATTTGCATAAGTACTTGTAAATATAATTAAGGCTTAAAAAAACTTTCAAAGTGAAATTGAAGCTATCAGCCAAATTTGTTTATTAATAGGAGAAAAACAAAGTATCCTGAAAGTGTGAACAATTGTGAACTAAAAGGAAGAAACCAGCAAAGTGATTCCCGTTCGCTCTATAAAGCCAGTATCCAGCAACAGATTGGACAACAGCATTCTGAGAAGCAGAGGAAATTATCGTAAGAAGTTATTTTTAAGAAGTGAAACTAAAATTGTTAAAATGACAACTACAACTTTGGATATAAAACAAATAATTGAATTAGCTGTTAAACAGGCTACTGCTCAGCAGCAAAATCAGATAGATGAATTAACTAAAAAATTAGAAAATTTAACAGTTCCAAATAATGTAATAGACTATAAAAACAAACGATAGATCCACAAATACCAGACAATGAAAGTCTTGATGTTATTAAAAGTCTACCAACTTTCGAAGGTAGCAATGAGGGATATGTGAGTTGGCGAGAAGCTTGTCAAAATAGTATGAGCCTCTACACTCCTGGTAGTAGACGATATTTTGCTGCTTTAAGCATAATGAGAAATAAAATAGTTGGTCATGCGAATTCAGTTCTTACCAGTCATGGTACGGTACTTAACCTTGAAGCCATTTTAAGTAGATTAGACTTCGCCTACGCGGATAAAAGACCAATACATGTTTTAAATCATGAATTAAGTATGATAACACAGGGCAGAAAAACGTTAATAGAATTCTATAAAGAAGTTACGGAAAAATTGACATTAATAATAAATAAAGTTATAATGACATATGGTACTTGAAACCACTGAGAAATTCAATAAATCATATAGGAAAAATGCATTAATAGCATTTATAAATGGTCTTCATCAGCCAATGTCTGATACGGTATTTAGTATGAAACCTGAAGATTTGCCCAATGCACTAGCCCAGGCTCAAGAGTTAGAAAGCAACAAAACAAGAAGTAAATGTCTGAATCAATACAATCAAAGAAATAATATTAGAAACGAAACATACGGTAATACATTAAGAACAAAAGAAAAGTAACCGAACTTTCACCGGAATTAGAAATAACTCGCTGTCACAAAAAACATTCAAGCATAAAAGAAATGAATACCGAAGTAGGCAAATTATCTGTGCAAGAATTCAACACATTGCTAGACAATAAGTTAAAAAATATAGCAACTAAAACGGATATTTCATCACTTGCGACAGAAATTGCTTCTCTTAAAGCCACAAATGCACGATTAAATGAAAAACTCATCAAAATGACGAATAGATGTGAGCTTCTGGAGTCGCAAATTGAGCTGCTGTCACGTAAGGCCAACGAAAACACCATAGTTGTGCATCTTCCTTTAAAAGAAAACACCAATGCAGTTGACTCAGCAAAACAAACTTGCAAGGGTCTTCTCAATCTAAAGGAAAATGATAATATCCTTGTAAACAAGACGCGGGAATTCACTAACAGCAGAAAGCAAAGATGCACGGTACTCTTGGAGCTTGACTCTGCTAACACGGTTCAAGAGATTCTGCGCGGCTCGAGTATTCTTAAAGGAACTGGAATAAGTGTAACACGCGAGCAATCACTTCTATATCGCAAGAAAAGGCAGTCCTTATTCGAAACAAAAACCAAATTGCTTAAATTTAACCCCGCTGCTAAAGTTATAATTAAAGGAGACAAAATACAAATCAACAACAACACCTTTGTTTACAAATTCGATCGCGGATTAGTAATCAAAACTTCGGCAGAGATGACATTTATCCAACAACAATTTGGTTCGAATGCACTTGAACTTTTTGACTGCAGCGTGGGAGAACTTCAAACTGAGTGCTCTTTACCCTCAGCAGCGCCTCCACCGGTGTATATTAATAATGAATAGGAAAACAGTGCCGTCTGCCAAACGATAAGTACTAGTAGTAGATTTATTAATTTAAGTATTTTAAGCTACAATATAGCTGGAATTAAAAACAAATTAATTCTAGCTGATTTTTTTAATTTAATTCAAAAATATGATATAATTATATTGATTGAAACGTTTTTAGAAGAAGAAAGACAAAATGATATTTCTAAATATTTTAAGGACTTTAATACCAGCTATATTCCGGCTGTAAGAAATAATATTCACGGTAGAGCAAGTGGGGGAATATTGTGTGGTATTAAAAAAAATAAAATTAGTAATTTTGTAAAGTTTAGAATAGTCCAAAGTAAATTAGTTTTCCAGATAGATGGTAACACAACCCACAAAACTCACTTTATTGTCCCATTATATTTAAACTGTAATAATTGGTTGAACGACTATGAAGAATTGTACGATTTTTTAAATAATTTCAAATCCAAAAATGTAATGTTGATCGGTGATTTCAATGCCAGAATTGGGCTTTTTCAAAATTCAAACATCGAAGAATTGAATACCCAAACGGATTTACTCTCAACTAGAAACTCTAAAGATGAAACACAAAATAGAAACGGGAGAATGCTAATTGAATTACTTGAAAGTTTCGGTTATTGGGTTTTGAATGGTGTATCGAGAAGTGATGTTTGTGGTGAATTGACCTTTGTAGGTGGGCAGGGAAGTTCAGTTATCGATCTGTGTGCATTGAATGGTGATTGGCTTCAAGCTGTAAATGATTTTGAAGTATTATTAGCAACTTTTACTTCTCATTTACCAATTCTGGTGAATGCAAACTTCTTGTATGAAACACGTTGCCCAAGCGTAGAAAAAATTCCTAGACTTAAATGGAAACCCCAGGAGGGAGAGAGATTCCGAGAAAGATTAAACCTTCACGTTGGATCGTTGCCACCCCCAAGCCCCTCGGCAATTGACCAATTAGGAGAACAAATAAGCGAAATTGTTAGATCATCTGCTTCCCGTATTTGTAGTCACAAGCAGCTGCAACCCAGAAATAAATGGTTTGATTCCGAATGTATGAGGCTCAGAAAAAAATCTTTCGCTTTCCTTAAGTTATTTAGAAGATTTAATTCAGACCACTTTAAGTCTGCATATCTGGAAGCAAACAAAATATACAAACAGGTCTGCGAGGCTAAAAAGTTAAATTACACACTAAATTTAGCGACCAGTTTAGAAAGGTGTAAAGATTCAAAAAAATTTTGGTATAATGTACGAGATTTGGGTGGAAGCAATCGTACGTCTTCAAGTATATTGCAAGCTGAAGTTCTGGCATCGCATTTCCGATCCTTGTTGACATGTCAAGATGACTTGCACTCGTTTCATTATGCTTGCCCAGACACAGCCGTTGATTTGCTTGATTCTGTTATAGTCCTAGATGAACTGGATCATGCTCTTTTTAATATGAAGAACAATAAGTCCCCAGGAATTGATGGCATTCCCGCTGAATTTCTTAAAAACTCATCTTTAGAATACAAGCAATATCTTCTTTCTTTTTATAACAACTTGTACGATTCTGCTTGCGTTCCCACGAGTTTTAATAAAGCTGTTATATTTTCAATATTCAAGAAAGGGGATCCTAGCTTACCTGAGAATTATAGAGGTATTTCAATATTAAATTCCATTAGAAAAGTATTTGCTAGAATCCTATACAAAAGACTTATCAGTTGGGTAGAATCAAACAATCGTTTAAGTATGTTTCAAGCTGGTTTTCGTGAGGGCTTTTCAACAGTTGACCATATTTTTGCTTTATCGAGTATTGCTAACAAATTTATCCAAAAGAAAAAGAAGATGTATGCTTGCTTTATTTATCGAGTATTGCTAACAAATTTATCCAAAAGAAAAAGAAGATGTATGCTTGCTTTATCGACTTAAAAGCTGCATTTGATACCGTCAATCGACAAGCTCTCATTTACAAAATGTCCTCACTCGGTATATCTAGAAAATTTCTAAATATCTACGAAAAATTTCTATGTAAAACTTATGCGACAGTTTGGGATGGGACCGAGATTTCAAATTGGTTTCAAACGACTGCAGGTGTTCCCCAGGGGTGTATCCTCAGCCCAATCTTGTTTGCCCTTTACATTGACGATATTTCAGATAATTTACCCGGTGGAGTGTGTTTTTCTGATATTCGTATAAAAGTACTTCTTTACGCGGATGACTTGGTTATGCTAGCGGATAACCCATCTTCTCTCCAGCTACAAATCAATAGGGTCCAAACGTACTGCAATATCTGGGACCTTAAAATAAACTCAGAGAAAACAAAGATAATGGTGTTTGAGGCACGGAGTTGTAGAAGATTGAGAGAAGAAAGGTGGTTCCTTAACAACCAACCTATTGAAATAGTACAGGAATTCAAATATCTGGGAGTGTTGATGTCTGCTAACGGTAGCTTCAATAAACATGTTCAGCGTAAGAGTAGAGAAGCTAAAGTAGCTCTTAACATGATGTGGCCATCTTTCTTCTCAAACCAAAATATAGACTTAGGATCTAAATACCGAGTTTTCGAAGCAACCATTAACACTTGCTTGTCTTACGGTATTCAAATTTTTGGTCACACCTATTTTGAAGAATTTGAGTTGATACAACGCTTTTTTTTCAAAAGATTATTTCGGTTACCAAATTCGACTCCGACCTATGCAATTCATGTAGAATCTGGAATTGCGCCGATGTACGTTAAAAATTTAAAATTGCATGCAGATTTTCTAACAAGAGTAATGAATAAACCAAGTTCGAATCTTCATACATCTATCATGAAGGTTCTTTTGCGAACAAAAGCATCGCCTTTTAAGGAATGGACTCAACTTGCCCGGTTGCATAATGTTTCTTTTGAACTGTCTGAGTTTAACATAGATAATTGGCAAGATATCTTTTCCAATGTTATCGCAAAAGTTGATGAAAATATATATCTTCAACATCTAAATAGAGCATCATCATCGTTAACAAGAGAAATTTATAGAAATTTAAGCCACTCCTTAAATACTAATGTGACAAATTATTTGAATAATAGACTTTCTGCGAGAGCTATAGGTACAATTTTTAGAGCAAGGGTTGAAATATTGAACTTGAATTATATTCCGCATCGATCAGATCTACCTCTCCTTTGCAATTATTGTAACAGAAATGAGCGTGACGATATTTACCACTTTATAGCTATTTGCCCGATGCTACAAGAAATTCGAAGGCTCTATTTTCAACATAGTGTTCTCTCTAGAGAACAAATGTTTGGTGTAATGAACGGATCCGTTGGGTGGACAAATCTCTTCATGTTCTGTGACCATGCCTTAAATTATCGAAGATGCTTTTCAACCTTTTAATTCTTTTTTTTTAAATTTTGTTTTTTTTTTTTTTTCTAAAAGTACTAATTTACAAAACTCTAAAACATTTTATAATATGATTTTAAAAAAGAACGCAAAAATTAATAGTTATCAAAAGAACTTTCATCTATTTTTTTTTTCACGTGAGCGAATGTAAAACAACAAATTATATTTTTTTTTTATTTATTTAACAAGAATTGTAATAAAAACCTACCAAATATTTATTTTATAATTTTATTAAAGCAAATGTTATTTTCTGGCAGACGGCAATCTTGCCATGTTCATATATTATTTTAATTTTCAAATTGTAAACAAATGTTTTTAATGAAATAAAGAAATAATAATAATAATAATAATAATAATAACATTAAGATACCAACAAAAACCCCAAAATAGTTATCAACAAACAAATCATAATAATAATCAGAATGATAATTTTAAAAGAGAACAAAGTGTTCAATTAAGCTCCCAACCACCAAACAAAGTAAGGATAAACAACATCCAAGACAATAATTTTTTTAGACGGAACGTGGGATTAACCCAAATATACAGAAGAATAAATAGCAAATGGTTAAAAATATAGATATTGGAGTAACATCTTGTTACACATCTCCAAAAATATTTAGTGATAAGAAAACATTGGAAATTAATAAAAGAGTAAAAACCGTGGATGGGTTTACAATTATTAAATATTATTATGAAATATATATTTTTGATAGAGTGGTTCGATTTTACGAAATTGAGAACCTAGAAGCAGATTGCTTGATAGGTTACAATCTTTTGCGAAGTGCAAATATAAATTTAAATTTAGAAAGAAATTTATTGATATACAATAATAAAGCAGAAAGGATGTTCATGGATGGCGAACCATTGCCATTGGAGAGTAATATAACACAAACAGGAAATGAAATTAAAGTTACCTTAGAGTCATCAAGTACGACTGACTCACGTTCTATTTACAGTCTCGAACCACGCCTTAATAACCAAGTAATCGAAAAAGTACAATCAGATCAAAACGTTGATATTCTGAATAAACAAGTTCGTTCCGATATAGAAAAAATACATTCAAAAATAAATATTACATTGCCATTCCGTACAGATGTGGTAGAAGAAATAAAAACTAATATAGAATCACCAATATGGACAAAACAGTATCCATATCCATTAAGTGCTTCAGAATTTATAAGCAAGGAAATAAGTAAAATGCTAAAAGATAATATAATTAGGCCAAGTAAAAGTCCATATTCAAGTCCAGTGTGGGTAGTACCAAAAAAAGGGTTCAACGAAGATGGAACACCTTAGAGCAGGTTAGTCATCGACTTTAAGAAACTCAATGAACACACTATAAGTAACTAATATCCAATCCCAGACACAAATGTTATTTTAAGCAATTTGGGAAAATCTAAATACAATATACCGATGCAACATATAATCGAACCAACGGCTTCACAACAAGAGATGACATTAGAAAAAGGACTTGCCTTGCTTCAGAAACATATTGATGAATGGGGGCGATTCATTTTAAGCGATGGGGGGAGTTATAAACACTCAACTGTACCTCAAGCAGGAAATAAGAGGAAATAATAAAATAAATAAGATCGCTAATGATATACAAACATCCTAATAAAGATTACCACAGGTAACAAGATAAAATACATAACAGATATTTTATGATCAACCAATCAAGATAATAATAACAAAACAAGATAAAATGAAATACATAACAGATATTTTATGACCAACCAAAAAACAAAATAAGATAAAGATACAAAAAGTAATTAACCAACACTACCATAAACCCTGAGGACAAGAAAACCAACTCATCAGGATAACGATATAAATAGATTCAACATGGAAGGAGCTTGCGAGTAGTTGCAGAGTAGTATGTAAGAACTATGTATGTAAAAACTATTGAAATATTTTATTTGTTGAAAAGAAAATAAAGTTAACATTTAAAAATATATTTTTTTGAAGTAACCTTTTTTATTTCCGACGGATAAATATAATTCGTGCAATAGATGGCGCTATACTTGTTGTCACTAACTTAAAGCTTTTTTATCCTCATTATCCTTATGACATTTTTGTCAAAGAAGAGAAGAGTATTTGATATCCTCTCGCTCCGTGAGCGTTTGTTATTAGTTTTGGTATTGAGAGATAAGAAATTTTCGTACACGTCTTGCTCGGACAGAAGGACAGAACGACAGAAGTACGATAGAAATTGAAGAAAAAGAATCAATTTTGAAAGTCCATTCTGCCATTTTTGATGTTATAATCAAAAAAAAACCGGTAGAGGCCGGTTCTTGAGATATGGCTGAAAAAAATATTTTTCTGAAAAGCTTTGTTATGAATATGCCTAGGTATACATTTTAATTTATACACAAATTACATGTGACGATGTTTGTCCGCGATGGACTACTAAACTACTTAACCGAGTTTAATCAAATTTGTACATCGTCTTCAGTTTGATCCAACTTGAAAAAAAGGATAGCTAACGTCTCAATTTATGATCGCAATATTACTTTTGTGTCTATTATTTGACAGTCACAATTATCTGTTAGCTCCAAACGATTCTAACAGATGGCGACATCTGTTGACTGGATTGAGTAAGTAACCACCTGGATTGAGTAAGTAACCACCACATGTTGTTGAGGCTTAAGTATAGGTTACATTTATTTTGTAGCAAACGAAATACAGTAAATTTTACTTTCAATTTTTGGTGTTAACATAGACTGAAGTATAAATGAAATTCATATTACCTATATAGTGAATATAATACAACCAAATACCTACGCAATGCGCATTAAAGTTCCGGACAATTTCTGTACTGTTTTTCGGGAAAAAAAAATAATTGATTCAGAGTACTTTTCCGGATACACAGAGTAAATACTGGCTCAGTCATCGGGCTATATTGGCTGCCAAAAATTTTGATGTTGACGAAATTAACTTTCAGATACAACAGTTGTTACCAGGCGATCTGATGTCTTTTAAATCAATCGATACTGTTGTTAATGAAAATGAAAGTGTAAATTTTCCAATTGAGTTTTTAAATTCAATAGATATACCTGGAATGCCACCACATAATCTTTAAATCCACCTTAATTATGCAACGGTACGCACGTTTTTTCATCAAAAAGATCAAAGATGTCCTCCTACCGTTCCCCTTAAATAGTTTACAACAATGTAATATAACAAAAAATGTTAGTCACAGCAATGCGTGGCCGGGTTAGCTAGTTTATATATATATGTATACATAAGGATACACGCCACCGTTTAAGATTAATAGCTTCACTACCCTGTCATATTAGTTAAAAAATGTACACTGGGTTTTGAGTTTTCACTATTTTAGCAACTTCATATCTGAAAGAATATGCACCATATAAGAGTATCGAAAGGTCTAGAAGCATAGAATACAATCGCTGCCATTCAGTGGTAATTGCAGAAGTTAGTTGTAAGCCCACAGGGTGCATATTACTATGCAGGATTAAATAGATACACACAAAATATTCCACAGGCAAAACACTTAAAACTCTCAAGAGCGCACAATTTTTGCCCATTTGCCACCGTTTAATTGTTGTCGTAACATTGCTATAGCTTTATAAGCCTTCTACATGTATATTATTATGTATATGTAGACCAAAGGACTAAGTAGATACAAGCTTGAAAAGTTTTGCCTCATTTGCAGGAGTTAGGTAAAAAGTCAGTCACCTAAACATGAAATCGCTTATCCGAATATCTAACTTTTCCAAAGGTCGTGTAATAAATGAGAGTATCATGTTCTTTATAGTTTGTATACTCCTACCATGTTATAGTCCGACAATTTTTTAATTGCAACTGCAAGCAGCATCGAATAGTGATGTGGTTTGCGTTTTTTCGGTTGGGTGCGTATATATGATATAAATTAAGGCTTAATATAATAAATAGTAAGGGTTAATTGGTAGTTTCATTTTCGAAGAAGTACATACCGATGACAACACACCACATGTTAAATTTATTTGGATTGGCTCCTAATGAATCTGGCGTGGATTGGTGTTGTCCCAAATCCAGCAAATTTAGCTTATTCAAGTACCCATTCAACCAAAAAAGTGCCACATCGCTAAAGATGATTTTTCGACCAAAATTGGGATTTTATAGGGGTGCCCATAACGATTCAAAATTCACCATGATAAAAGCTTTACTGACTGATTAAAGAAGATATTTTGACAGAAAGTAAAAGAAAAAATATGGCTTCCACGAACTGTCAAAATCAAACCGTCCTTATTTAATAAGGTTATAATGTGGAAAAAAGGAATCATAGTATGTATGTTATCAATCTTTCTTATACTCTATAGAAAGAAAGAAACATATCTGATTGATTTTCGGATCATAAATCGATAACTTTTCAAAACCAATAGAATTTCTTGAAAGGAATTAAAACAAAGCAAAATCGGCAATTTTTAAAATACTGCCTTAGAGACGACGACGACGACGACGACGACGACGACGACGACGACGACGACGACGACGACGACGACGACGACGACGACGACGACGACGACGACGACGACGACGACGACGACGACGACGACGACGACGACGACGACGACGACGACGACGACGACGACGACGACGACGACGACGACGACGACGACGACGACGACGACGACGACGACGACGACGACGACGACGACGACGACGACGACGACGACGACGACGACGACGACGACGACGACGACGACGACGACGACGACGACGACGACGACGACGACGACGACGACGACGACGACGACGACGACGACGACGACGACGACGACGACGACGACGACGACGACGACGACGACGACGACGACGACGACGACGACGACGACGACGACGACGACGACGACGACGACGACGACGACGACGACGACGACGACGACGACGACGACGACGACGACGACGACGACGACGACGACGACGACGACGACGACGACGACGACGACGACGACGACGACGACGACGACGACGACGACGACGACGACGACGACGACGACGACGACGACGACGACGACGACGACGACGACGACGACGACGACGACGACGACGACGACGACGACGACGACGACGACGACGACGACGACGACGACGACGACGACGACGACGACGACGACGACGACGACGACGACGACGACGACGACGACGACGACGACGACGACGACGACGACGACGACGACGACGACGACGACGACGACGACGACGACGACGACGACGACGACGACGACGACGACGACGACGACGACGACGACGACGACGACGACGACGACGACGACGACGACGACGACGACGACGACGACGACGACGACGACGACGACGACGACGACGACGACGACGACGACGACGACGACGACGACGACGACGACGACGACGACGACGACGACGACGACGACGACGACGACGACGACGACGACGACGACGACGACGACGACGACGACGACGACGACGACGACGACGACGACGACGACGACGACGACGACGACGACGACGACGACGACGACGACGACGACGACGACGACGACGACGACGACGACGACGACGACGACGACGACGACGACGACGACGACGACGACGACGACGACGACGACGACGACGACGACGACGACGACGACGACGACGACGACGACGACGACGACGACGACGACGACGACGACGACGACGACGACGACGACGACGACGACGACGACGACGACGACGACGACGACGACGACGACGACGACGACGACGACGACGACGACGACGACGACGTTTCAGTTGGGTTGTCGGGGGGATATGAAATTCGAATATGGGATTGTAGGGGTGATGTAAAAAAATAATGAAAAACTTTGGAGCGTTGTAACTTTTGAAGGTGGCGTTTATTTGAAAAAATAACGTTATTTTGGTATCACTACTTTACTAAATTTAATTTAATTTAATTTTACATTTTTGCCCTCTTAAATCCGTATGGAAGGGAACTGTGATCTCCCAAAAACCGTCTCTTTTCCGATGTTGGTTTATAAGTCTTAATTTCATCTATTGTGATCACTTCATGCTCCTTTGTTCGTCGTATTGTGCAGTCCGAGGAACAATTCATACATTATTGCGATTTTTGTTTTAAGATCTTTTGCCAAACTTGATCGATCATTAAACATACATCAACATTTGGTGCAGTGTAACCATGCCCTTAACACAGAATTCCGTATCAGCAGCAAAGTTCGAAATTTCGGAAACAGCTGATCTACCAAACTTCATTTCATTTTCATGAATATTCTATTTCCTTTTCCGAGATTTGTTCTTTTCAATTCCAACTCTCAAACGTGTCCCACGGAATAAAAAGTATAATAAAATTAAAGTGAAAATCATTCCATTTAACTAATGCACCAAAATAAGAATCACGTATGTATATTCTTACAAAAGCACTATAATTGTATCACAATTAAAGCCAATTTAATCAGGTAAATCATACTCCTTTTCTTACGAGAATCGATAAAAGCTATATACTGTGTGTTCATAGGAAATCCTAGAAGAGAATCCAAATTTCTCAGACCGCGTGGGCGGCCTGAACCCCGAATTGTTGGTTAGTAACAACCATAACCACTGTCCTAACCAAATATCGAAGTAGGTCACGCACAAAAAATCATTTTTTTGATCTGTTCAAGATTCAGATTTATCAGGTAAATCAACGTCCGAATCACATCCAAATTTAAATCAAGCAAGCTCGCTTTGTCGCAAAGTGATCTACACACGAAAACTCTGTGCTCACGCCAATTTTGGATTGCACCTTGCTCCCAAACCAACCTCACAGCTCGTTGATAGTGCCAGATCACCAAAAAGAGACTTTTCGTCGAAAACAGATCATTGATCTTGTTTCGCTGATCAACAGGAAGCCAGCTGATCATCTCAGTACTCTTCAAAGGCTCCTGCGCAGGTCAATACTTGACCACGTCATCACGGTGCATCAAGAAAGCAAGTGAAATCGAGACAGTTTGAGAGATCAACGAGGTCTGGTTGATTTGTTCCTGCAATCAAAATAAACCCAGCTCTAACTTTAACTTCGTAAACACACCCTGTAAAGTCTACATAATCAATATAAATTGATCCTCAACCGCCATCGAAAGAAACCCAGCTCTACCTTTGACTCGTCAACCTACTCAGTCATAAACCTCACCGACCAACAAAATAAACCCAATTGTATCATAACCTAAATTATACTAAAAAATCAACATAAATGCCAACCTAAATTTTACCATAAATAACTTCAGTGAATTATAACTTTAATTTTAAATCAGCCAGTCATACACCGCAATAAGTTTAAATCAATCCAAGTTCAAGTGCAAGATTTTTTTTTTGATTTTATTTAATACCATCTTCCCACTATCAAAGTCTAGCAAAACATTGAACAACCACCAAAGCCGCTGTGCACATCAACTTTCTGGAAGTCGGTAAGTTTTTATAAACTACATATGTACCATACTTGCTAATATCAAAACATACAAAAATAGAAAAAAAACATAATCTAATTTGAACGAAGATCGATACAATTAAAATAAATGATGATATCAAAATAGATCTCTTGCAACCTTGAAATTGAAACCTCTTATCACTTATCAGTTAAAGTTCGTTGAGTGAAAGTTAGTCTTATAAAGTAAGAGAAGAGATGAGTGATATTTAAACTCTAATGAGCTACATAATGTATGTACATGTACATATTTTAATGAGCAGATCAAGAAATTTCTCTTCACTGTAAACCAAGCTCAATTGCAGATTTAATCTTTCGACTTCTTTTACTTTTCTTTTCGTTGCAATTTGATTTAGGCTATACTAAGTGGTGTATATATGACATGCATGATTATAATTCCATCATATTTTATTTTATTTTCTTTCCATTATTTTTAATTTAAATTTACTTATGAATAAAATTGTTTTTTGAATCTGAATGAACAAGTATAATATTATTTTTTTATTTTTATTTTATTTTATATTTTTTTTTATATTTGCATAGTTATATAGTTTTTTTTTGGAATGAAGTAATATAAAATTTTAGTGCTGAGGGGAAGCAAATAAGGTAATGGTGCGACGCGACGACATGAAAGTCAATTCTTAGAATTATACTCGACTTTAGATTAGGTGTCATTGAATTAAAATCGAGTGGATCAATGACCATGGAGTTTTCTTAGAAGATTAAGAAAACCGAGGGTGGGTTACACTCAGGGGCCCTTTTAACATCCAGGGTTCCCCATCAACAATGTTTAAGAAATAATTACAACTTTTTTCGCGTTATAAATAGTTCTTGTGTTTGATAAATATTAATTTTGAATCGGCATGAAACATGAACGGCGGCGGTTCAACGAAGAGTACAAGTACCCCACCGACGAGCTGGTGTAATGGTGATGCAAGCATGCCGAACCGTACTTTGTTGGTTGAACAACCCATCCGATGTTTCCAGTTTCTGCTCAGGGAATCCTTTGGTCTTGAGAGAGTCTTGGGAAAGCATATTAAAGCCTTTCGTCAGATGGGAACAGCAGATACCGTTACAGTATGTTACTTGATCTTAAGGTGATGAAGTCTCTTTCATTGAAAGATGATGTTGATGCCTTAAGTACAGCCTCTTTTATGGAATCAAAATTTATTTTCTGTGATGATTCATAATTTAGATTTATACCCTTAACTTTACAAACAATGTGTTCAGTTTTATCGTTTGTGCTGAATACTTTGTAAGAATAGTTTTTGGGCCCACCACTTACAAATTCAGTTATAAAGCTTCCATGTCCATAGCATTGTAACTCGTCAGTCATGTCACCAATAAAGTCTCCAACAGGAGGTTCGAATTCTCCTTGTCGGGATACATAGATCACTGAATCAGTGTCATAGTATAGAACTCTTTCTTTCAGTTGTTCCAAATAACTATACAACTTGAGGCGAGCCTGAGCCGTGGTATATGCTGCAAAGCAAACATTAACTGTTGATAAGATCTCGGATGCCTCCTTTTTAACCGTAAACGTTATCACAATATTTTTCTCGTTGACAGGTTAAATTTGTTGAACCTGTATTGACGGATGAGACATCAGATCGAACAAATCAGAAGATTGGTTAATAATTATTGTTTGCTGTTGGTTTTCTCTTTGGCCAAATTTACCCCAAAAAGAATTAAGAATCAGTTTAGCCAAAGATCTTTTTCCTGGATTGTTGGTAATTTCTGTAGGATCCAGTTTGATTCTTTCTTTTTCAAAGAAGTCATTTATGTGTTTGTTCTGATCTTCTTTTGTTCTGCAATGGTTTGGCTAGTCCGAAGCTTCTTGCTTTATTTTCAAAAGCGTATTCATCATTGCAGTGAAAAGACCATCTGTATTTGTGTCTGAATCGTATTGTACTACATCATATTCCCAAATTTCAAACACTGAAACAAGTTTATAGCCCAGGTCAATAGCTTTGACGACTTCATCTATTACCCATGTCCCGAATAATGCTCTTTCTTCATCGGAATGTGTGCATTTTGTTTCATCATTCCTATTTTGACTACAGGACTTACATAACGAAAACATGAGCTTATCGTTTTGTTTCATGGGTAAAACTGGATGAAATAAATTTTCTGGTGGAAGAATCTTACACTTAATGAGACCATTAATGGCATCAAGTTTCATGTTTGAACACACTTCATCTATGCTTGTGTGAATCTTTGGATGACCAACAGGAAATTTTCCATATTTACAAACCCATGGATAAAGTGTGCAAACATCTATATACTTTATTTTTTCACCTTCCTTACATTTGTAGTAGGAAACTATGTTTTCCGTTCGTCCACCATAAAATGAATCTCTCGGATTCAAAGGTGCGTTAAGCAGTAAGGGGTGATTTCTCAATCTGGATAGTTCTTCTTCACTCAGAGACTTGAGGTATTTTTCGAATTCACAGCTCCAGATCTCAATAACTTCGTAACCAAATGACCTCAAACGGGAAGACTTTGCCACAGTCCTATCGTACCTGTTGTTTAACGTATCGAAGTGATCATTGGTAAGAGGAGTATCACGTTTGTTCCTTAGACAAACAGGGTGTCCATGGTAAAAGCATCCATGAAATTCAAAGACCTACCTTGTTTCTTCGCAGAATCCATCGACTTTAACTCCATTTACAATCTGAAAATATAATTGTTTACGTTAGTTTCAAAGAGAGACACAATCCATTGTTGTTTTATTACCTCCTCTCGCCCTTTAGCAGCATGCTTTATTGTTATTTTGCGGTTGCCTTCCTCTAAAATCACCCAACTGATGGCTTCCTTTGATTGATTTTCCACCCATCTGTAATTATTGTTATAAATTTTGATTAGCTGATAAATTAGATAAAAAAAGAAAAAAAAATTGATAGTGAATATATTTATATGTATGTACCTGTATCCATTTTTTGAGATTAATCCGATTGTACTTGGCTGAAGAAAATTCCGCCGAAATACAATATTACAGATGGATGCTATCGTTGCTGCTTCTAGGAACGGCTCGACATTGGTTTGAGTAAGAAAAAAGTGTCTAAATTTCAGACATGCTTCAGTCAGAATCCTTACATCGTTTATGCAGTATTCTAGCATTTCTTGTTGAAATTTAAAAACATCGTATTAGTGTTCTTTATACCAATTATAGAATATTTCTCGATCTTCAGATTTCATTGTATCTGGACTTTAGTATTCTATTTTAGGTACATAGCTTACCGATGTAGTTGGAATTTTCTTTGATGTTGAACAGATGTGGAAAGAAACCTTTTTTCAAACCGGATGAAAGTTGAAATGTTTTTCGAAGTTTCGAAAGTGCCATCGGAAAATAGTTGAGCGAGTCGATGAACCTGGTTAGGTTAGGTTAGGTTAAAGTGGCTGTTGGTTGGGAAGTCCAACACACTTAGACCAAAGTATGGTCCGTTGTGATACCACATGGATCAGTTAATCAGCTTAACTCGTTGAACCAATTGGAGCTTCGAATGAAGCGTAGGAGACAAGTAATGTCTGAATTTTTTAGATCGCTGGTATCGTTAAAGTAGTAGTCTCCAAGGTGGATTCTACGTCTTTGTGATAAGGCAGGGCATGTGCACAGAAGATGAGAGATTGTCTCTTCTTCTTCTTCGTCCATGCAACTCCTACAAAAATCATTTGCAGGGGCTCCAAGTCGAATAGCATGCCTTCCTATTAAGCAGTGCCCAGTCAGGACACCTATAACGTAGCTAATGTGCAATCTACTCAGAGAGATTAATTGTTTTGAGCGCCTGGCGCTAAAATTAGGCCAAATTAATTTAGTCGCTACACAGGTGGTGGTGTTATTCCACCTGAAGTTTGTTTTCTCTATGGTATCTTGCTTTAGCATGAGTTTACATGTAGCTAAGGGGATACCTATGCTAGCATTGTGAGCCAGCAGAGGTAAAGTTGTTCCGCTTTTTGCAAGTTCGTCAGCTTTGCAATTTCCTGGAATGTCTCTATGGCCCGGCACCCAGAAAAGGTGGATGTTGAACTGTGTAGCCATCTCCGTAAGAGATGATCGACAATTTAGGGCTGTTAATGAATTTGTGGAGACTGATTCTAGGGACTTTAACGTGGCTTGGCTATCCGAGAAGATGCGTATATCATTAGTTGATATAACGTTTTCTGTAAGCCAGGATAGGACTTCTTTTATAGCCAGGATTTCAGGTTGGAACACGCTACAATGATCGGGTAGACGAAAGGAGAGACTTAAGTTTAATCTATCTGAGTATACGCTATACGCCTCCACCAACCCCATCCTCCGTTTTTGAACCGTCTGTATAAAAGTTTATAGGACCATCGTTCAAAAATGATGTATTTTCCCAAGAAGACCTGGGAGGTATAGTCACTTTGAAGCTATAGTTATTAAACTGAGGATGGGGTATGGTGTAGTCAATATTACTGTTTATAGTTCTGAACGAGTTCAAAATAGTGGTGTGGCCAATTCCATTATTGATCCACAGAGAGGAGGCTTGAAGCCGTATGGCAGTATTAGCGGCCGTTTGCTTGCTGAAAATGTCCAGCGGTATTAGATGGAACAGAACATCTAGTGAGGCGGAGGGGTGGAGCGAAGTGCTCCTCCCATACACAGGCAGGCTGTACGTTGGACTTTGCTAAGTTTATCGCGATTTGTCGCTGTATCTAGCGCTGTCCACCATACCGCTACTCCATAAGTAAGGATCGGTCTTATGACCGAGATGTATAGCCAGTGTGTAATGCGGGGCTGTAGGCCCCATTTATTACCAATGGCCTTTTTACAAGAGAACAGGGCTACTGTGGCCTTGTTTATTCTCTCTTGAATATTAGGTTTCCAACTTAATTTCTTATCTAAAATGAGACCCAAGTATTTTGCTTGTTCAGAGAATTTAAGTGGTACACCGTTTATGAGGGGAGGTTCAATGTGTGGGACTTTGTATTTCCTTGTGAAGAGGACAAGGTCGGTTTTTTGTGAGTTAACTCCTAGTCCACACCGATTAGCCCATCTGGTGAGCTTATTTAAAGCGTTTTGTAAGAGTTCTTTTAGTATATTGGGATGTTTACCCGTTACTGCAATAGCTACATCGTGCGCATAGGCAAGCACTCTGTATCCCTCTCTTTCTAGAGTAATTAGTAATTCATTTATTACTAAATTCCATTGGAGAGGGGATAGGACACCACCTTGTGGCGTACCTCTGCTGACACCCCTTTGTGTAGTAAAATCGCCCGGTTTTGAATTGATAATCCTGCTTATCAGTACCTGATTAATCAATTCGCTGATCGACTTATCTACCTTCAGAGATGTCAATACACGTGCAATTGCAGATGTGTTAAATGCACCTTCTATATCTAAGAAGGCAACTAAGGTGTACTCTTTATGATGGAGGGAATATTCGATTGTACGTACTATACTGTGTAGAGCCGTTTCAACTGATTTCCCTTTGTTGTAGGCGTGTTGAGCCTTTGAAAGGAGGGACTTATCAATACTTGCCCTTAAGTCGATATCGATCAAACGTTCAAAGGTTTTGAGAAGGAATGATGATAAGCTGATAGGTCTTAGGTCTTTAGGGTTAACGTGGCTGGATTTTCCAGCTTTTGGAATAAAAACAACTTTAACTTGTCTCCAAGATATCGGGATGTATGCCAATTTAAGGCATCCCTTGAAGATGTTTTCTAGGATGGGTATTAGAAAACTTGCATTTTCTTGCAGTTCGGTGAAGGTCTAGTAGCAAGTTGAGCAATTCTTCGCTTGAATTGGTCCAAAGGCCAGAGGCGTTTTTCAAGCAGCTTGGCATGATTGCCACGTTGCTGCAGAAGTTTCTCCAGGACGACCGTTTGGTTTTCCTCAGTTCTTTTTTATATGTCTTCAGTGATTCTTTATATGAATCCCAGTCAGACATGTCTCTAGAAGCTTTCGCTCTGTTAAAGAGTTTTCTGCATTCTTTTCGAAGTGGATCCAGCCCTGAGTTCCACCAGTGTGGTTTCTTTTTACCTCTTACTTGTATAAGAGGGCATGCAGTATCTAGAGCTTTGTTTAGGGCTTATGTTAGATTATTGACTTTGTCGTCAAGATCTTCAATGTTGGAGGGAGTATTAAAGAATTCAGGTTTTACTAAACTATTTAACGTTCTCTTGTATTTTGGCCAATTTGTTCTTTTTAGATTTCGAAAGATCGGTTGGCATGGTGGTTCATTTATAAAGTCAAACTGGATGTAGCTATGATCAGAAAGGAAGTGATCTTTAGATACCTTCAAGTTCAAAATATTATTATTAATGAATTCGGAGACAAGAGTTATATCTAAAACTTCTTGTCGATTTTTAGTAATAAAGGTTGGCTCATTACCAACGTTACATACGAGTAGGTTAGTGTTTAGGATATAGTCGAAAATAGACTCACCCCTGTCGTTTATATCCGTGCTACCCCACACTGTATGGTGGGCGTTAGCATCACTTCCGATGATGAGGCCGATGTTGAGCCTTTGTGCTTCAGTTATTAATCTCTCCAGAGTGTCACCCGGGAGAGGGCCAAGATTATTGTGGCCAAGATACGCCGACGCCAGCCAGAATGTTCCTCTGGCTGTTTCCAGACTTGGGGCGGTGGTATCTCGATTGCTGAAATTAGGGAGTAAATATACATTTAGGCTGCGTTTTACTAATATGCAAGATCTGGGTTCATCCTCACCTGATGCATACAGCACGCAGTATTTGGGAGTCCTGATTCTTCGAACAATGGATTTAACAATCCAGGGTTCTTGAATCAGGACAATATCTTCATCGCTGCTGGATAAGCGAAGAAGAAGGGAGGCCGAAGCCTTTATGGAGTGTTGTAGGTTAATCTTGAGTAACCGCAGCATTTTCGCTACCGTACTCCCGATCAGCTTCCAACACAGTGATGTCGGAGTCATCCATATCAGAGGACGATTCTAAAAGAATGTCCTCATCTCCGCTGTCGTAGACCTCGGCCACCATTGCGGAAAAACCTTGGTCGGTGTTAGGAGCTTCCACTGCTACTGGGGATACTGAGATGCATCGTCTTCCAATGAAGGAAGTGTGACCGATGTACCAGGTTCCTCAGCAACCGTTTCCGCTTGTGTGGGTTTGGAAGGGGGAAGGCTTTGTGCCTCGGCCCCATCTTTTTTGTAGACCCTCAGCGTAATTTCATCGAACCCGAACTTAATCAAACCTTTTGATTGCGCCAGAGGAGAAAGGGACTCTGCATTGATGATTACAATTGCACCCTTGTAGGGTCCCTTTGGATCCTCCAATTTCGCAACCTTCCAGTTGTGAGTAGGAAGGGTTGGATTGGAGAGCCGGATTACCTTCAGAACGTGGTCTGCTTCCTTGAATATGGCCGGAACCATGATGCGAGCTCTTTGTCTGCAAGGAATGTCCTCCTTTGCTACAACCTCCAGCTTAGCACCAGGCCGGACCTCTCCAAGTCGGCTGACCGCCAGCGTCAGTAGGTCGCACGACCTCCGATCATCACAGATCATCAACTTGATGTGTCCCTAATGCCAACCGCCATCTTTTGTGATGGGTGGTGGTAGCGGATTGTCAGACATGATCTCGACAAAACTGAAGGCCAGCTGTTCTTTGGCCAATGTCCAGTTCTCGGCAGAGATCATGCCATCTACATCACTTCTGTCGATAATCGCGACTACCATTTTGTCCTTCAGAACGTCACTGAAGACCTTTGTCGCTTCGACGTTGAGTCTTGGCTGGTCTTTAAATTATTTTTGGCCAGGAAGCTCTTGGCCCATTTTATCTTGGCATCATGCTGAGAGTTTCCTCCAGCGCCTAGTTCTTCACCAAACGTTTGGAGAATCCTCTTAGCATTACGCATATCCCTGTAGTAGGCCTTGGAGGGTCTGAGCTTACGCCCATCTCCCCCAGGACCTTCTTTAGGATTTTTTGCTTTGGAGGTAGAAGGACCTGGCACCACAGCCCTACTACCTCAGACTCGCGGTGTAGAAGAGTTGAGAGGTTTACTCTCTGTGGTAGTAGAGGAGCCGTTCTTCATAACTGCCTCACTACAGGAAGAAGGTAATATTACCTGATTATCCGATATTCTACTGGCGACAACAGGGCTGTGAGTATTCACAGCCATGTCAGCACCAGTGGAAGAGGGATGTGCAGCAGACAACTTTGCCGTCGTACTGCTGGCCGGTACGGTCTTTTGATTTTGTTTTGTTTGTTTTGTTTTTAAAAAGTTCATTAGAATCCCACGAGTAGCGGATAAGGGGTGGTCCATCTGTACAGAGATCCGTGTATACAGATAAGGCTGGTTAGTCCGGAGGTCGCCAGGTACCCGGATACTCCGTTAGCGACTGAGCTAGTTTTTTAATTGGGCCCTCAGCCAGGCTGATCGTCAGCACGGGTCGTGTAACACCTTAGATCCAGCCCAATTGTGAGGTAGATTGTGGGAAGGAGAGAGAGGGTAGGGAATCAGGTAGTTTACACCGATAGAAGGACTGATTATAAGGATGGTTAAGAGAGGAATCAAAGGCGGGGTTCGTTGGATGGTTTTTTCACCAGCAACGAGGGATGGGTAGGAGATGAGGTAACAATAGTCGGCTATTCGCTTCCTATGTGGGAGAGGAAGTGATCGAGGGAGGGGTAAAGGTATGTGAGCGACCTTTGGTTTCAGGACTCATCTGGAGATAAATCTCGAGAATCATTGACCCTACTCAGCCTTTACAACTCTACAAGTTCGACGCTCAGGTAAAGGTCGATGAACCTGACATTTCCTATTTCCATAATGATTATCTTGCTGCCCTGCATAATCAAGTTGGGAGTCAAATGTGTTTCCTTTAAAATGTAGTTCAAAATGAATTGGTGATCGTATGATTGTCCGTAATGGGCTAAAACAACCACTTTTTTGAAAGAATTCCGAACACTAAATATATGTTTTAGGAATCTTGAAATCACGTTTTCTTCCTTCTCTTTTTCTCTGATTACATTTAAAGTATATTTGCACTTTTGGCAGAATTGTAGACTCATGTTATCAATACCGATATCGCACTTTTGCTGGAAAACACATAAATTAGGTTCATGTAGTCTAACTTCCGATATATGAACATTTTCTTCGGCATTCAAGGTTGCCTCTTGTATAATTTTTTCCTGACGACTTTCCAGATCATAGAAAATATAGAGGACAGAGTTAAGGTGAGGAGTTTTTGCATCAGGCTTCATATAACACAGATGATCTTTTTCAACATGTGTTTTACACTGTTTGCAAAAGTATTCCATGCAAAAGTGTTGTCGTGCTCCATTATATGATTTAAGGCATAACAAACACCTTTTTAACATATTAGGGTCAAAGGGGGTAATTGTAAACGATTTTGCATTTTTTTATTTTTGTTAACTTGTAATGTTTGTAACAGCTTAACCATGCAATGTCGAACATTTTTGTTTATGCTACTTAAGTTTGGATTGTATTATCTATCAAAGAGTAGTAATCTTAATGGCGTTCGTTTATTAGTTTTCATAAAATTTGATGTTTACATTTACCCCCCTAGTTTTTTAAGTAAACGAGAAAAATGGGGTAAATGAAAACGGTACCAGTCGTCCTACCATTGTGGAAAGGGGTAACCAAGTTCTCTCTCCTTATATATGTAGGTACCTACTAAACCAAGGAGATCATCCTTATCGCAGGAGTAACCAGCACGAGATCTGAAATAAGGCACCTTGCTATAGTGTCCTCCACGTCTGATGAAAGTGCTGGTTTTCTGCCTCTAGATATAATGACAGTAGGATTTTTCCCTTCACCGATCCACTGACGTGTATGATGGAGCTGTGGTTTTTGGTTGATATGTACGTGGCATCTTTTTGATATAAAATATTGTTAGATCAACACCAAAGCCATTGAAAATTAATGTTTACAGTTACCCCAAATTGTTCACTTTTACCCCATTTCGGTGTTTACATTTACCCATGATAGGAATATAATGGGGTAATTGTAAACTGCCAATAACTTTTAAATTTTGTTATACAGACAAATAAAAACATATAGCATGCATTTATACTCATATTTCACTTTCTTTAAGATAAAATTTAACTTACTTCGATCGCCTTTGTTTGTTTTCCAACAATTTTAATTAGCACTGAAAAACTTAAAAACACAGAAAAACGAAAGACTCATGGAAACGAACAAAACATAAATATCCCTTTGACAGATAAGGTCTTCAACGCGTCAATATGATTTAAATATAATGTCTTTTCAAATAATTTCATGGCATGCTTCAAATTATAAACGGTTTTGAGAAAATTAAGTATGTTTACAATTACCCCTGTTCACAATTACCCCCCTTGACCCTACAAACAGAGTTTTTCCCTGATAAATTGTTGGCCTTGTGATGATCGAAGCAAGAATTCCCTCTAAAAATTCGATTACATTCATCGCATGTAATTTCATTCATTGTTCTTGGGCATGGTGGAGTCTTTTGACATTGCGGACATGATTTTTGGCACCTGTGATCCTTTTTTGTATTATATGGAATGTGACATTCTTCGCAGTAATACCCACAACAAAAAGCAGCCGTCAAAGATTTAATGACACTGTAGTGGTTATTATGGTAGAGAAGATTGATTTTTTTTGTTTTATTTTTTCCTTCAAATATAATTTCTCTACCTTTAGTTGCATATTTGTATACAGTAATTTTATACTGATTAAAATATTTCTGAAACCCTCTCAACTCAGGTATTCCACAACCTTCTTCGGGAATGCTTTTTTTTGCATCCACTAATAGCTGTAATGCTTTTTGACTCTTTGATGTTTGTATGTCTCTTTGAAGTTGTTTTTGAGTTGATGGACGTTCCTTGTCTGCTATAGATTTTCCAATAATTAACGCCCATGGTAAACACAAATTGTCTTTATTTTTAATGAAGACAATTCCGCGACGTCTAATGCACTCCTCTTCATATGTATTAAACATATTTGTTTTTTTTTTTGTTTTCTTTCCCAGCAGGTAGCTTGACAGAGGTCACAGCCAAACAAAATTCTTCTGTATTCATTCCGAATGAATTACTCTGGAATATCTTCGAAATCATGTCCCAGACATCGCTTGCTCTAATCTTCGAACACTCTCGGAAGCTAAGCCAACCACTTCCACGTTCAAAGGAGAAATTCTTTCCTGAAAAAGTTACTCCGGCCTTGTCTGTAGGACTAACATTTTTAAGGGCATGAGTGAATATAAAAAAAAAAAACATTTTTCATTGTGTTGCTTTAACTTCTGCAATTTCTTCTTCTTCTTCTTTTGAAATAATTTTATTGGTTTTGAATAAAGTCAAAAATAATAAAGTAAAAAAATAAAAAAAAAAATAAGAAAAAAAATAATCCCTTATTTCATTTTCAGGGATTGTTTTAATTTGCTGACTTCTTATGTCGACATATTTTTTTAGTAGCAGCATCACTATCGGCTACCGGTTCGCTTATGTTTTTTAAATGTTTCCAGTTTATATCAAAGTTTCCATTTTCAGTTTTAAGAAAACCATCACCAGGTGGTCCAGCTATTCCCCGCTCTCCACGAGGTCCTCTTGGTGGTGGTCTATGCGAAAAACGACCGAATTTGTCAGCAGGCATTGGGTCTAATTGATTATATTAGCCTCTTTAAGCTCTTCAATTATAGAAATAATTTCGTTGGAGTGATTATTATGACCGACTTGATGTGAACCAATTAGAAATCTCAATCGATCTACGAGTTCATTGGGATCATTCCAAAATATATAGTCCTTTTTCTTGCTTGATAATTGCATTAATCCTTTACCTATTGGTAATGTATTTGAAATCGAAGTTGAAGATGAAGCCTTTTCTATCAATGGTCGTTTCATAATTTTTCAAGTCTTCATTATTGTAAAACGATCTCTGTGGACGTTTCTTAAATAGCAGTTCATAAAGACCTTTCGTCCCCTGAAATTTTTTATTTTTTATTTTTATATCTGATCCATGAATGCTGAACTCTCCATTACCAATAAACAATTTTGCATTTTTGGAATGTATTCCATATGTTCTATCAATACTATTTGAATTATTTATGAACAAATCCATATACATTTTAGGTGTTTTATCAAATTTTTCTTCTGACAATTGTTCTTGGAAAAGACATAGACGTCGTCGCCTAATTTTTTCTAATGCTTTTTCCTCTTTTGGTCTCTTAGGGGTACTATTTATTAGGCTATGACTATCAGTTGAACTGTTCAAAGTTTCATCGCTTAAGCATTTCATCGTTCTTGTTTTCTTTGCAGGAGTTTCATAATAGTCATTGTCCCTTACTTCTTCTTCTTTTTCCTTGTATCTTTCCACGTTAACTGTTGATTGCTTAACCAGTTCGTTTAGAGGAGCAGTAATTGGTTTAAAAGCTTCTTCTAATTGAGATTCATAAGCTTCCTTATTATTCTTTAGGGCCTTGAATTTTCTTCGAAGGTCATCGGTTGTCTTGATAAGTTCTTTTTTTAATTTTACATCTACGTTCACCATATTGTTCTCAATTTAATTTTTCTTATAATCTGATGAATAAATGAATTGAAGTTTTTTCTTTTAATATTTAGATAACTGGTCTTAAATGCAGAGCTGCTACTGCGATTTATACTGATAGATCTGTTACACTGTACTGTGAATAACTGCTCCTAATCGTATAAAACCGCAAATCATAACTGAACTGTTATTAACAGGAAGTGTTTCTTCACTGAACTGCTCGGTACTGTATTTAACAGCTGTTACAGAGAAACTGGTAATAGAATTTGATTGTAAATGGTTTTATAACTCGAGAAAACAGTCAAAAACTTTTCTATAGCGACCATTATTCAGTGGACTTTCCTTATCGATTACAAAAAATCCATAATTGGTTTTCCAACAGGCACATACATTTTCGAATGTTTTAAATGTCATATCGGAATTAACATGATCATTGTAAATGTGTTTTAAATTCATACTGTCCTGTTTAAAAATTATCAAAAAATTTGCATTATCGCGAATAAGTGTTTTGGTATTCTTGTATAGGTTTGACACAAGTAGAAACTATCTAATTGATAATGACGTCCCATACTAAAATAGTTTCGTATTGCATCTTGTTTTTCACAAGCAATGTCATCGAAAATAAATACAGAATTTCGTTTAGCCTCTTTTGGCAAAACGATATCACTATTATTAGAAAATGTGAAGAAATCCAAATTTTTTATAGGTTTAATTACTTGTTTTAAAAACTCATATTTTGATTGGTGTAAAGATTTCAAATATATATATATATTTTTTCAAATTTTAATCCATTTGGATGTAGCAGTAGACTCAACATAACAATTGTTTTTCCACAATTAGATGGACCAGTAATTAGGCCTCTTATACTATTCGGAAAAAGCTTCCCATGCTTCTTAATTACTCTAGGATTTTTTGTCGGTTCTAGGTTTCGTGCTGGTAATTTGTATTGTTGTGCTATGAATCGCATGGTGACATCTACTAAAATAGAAAACTATATATCAATAGTATTTATTTATTTAATCATAATTTCGATTCTTAACTTTCTACAATAAAGATGATCATATAAAAATGATTGACTTTTCGAAAAAATTGATTAGTAAACAAAAAGTCGCGAGAGGAGAAGGTTTAATAAACTCTCTTATAAACAAACTCCCATTTGAATTACATTTTCCGGGTTATCATTATCAGTATTGCGGACCTGGAACAAGACTCCAAAAACGAATAGATTGAGGAGATTCTGGAATTAATTTTCTAGATCAGGCGTGTAAGGAGCATGACATTTCATATTCCAAAAACGAAGATACATCTGATTGTCACAAAGCTGATAGAATTTTAACTGAAAAAGCCTGGCAACGTTTTAAATCTAGCGACGCTAGTTTATCTGAACGAGCGAATGCACTTCTAGTTACTAATCTTATGAAAGCAAAAGTAAAATTTGGAATGGGTTGCTCGAATTCTAAAGTAACCAGTTATAAAAAGGAGAAAAAAATGTATAAGAAAAAAACCGTTAATAATAAAATAAAACACATTACCTTAAATAAATTGAGGAAACTTATTGGAACTAACCTTAAAGAAAAAAAACCTTTCAATCTAGAAAAGGCTGCAATTAAAAACGTAGAAAAGAACAAAGGCAACATTAAAACCCCGAGGGTTATTCCAGTACCAAAAGTTGGAGAGGCAATTCCATTTCTTGTGCTCCTGTTTGCTGGACTTTCAGTTCTTGGGGCTTTGACGGGCGGTGCTGCTGGAGTTATCAAGGCTGTCAATGATGCAGGTAATGCTAGAAAGGACTTGGATGAGAAAAAACGTCATAACCTCAAAATGGAATCAATTGCTCTTGGTCATTGACTGCATCTGAAACCTTATAGAAAAGGACTTGGATTGTATCTTAATCCACAAACAACAAACTTCTAAGGTCGCTACCCAATCGTGAATGAAAATGACATACAAAACTTTGCAAACATATATATACCTCATTTTCGAGGAGTCTTCATGCGAGATAATTTACCAAAGACAAAACCTTTAAAGAACGAGTGTGGGGTTGTAAATCTAGATTCAGAAAAAGGAATTGGTACACATTGGGTAGCGTATTTTAAAAGAGGCAACCATATTGAATATTTTGATAGTTTTGGTAATTTGCAACCTCCTAGAGAAATAATTAACTATTTAGGCAAACAAATTCGTTTCAATTACACTCGGCATCAAAATTATGATTCATTTAACTGTGGGCACTTATGTTTAAGTTTTCTTTTGCAAATGTAATTTACAATAAATAAAAATAATTAAAACAAATCGACTAGTCTGTTTTCTATCATCATGGCAATGACACTTACTTTAACCGGTAAAACATCCCTTTTATCGGCAGAATATTTTCCACCTCTCGATGTTAGCAAGGATTATGTTTATGGATTAATAGATTTTCAAACTTACAATTCTATACCGAATGTTGATGAACGTAACAACATGTTTCATATAGGGGAGCATGAAATTGAAATCCCCGTTGGATCGTACGAAATCGAAGACATTGCCAACTATGTAGCTGAAGTATTGTTATCATTAAATTCAACAATTAAGTGTAAAATTGAAGCCAACTTTAATACATTGCTTACAAGCATCGTAAACTTCCGAACACATACATATACATATTTCAATAGGGAGAGAAGCATAGAAACATTGCTGGGCTTCAGCAAAACCGTTCTTTCTCCCAAAGTACAGAACAGAGCATCGCGCCGCCTTTCAATTGATGCATAAATCTCAAAAATGATTTTTTTCAGTTTTTCGAGAAAATCGTGGGCTAACCCCTTGCCGAAAAAAAGTAGTATTTTCAAAACAATTTCCCACCCAATCAAAATACACATCAAAAGAAAGGTATTTAAATGCTCTACCCACAACTGCAAACCAAAAGGTTCTACGAGCTCTCGTTTCGGAAAAATTAGTCAAAAAAGTAAAATCACAGAATTTCGACCCAGCCCATCAAATTAAATTAAATTAAATTAAATTAAATTAAATTGAATAAAATTAAATTTTTAATTCTATTATGTATGTATGTATATACGGTAGTAATGCCAAAATAACTTTATTTTTTCAAATAAACGCCTCCTTCAAAAGTTACAACGCTCCAAAGTTTTTCATTATTTTTTTTTGCATCACCCTTACAATCCCATATTCAAATTTCATATTCCCCCCGACGACCCAACTGAAACGACGACGACGACGACGACGACGACGACGACGACGACGACGACGACGACGACGACGACGACGACGACGACGACGACGACGACGACGACGACGACGACGACGACGACGACGACGACGACGACGACGACGACGACCTAACCTACAAAGGCATTCCGGAAATAATGCACCCAGCGCTGTTTTTTCTTTACTAAGCCTATTAATTTATGTATGTATGTACATATATCATCACAGGATATGATTCAAAATAAAAATACATATGTATATTAAAAATTAAAATCATATTTTTAATTGCAATTGTTTATTGATTGAAATTACAATTTAACTCTTCGAGCTTTTTGCTCTGCAAATAAATCTATGGCCTTGTCATAATCCAACTCGTTCGCAATTCGATTTTCTATTGCTAAGATTGCAAGACTAGATAAGCGTTCCTGGCTCATAGATGATCGCAAATAATTTTTAATCAGTTTTAATTTGCTAAAACTTCGCTCGCAATTTGCGGATGTATGTATTTGGAAAAGCATCCTGCAAATCATGTGTATAGATGTGTTGCAATAGGTGGAAACCGTTAGCCTTTTCTATATCACCAAATAAAAGTGCAGCTTGCTCTTTAAAAACGTAAAGTTCCTGGCAGAATTCAACAGCGCTTAAATCTCGCTCGTATTTTCGAGCCAGATCTGCTCCATACTTTTGCAGTTCTTCATTTGACATTTTCATAATATAGGGTGTCCCAAAATTAACGCAAGATTTCTAGGGTGTCCCAAAATTAACGCAAGAAATCTTGCGTTAATTTGAAACAAGTTGATATACAGATCAGTGTGGGTCGCATTTTGTTTGACCCCAAATATCTTACGAAAAAATTAAATTAAGCAATTAAATTTTATATTATATAGGGCGTCCCAAAATTAACGCAAGAAATCTTGCGTTAATTTTGGGACACCCTAGAAATCTTGCGTTAATTTTGGGACACCCTATATTAGTTCCATTAAGAAAAGCAAAATTTAAATTTAGCATGGTTACACAATCAAACCTCTTTGTAAATTCTGATATGATTCGATCAAAAACCATCATTAT
Organism: Eupeodes latifasciatus; assembly: GCA_920104205.1. Lineage (NCBI taxonomy): Eukaryota > Metazoa > Arthropoda > Insecta > Diptera > Syrphidae > Eupeodes > Eupeodes latifasciatus. The sequence goes on from OV049925.1 coordinate 74,655,801, forward strand.
TTCTTTAGAAAAAAGTTGAATAGGTTGGAGTGTTTGTAGTTCGTCTTCACACATCTCATCGAAATGTTTTTTACGTTTTGGAATCCGTTTATTTTGCAAAAAAGGGTCAACACCACTTCTTTCAGCAACTTCTTCAGCCTGCTTTATCCAATAATCCATTGGGTTTTGTCTCATTTTTTGCAAAGTCTTGAGCAGACCATCCATTAAAGAGACGGAACGGGCAAGGATAATATCTTCTTTCTGAATTTCAATATTCACTCGGTTGATTTCGCGGAGAATATTGGCCCAAACAGTTAGATTAAGAATGAATTTAAAATCCTTTATAGCAGTTAAAAGATGACCTGCCTCGTACTTAGCTTCTGGAGCACGAGAAGTTTGCTTTACTTCTTCTAAGGATTCCGCTACTTCTGGTAAATTATTTAAAAGGGCGTTCACAGCAACATGTTTCGCTGACCATCTCGTCTGACTACTTCCTTTTAAATTTGTTTTTATGTGTTTTTTCATAATGTGCCACCTCATAGTAGAGCCAACAAAAAAGCAATAAAATATCCAAATAGGTTCTTAGCTTCCTGGCATGATGAGGCAGAGTGAACACCTACAAGATTTAAGGAGTGAGCCAAGCACGGAACGAACTCGGCCAGCTCATTTCTTTCTGAAATTCTGGCTTGTACTCCTTTATGGATGCTGGCCATATTGGACCCATTATCATAAGATTGGCCACGACATTGTCCAATGTCTAAGCCATCAACTGCCAATTTTTCTAAAATCTGTTGACAAATGTCCTCTCCTGTTTTTTCAGCGACTTTTATGAAATCGATGAAACTTTCTTTTATTTCACACACTTCGCCAGTTCTTTTTACATATCGAATTACCTGGCTCATTTGTTCTGTATGAGTTACATCTGGTGTACAGTCGAACATTATTGTAAAGTATTTGGCTTCTTTGATGTCATTTAAAATGCTGTTTCTAACTGTTTTTGCCATTATATCAATTATTTCATTTTGTATTGTTTTTGATAAATAAGATATTTGTCCTTTCTTAATGTGTTCTAATTGAAACTTCAGAGTTGAATTATGCTTAGCGAGCAGGGAAATTAAGTTCAAGAAGTTACCTTGACTAGGCTGATGATTCGTGATCAGATCGCTAGGGGTTTCGTTGGACCCGCGAAAAGAAAGGCAGTTTGTGGATAGGTACAATACAGCATCTATAACAATACGCAGTATCTGTCTCCATTTTTCTTTCTCTGACTGAATCACTCTCTCAATGTCTTGATCAATACCCTTGCATGATTTCATTTGTTGTACGTGTGTTTTCCACTTGATCATACACTCTTTGTGCATTTGACTTGCCTCATGTTCGGTTAGCCTCTCTGAAACTTTTTTCCAGTTAATAAACCCTATAGAACACAATGCAGATGTAGAAGCAGAGGACGGTTTCTGGTAAATCTTGCAGCACGCACAAAAAATTGCATTTTTTGTCTTAGAAAAAATAAGCCAAGATCTCTTAACCCTTTCGCTATTAGCCAACGTCCTATACCACATAGAAGATGTTAAATGTCTGCCATTGCGTTCGGTAGATCGGAATTCAATGTTTTCGGGGTGATTGTCTGCTAATAAGACAGCCTGATTGGCAAAGAAAGTCCGTTGTTGGTCAGTCATTTTTTCCACACCTGGCCAATTGCTTGGGTCCGTCAAATCGAATTCATTTGTTTGCAGTTCTTCCGCATCCGAGTGCGACGATTTAGATTCTTCGCATCCTGGCTTTGTTTTTTCAAGTTGCTCAGGTTGCTCGCACAGCGATAAAGATGGTAAACTTTCTTGCACTGATTGTGAAAAATCTTGATCCATTTGAACGGGCAATGTATCAGGAGCATCTTCTAGATCTTCGGAAGTTGTAGCAGATACTGACGAGTCATCCTCTTTTCGAAGCCAATTTTTCAAACGATCTGCACATTGTTTTCCCTGCAGTTCCTTATATTTAGCCTTTTTTCTATATTCCGCTCCTGAAAGCTTTTTTCTTGGTGCGCTCATTATTACAACCTGTATAAACAAAAATAATCAATTTCCTTGTTGAAAGCATTTCAATCTAATAAAAATTTGCAGTTAATAAAACGACGAAGGTTGCTGCTGCTCATTTGTTTTAAACTCCTACAATGCATTATGTTGTATTAATGGCTTTAATAAGTAAAACAGCCTAGAGTAAAATAAGTCATCCGATATGGGTACCGAACGACAGACGGCGGCGGCGCGGCGCGGCGTTAAAATTTTAAGATAGTTTGAATAATGACAAATCAAAGAAGACGTAAGTGTTAGTGAAAGCACGTATCAAATTGAACTTAATTTATAACTATAGTTACTAAAAAGCATAAGATAGTAATGATAAGTGACTTACCTAGAAAAGCGATGGAAGTGTTGTGAAATATTTTATCGTTTCGACACCATACAAACAGTATTTTACCTTCGGTTGATTACTAAAAGTTGGACTTATGAGATGACTGTAACCGAATCCAAACTAAGAATACAAACTTACACTTTTACACTTTTTAATCCGGACACTTTTGTTGCAACGACAGTCATGGATGACTATGATTGACTTGTTGGAAAGAATACGGTGGTAGAAAATTCTTAGAAATTGTAAGAATCGACGCAGATTTCAAATTTTTTCGTGGATGACTATGATATCTATGACTATTTGCCATGCATATTACCTATATGATGTATATCTGAAGAGTATGAATTTTGCCGCCCTTTGAACTAGCCGCCCGGGGCATAGGCCCCGATCTGCCCCCCCTAGATACGGGGCTGTCACTTGGCACTTGGAGTAAGGGTGATTTTGTTAGGGTTCTATTAATAGATATGGTATTAGGAAAAGAAGTGTGTGAGTTTTTCATATGATAATGATGGCACACGTTGATGGAATCAAAATAAATGTTTGGTATAATTCATTGTTGAGAATCTAGTCCTAGATGTAAGCCTTAAGCTATGTTCAGTACTTAGATCTTAGATCGTCGACGACGACGACGACGACGACGACGACGACGACGACGACGACGACGACGACGACGACGACGACGACGACGACGACGACGACGACGACGACGACGACGACGACGACGACGACGACGACGACGACGACGACGACGACGACGACGACGACGACGACGACGACGACGACGACGACGACGACGACGACGACGACGACGACGACGACGACGACGACGACGACGACGACGACGACGACGACGACGACGACGACGACGACGACGACGACGACGACGACGACGACGACGACGACGACGACGACGACGACGACGACGACGACGACGACGACGACGACGACGACGACGACGACGACGACGACGACGACGACGACGACGACGACGACGACGACGACGACGACGACGACGACGACGACGACGACGACGACGACGACGACGACGACGACGACGACGACGACGACGACGACGACGACGACGACGACGACGACGACGACGACGACGACGACGACGACGACGACGACGACGACGACGACGACGACGACGACGACGACGACGACGACGACGACGACGACGACGACGACGACGACGACGACGACGACGACGACGACGACGACGACGACGACGACGACGACGACGACGACGACGACGACGACGACGACGACGACGACGACGACGACGACGACGACGACGACGACGACGACGACGACGACGACGACGACGACGACGACGACGACGACGACGACGACGACGACGACGACGACGACGACGACGACGACGACGACGACGACGACGACGACGACGACGACGACGACAAAGAAACCAACCAACGTCGGCATATTAACATTCACATTGTGTTCAATCCAATTGAGACACATTTTCATACTACTCCATTAAGATCTAAGTACTGAACATAGCTTAAGGCTTACATCTAGGACTAGATTCTCAACAATGAATTATACCAAACATTTATTTTGATTCCATCAACGTGTGCCATCATTATCATATGAAAAACTCACACACTTCTTTTCCTAATACCATATCTATTAATAGAACCCTAACCAAATCACCCTTACTCCAAGTGCCAAGTGACAGCCCCGGATCTAGGGGGGGGCAGACCGGGGCCTATGCCCCGGGCGGCTAGTTCAAAGGGCGGCAAAATTCATACTCTTCAGATATACATCATATAGGTAATATGCATGGCAAATAGTCATAGATATCATAGTCATCCACGAAAAAATTTGAAATCTGCGTCGATTCTTACAATTTCTAAGAATTTTCTACCACCGTATTCTTTCCAACAAGTCAATCATAGTCATCCATGAAAACATTTGAAATCTGCGTCGAAATTTCAAACTGAGAGTGAAGCTTTGCGATTTTATGCAATACATGGCAATTAGTTATTTAATTTTTCTTCGACTGTCGTTGCAACAAAAGTGTCCGGATTAAAAAGTGTAAAAGTGTAAGTTTGTATTCTTAGTTTGGATTCGGTTACAGTCATCTCATAAGTCCAACTTTTAGTAATCAACCGAAGGTAAAATACTGTTTGTATGGTGTCGAAACGATAAAATATTTCACAACACTTCCATCGCTTTTCTAGGTAAGTCACTTATCATTACTATCTTATGCTTTTTAGTAACTATAGTTATAAATTAAGTTCAATTTGATACGTGCTTTCACTAACACTTACGTCTTCTTTGATTTGTCATTATTCAAACTATCTTAAAATTTTAACGCCGCGCCGCGCCGCCGTCTGTCGTTCGGTACCCATATCGGATGACTTATTTTACTCTAGGCTGTTTTACTTATTAAAGCCATTAATACAACATAATGCAATGTAGGAGTTTAAAACAAATGAGCAGCAGCAACCTTCGTCGTTTTATTAACTGCAAATTTTTATTAGATTGAAATGCTTTCAACAAGGAAATTGATTATTTTTGTTTATACAGGTTGTAATAATGAGCGCACCAAGAAAAAAGCTTTCAGGAGCGGAATATAGAAAAAAGGCTAAATATAAGGAACTGCAGGGAAAACAATGTGCAGATCGTTTGAAAAATTGGCTTCGAAAAGAGGATGACTCGTCAGTATCTGCTACAACTTCCGAAGATCTAGAAGATGCTCCTGATACATTGCCCGTTCAAATGGATCAAGATTTTTCACAATCAGTGCAAGAAAGTTTACCATTTTTATCGCTGTGCGAGCAACCTGAGCAACTTGAAAAAACAAAGCCAGGATGCGAAGAATCTAAATCGTCGCACTCGGATGCGGAAGAACTGCAAACAAATGAATTCGATTTGACGGACCCAAGCAATTGGCCAGGTGTGGAAAAAATGACTGACCAACAACGGACTTTCTTTGCCAATCAGGCTGTCTTATTAGCAGACAATCACCCCGAAAACATTGAATTCCGATCTACCGAACGCAATGGCAGACATTTAACATCTTCTATGTGGTATAGGACGTTGGCTAATAGCGAAAGGGTTAAGAGATCTTGGCTTATTTTTTCTAAGACAAAAAATGCAATTTTTTGTGCGTGCTGCAAGATTTACCAGAAACCGTCCTCTGCTTCTACATCTGCATTGTGTTCTATAGGGTTTATTAACTGGAAAAAAGTTTCAGAGAGGCTAACCGAACATGAGGCAAGTCAAATGCACAAAGAGTGTATGATCAAGTGGAAAACACACGTACAACAAATGAAATCATGCAAGGGTATTGATCAAGACATTGAGAGAGTGATTCAGTCAGAGAAAGAAAAATGGAGACAGATACTGCGTATTGTTATAGATGCTGTATTGTACCTATCCACAAACTGCCTTTCTTTTCGCGGGTCCAACGAAACCCCTAGCGATCTGATCACGAATCATCAGCCTAGTCAAGGTAACTTCTTGAACTTAATTTCCCTGCTCGCTAAGCATAATTCAACTCTGAAGTTTCAATTAGAACACATTAAGAAAGGACAAATATCTTATTTATCAAAAACAATACAAAATGAAATAATTGATATAATGGCAAAAACAGTTAGAAACAGCATTTTAAATGACATCAAAGAAGCCAAATACTTTACAATAATGTTCGACTGTACACCAGATGTAACTCATACAGAACAAATGAGCCAGGTAATTCGATATGTAAAAAGAACTGGCGAAGTGTGTGAAATAAAAGAAAGTTTCATCGATTTCATAAAAGTCGCTGAAAAAACAGGAGAGGACATTTGTCAACAGATTTTAGAAAAATTGGCAGTTGATGGCTTAGACATTGGACAATGTCGTGGCCAATCTTATGATAATGGGTCCAATATGGCCAGCATCCATAAAGGAGTACAAGCCAGAATTTCAGAAAGAAATGAGCTGGCCGAGTTCGTTCCGTGCTTGGCTCACTCCTTAAATCTTGTAGGTGTTCACTCTGCCTCATCATGCCAGGAAGCTAAGAACCTATTTGGATATTTTATTGCTTTTTTGTTGGCTCTACTATGAGGTGGCACATTATGAAAAAACACATAAAAACAAATTTAAAAGGAAGTAGTCAGACGAGATGGTCAGCGAAACATGTTGCTGTGAACGCCCTTTTAAATAATTTACCAGAAGTAGCGGAATCCTTAGAAGAAGTAAAGCAAACTTCTCGTGCTCCAGAAGCTAAGTACGAGGCAGGTCATCTTTTAACTGCTATAAAGGATTTTAAATTCATTCTTAATCTAACTGTTTGGGCCAATATTCTCCGCGAAATCAACCGAGTGAATATTGAAATTCAGAAAGAAGATATTATCCTTGCCCGTTCCGTCTCTTTAATGGATGGTCTGCTCAAGACTTTGCAAAAAATGAGACAAAACCCAATGGATTATTGGATAAAGCAGGCTGAAGAAGTTGCTGAAAGAAGTGGTGTTGACCCTTTTTTGCAAAATAAACGGATTCCAAAACGTAAAAAACATTTCGATGAGATGTGTGAAGACGAACTACAAACACTCCAACCTATTCAACTTTTTTCTAAAGAAATAATGATGGTTTTTGATCGAATCATATCAGAATTTACAAAGAGGTTTGATTGTGTAACCATGCTAAATTTAAATTTTGCTTTTCTTAATGGAACTAATATAGGGTGTCCCAAAATTAACGCAAGATTTCTAGGGTGTCCCAAAATTAACGCAAGATTTCTTGCGTTAATTTTGGGACGCCCTATATAATATAAAATTTAATTGCTTAATTTAATTTTTTCGTAAGATATTTGGGGTCAAACAAAATGCGACCCACACTGATCTGTATATCAACTTGTTTCAAATTAACGCAAGATTTCTTGCGTTAATTTTGGGACACCCTAGAAATCTTGCGTTAATTTTGGGACACCCTATATTATGAAAATGTCAAATGAAGAACTGCAAAAGTATGGAGCAGATCTGGCTCGAAAATACGAGCGAGATTTAAGCGCTGTTGAATTCTGCCAGGAACTTTACGTTTTTAAAGAGCAAGCTGCACTTTTATTTGGTGATATAGAAAAGGCTAACGGTTTCCACCTATTGCAACACATCTATACACATGATTTGCAGGATGCTTTTCCGAATATTTGTATTGCCTTGCGTATTTATTCAACTCTTCCAACTACATCCGCAAATTGCGAGCGAAGTTTTAGCAAATTAAAACTGATTAAAAATTATTTGCGATCATCTATGAGCCAGGAACGCTTATCTAGTCTTGCAATCTTAGCAATAGAAAATCGAATTGCGAACGAGTTGGATTATGACAAGGCCATAGATTTATTTGCAGAGCAAAAAGCTCGAAGAGTTAAATTGTAATTTCAATCAATAAACAATTGCAATTAAAAATATGATTTTAATTTTTAATATACATATGTATTTTTATTTTGAATCATATCCTGTGATGATATATGTACATACATAAATAAATAGGCTTAGTAAAGAAAAAACAGCGCTGGGTGCATTATTTCCGGAATGCCTTTGTAGGTTAAAATAATTTAAAGTGGTTAGGGGCGGCATTTTGCAGTTTTTGCCCCCCCTGAAAAAAAATGAAGATCCGGGGCTGCCAAGTGATCATCACAAAACCACCACCATCCACTGCCATCCCAACTCACCTAGAACAGGATGATGCGCCATCATTCTATGAAACACACACACACACACTTCTTTTCGTAATACCATATCTATTAATAGAATCCCTAACAACTGATCATCACAAAACCACAACCATCCACTGCCATCCCAACTCAGCAAGATCCTCACTACCATACCACTACTCAGATTTACACTGTTGGGATGGGATTATAACAATTTACATTGTTGGGATTATAAGAAAAATTCCCACGTTTTATCGTCCTAATTCCTACTTAAGATCAATAAAACAATTTCTTGTTATTCTCTCTACCGAATTATTGGTAATATTATAATATATTGAATATTCATTTTCGCTCAAGGTTCGAGTATACTCTCTGTTTCTATACTTGTGTGTTGATTTTAAACCTGTAGGACGCCCATTATTAACTATTAATAGCTCCTCCGAAAACGATATTGTTGAAAATGGTTTCTCTAATAATTTTTCAATTGTGGTCTTTGCTTTAGAAGTATTAGAGACTCCATTCGTATTGAAAGACCAAGATAAGAAAATAAAGTATCTATATTTTTAAACAAACAAAGTATACTCTGTTTACAACGACTTATCTCATTGAATTTGATGCAATGCGGGTGCATAAGTCGTTATGTTATCTTATTTTGTTTTTTTTTTTCGCTCTGATAGTTTTCAATTTAAAGTCTTATAATTTTCAGTTTTTTTTTTTTTAAGATTAATAAGAATAACTGTAGCGCCACCTTAAGTAAGTAAGTAATAAGAATAACGAATTCTGAATGAAACATCATACTTCAAACTGATTTTTTAACTAAAATCTACTGTTTTTTTTTCGAAAGCTATGAATTAATTTAATTTTTATTTTTTAAAAATTTCTTTTCCATTAAAAGTAAAATGCTTGCTTAAATTTAGCTGTTCTAAGGAAATCATATAAAATAATTTCTTACGATTAGCCTCTACCATGTGACATCAAACTCTTGGTCACGTTGGACTTCCTCTCTGTTGTTTGTCCTTAATGTGTACCTGTATACTTATACTTCATCTGGTACTTGCTTTTTTTGGGCTTACCTTTCAAAATAAAATGGACCAAGTAACCCAGCAAATTGTAGAATTGACTGGCGCTGTCAGTAATCTGATAAGCCAGTTGAAGGGGTTCGATAGGCGTATTCAGCTTATCGAAGATAATGTCGCATCGACGAGCTTGACTGCCCCTTCAGTGGCAGCTCTGTGCTGGGCGTGGGTCGTGGCTTTGAGCTCAATCATCCACAAACGGAGGCTGAGCTCAGAGAAATCAGTGAATTGCCTGACTGCGTCAAGGAGCTGCATACCCTACGCAGTATGTATCGTGGATACACGCTGTAGAGTTGATCCTGAAGGACTATAACATAGTCAAGTCGAAACCCCTCTATAGGGCTATACTCCAGCGTGTTAGGGGTAAGATTAGGGGACCAGCTGACGCAGCTCTAGTGAGCTATAATATCTTTGATGGTGACTGGAGTGAGATGAAGACTTGCTTATCTCTACATTATGCAGATAAGCGAGACCTTCGAACTCTGGAGCACCAGCTCAACCAGCTTGCTCAAAAGGGCAGTAAGCTGGATGAATTCTATGCGGCTGTTAACCATCATTAATGGTTAACAAAATTAAAACCGAGTTATATAGTGAAGAGACCATAAGAGCTCTTGTGGAAACATACAGAAATAGGGCTCTGGATGTGTTTGTGCGTGGCCTTAACGGCGATATATCACGAATGCTCATAATTCAGAGGCCCAGAACCCTACCGGAAACGTATTCCGCTTGTTTAGAGATTCAAAATCTCAACTATAGGAATAATTCCCTTCATAATTATTCTTATTCCAATACTATTACGGCTCCGCTAAATCAAAGCTTCAAAAGTTTGGAGTTTAAGCCCTTTATGCCTCCGAGAAGTCCACAACATAGTTCTGCGGGAAAAATAATAAATTCTGGAGTTCTCCCCAAGATAACGGTCCCCCACTAAAAACTGGGCCAAAGCCATTGGAAAAAATGGATTATGACCGAAGCATTCAAAGCAAACAGGTCAATTACGTAAATCGCCCGGTAAATCTAATGTGGTAGCGGATGCGCTCTCTAGACCTAAAATCGATAACGAACACTCAGCCGTCTCAGCTAAAGCTGAAACGGAATGTCAAGTGAATACGTTACATAGTGATTCCTCAACGGAAACTGCCTCTGAAAAACAATCTTTAATAGATAGATAGATAGATAGATAGATAGATAGATAGATAGATAGATAGATAGATAGATAGATAGATAGATAGATAGATAGATAGATAGATAGATAGATAGATAGATAGATAGATAGATAGATAGATAGATAGATAGATAGATAGATAGATAGATAGATAGATAGATAGATAGATAGATAGATAGATAGATAGATAGATAGATAGATAGATAGATAGATAGATAGATAGATAGATAGATAGATAGATAGATAGATAGATAGATAGATAGATAGATAGATAGATAGATAGATAGATAGATAGATAGATAGATAGATAGATAGATAGATAGATAGATAGATAGATAGATAGATAGATAGATAGATAGATAGATAGATAGATAGATAGATAGATAGATAGATAGATAGATAGATAGATAGATAGATAGATAGATAGATAGATAGATATGTAATTGATTTTTATTGATTTAAAGATTATTTTACAATTATTACATAAATATTATATTACAAAAATCAGAATAGCATGGCATTTGCCCTCTGCCAGATTGACAACTTTAATAAATTAAATTACCGTAATTAACAACAAAAAAAACAATAAAAAGAAAAAAACATTTTAAAAAGGCCAATTTAAAAAAACAGAGAAAAAAAAGAAAAAAAAACAAATGACTATATCAAATTTAAAGCGTCAGAAGTCTTCGTTCATAATTTTGGATCTATATCGTAACGCAACTTTGCAATAGTTATAGAGCTTGGAGACATCCACCTCATTCAGCATACTAAGAACTTGTTCCTCTGATAAAAAGTCACTTCCAAGAATATTTCTTCTAGTTTCCCTTAAAGTTAACGTTCTCTCTTTCTGATAAATTACAAATAGTACACTCCAGTGGTAAATCGGGTCTGTATGGTATGAAGTTCAGGTTGAGTAGTTCGCTTCTTAACTTGACCATTGTAGCCAGGGCCGGACAAAGCATATGTGCAAGATGTGCAAATGCACAGGGCGCAGAATTCTGGGGGCGCATTGCCAGGAGCAAGAAAATGTAATCTGATCTTGCAAACAAATATGTACTACTACATATTTGCTATTCTTTAACCACAAACATTCTTAAAATAATCTCAAAAAAACATCCATCACAACTGTCCTAAGTTATCTCTTGCGCACTAACTAACATCACTTTCATTGTTGCATTCAATGAAAATTTAACTCAAGATATCGCAGATCTAAAAACTCTACCTACCTCATTTCCAAATACGAGTATTTCACCCTGTTCGTACAAGAGAAAAAAAGAAAAAAATCTCAACACAAAAAAAATCCATGTAAGAGAAAAGAAGAAAAAATCTCAACACAAAAAAGTTCCATGCTACCTCATATGTGCAAGATATATTTTATGCACACCGAGTCCCAAAATTAACATAGAGAGTATGACGAAGCAAAATACTTATTCATGTAGAATCGTATGGGCTAGAACGTGCAGGTTTTGTATCACGCACAGTACCCTGTATGTGAGACTCACATGAGACATTGTGAGTTCTCTCCTACAAAGAAAACAACAAAAAAATGTCTCTGAAAAAAGAGAGCAGGTAGGTTTCTCTTTCTGTATTCTGTGCTACCTTCTACTACAAATCAAAGACACAGCATATATATATTTTTTTTTTGTTTTCTTTGTAGGAGAGAACTCACAATGTCTCATGTGAGTCTCACATACAGGGTACTGTGCGTGATACAAAACCTGCACGTTCTAGCCCATACGATTCTACATGAATAAGTATTTTGCTTCGTCATACTCTCTATGTTAATTTTGGGACTCGGTGTGCATAAAATATATCTTGCACATATGAGGTAGCATGGAACTTTTTTGTGTTGAGATTTTTTCTCTTGTATGAACAGGGTGATATATTTGGAAATTAGGTAGGTAGGTGTCTTTGCTACAAATGGTGAATGGATGTGCAAGTTTTCTTTTTTGCACACTGAATATCGAAACTAACATGGGAAATATTTAAAAAAAAACTTATTCATACGGAATCATATGGGTCAGAGCGTGCAGGTTTTCTTATTGTACACTGTGTAAGAGTTAAGTGCTTGATTACAGATGAAATTTTTAATAGAATGGAAAAGGAGCATAGAGCTTAAAAATTAAAGAGGGGTGATTCTATGTGGAGTCGAATTGTTCTTGCACAGGCAGTTTGTTTTTTTTTTTGTGAAAGTTAATGACTGTTGTAACGGCTACTTTTAATGTATACCTATCTAGTCTGGTGCAGAATGCAGATTGTTGCAATTGTTTTTTCGCTTTGTTGTTAATTAATATTAAATACATAGCTATCAGTTTTTAATAGAAGTGACGTATTTTGTGACAAGACCGTAATGTGACTGACTCAGTTGATTTTAGACAAGCTTGAATTACATGAAATTTTAATAAGTATCTAAAGGTGCGTGTCCATTTGAGAGTACTTATGCTAGTTAAATATCGAGAGCAACTCTCAGGAGACTGTCCATTTGCGAGCCAAATCTTAGAAGTTTTGCTATCGCGAGCTCTCTGCTAGAATATTGAGAGTTTTCTTGCTGAGAGTACTCTCATAATCGTGTCCACTTGATAGATTTCTTCTGCTAGCATATTATCAGTTGGACATGTATTTTATCCACACTGATAACTTCCCATCCCGTCTGTCGATTTGCCTTGCTTAAAAGGTCTGTAGGTGTTCGTGTTTTGTTAAAAAGTTTGTTAATTGAATTATTCTAAAAGATTTAAAAATTACCAACAACATTTTGCATTTGATGAAATAATTTGATTTCAAAATCTGTTTTTGTAAACGAGATTTTTAGTCGAAAAAATTTGTTTACCAATTTTAGTAGCATTTGTTAAAAAAATTTATTTCTTAAATAAATAAATACAAATTGGATGAATGAATCTAATTTAAAGTCAATATCTTCTATTGTTCACGAGATATCGAGAACCGAACATCAATTTTTACCAAATTTGCGTACTATTTTTTGTAGATTTTTTTTTTGAAAATATGGATTTTTATTAAAAAAAAAACTACAGAATATCGAAAACAATATTTTCTGTGAAATAAAAAAAAGTTTGAAGACAATGTTTTTAATTTTTGAAAAGCTATTTGAGTCGAAAGTAAATTTTTACCAAGTTTTAGTATTGTTTTTTTTTTAGGTTTTTATTTTTTGTAAAAAAAACTGTGATTTAGATTTTTCTCAAAATTAAACTGAATGTTGAAAACAATATTTCTTATAAGTTAAAATTATTTGCAAGCCATAATCTCAAATTTTTAAAAAGATTATTGTGTCGGAAATGAATTTTTACCAACTTTTGTTAAATTTTCTTTTAAGTTTCTATTTTTTGTTAAAAAACTGTCAATTCGATTTTTCTCAAAATTTTAACAAATGTTGAAAACAATATTTCTTATAAAATAAAATAAGTTGGAAGCCATAACCTCAAATTTTTGCAAAGTTATTTGAGTCAAAACTCAATTTGTAACAACTTTGAGTAATGTTTTTTTTTAAGTTTTTATTTTTTATAAAACAAACTGCCAATTCGATTTTTCTCAAAACTTGTTAAAAAAATATGTTAAAAACGTTATTCTTCGTTGCACCAAATTGTTTTGGAGATAAAATCATTTTTTATTCGTACAATTTTCGAGGTGACAAATTTTTTTTCAGTTTTTTTTTTTTTGATTTATAAAAAACCGTTAATTGGATTTTTTTCATAAAATATACTTGTTTGGTATCACGTTACAATATATAATATAGTATTTAATTCAATTCTCTAGCGTTTTTGGTTCGTGAGATATTTGGGGTTAACCAACATTTTCACCTTTTATTTAAACTGCTATGGTAAAAAAACCACCCACTCAATTTTCTTGAGATCCCTTTCTGCATCTTTCTGCATTATTATTTGTATATTTATTTGAAGTCGATATCTTTACTAGTTCTTGAGCTATGGACGACGAAAAAAACGTCGCGAACGTACGGACGTACAGACGTAAGGACGTACGAACGTACATACATACGTACACACGCACGCACAGGCATCTTTCTAAAAATCTTTTATTTCGACTCTAGGGATCTTGAAACGTCGAGAAATGACAAAATTTTCAATTTGACTAATCGGACCCATTACAATAACTTCATATGGGAAGGTAAAAATGTATTTTCAAATCAAATTTATATGAAAAAAAGACATAGTTTCCACTGCTTTGCCATGTTTACTCTCGACAGCTACTCGCAAAATACGAACTGTGTTGGTATTCCGAGAGCTTATCTCGGATAGTGGTAAACACATGTGTCCACTTGCGAGTGACTTTCAAAAAGATCGAATGTCGAGAGTAATTAGTCAACTCTCCGCGAGCTACTCTCCAGACTATGTCCACTTGCGAGATCGCTCTCGAGATCAGCCTTAACTGTCAAAGCCAAAGTTATGATAATGGTTCGAATAGGCTTCGTCTTGTTGAGTGGACGTAATTTTATAAAACTAAGAGACTGTGTCTTAGAAACAACTAATGTGCTTTACAAAAATAAACTAAATTAATATAAAATAAAAACTGTGTAGCCTGACCAATTCTAAGTCGGCAAATTAATAACAAGCTATTGAAATAACTATGTATAGTATAGGTACATAGAATTAAGAATCATACCTAAGTGTAAAAAAAAAATCTCAATAAAGTACATCCATACATACATACATAATGGTTCGAATATAAAAGGAAAAGAAGCGAGTGTTCAGAATCGAATTCGAACCCTGGAACCAAGAGCATTTTTAGTTTCATGTTGCCCGCATTCCTTAAATTTAGTGGTTAATGATGCTGCTCGGTGCTTATTTTATGCAGTTAAATTTTTCGATACAATTCAATGTTTGTATAACTTTTTTTAAAGTTCCACAACGAGGTGGGATATTTATAAGAAAAAAATTCCAAATCATACTTTGAAACCCCCTTCTGAGACTAGATGAGAGAGCAGGTTAGACGCATTAAGGGCTTTAAAAACAAATTAAGAAGAAATATATGAAGCCCTTATAGAATTAAAAAATCTAGAGGCAAAAAACATTGCAGAATCGTTAGGAAATAAAACTTTTGATTTTACATTTATTTGCTGCCTGCTAATTTGGTTTGATACTTTAGAAAATATAAATTAAACTAGTAAATATTTGCAAAGTCCGTCCGTTAATCTGTCAACTGGCATAACAGTTTTAGAAAATACAAAAAACAGTTTGATTTTAATGCGTTCCGATGAAAAATTTAATGAGTAAGTATGTTCAATTAACCGACCGTATTGCTAGTTCCCTAGAAATACCAAATATGTTTCCTGTAGCTTCATCATTGCGATCTCAACGGAGAAAAATACTTTATGCTGATGAATGTCCTGAAACTATATTAGACCCGAAACAAAGATTTAAAGTTGATTTTTTTTTTTTAAATACTTGAAAGGTTTGATACGTATAGTATCAATTTTTCATTTTTAAGTAACATAAGCGAATGTCTAAAAAATAAAAATGTACGTGCTTCATGCCTTAATTTGCAGAATGTTTTAACATAAAGTAGTTTTAAAGATATAGTTGGAGAAGAATTGTTTCAAGAGTTTACCGTAATATCCCAGCTTGTTACACGACACAGCTCAAGTTTAGATGTGTTAAATTTTATTTTTAGTTCAAACCTTGAAGATTTTGCCCCGAATTTAGTAATTGCTCTCCAAATTCTTAATACAATCCCGGTCACGAGTCACGGTAGCTTCAGGAGAACGTAGTTTTTCTAAACTTAAAATTATTAAAAATTATCTTAGGACAACCATGACTCAAGAGAGATTGGTAGGTTTATCTATAATGTCCATTGAAAAGAAATTATTAAATTCTTTAGACTTTGATGATCTCATTTCTGAATTTGCAAAATGTAAGGCCAGAAAAGTAAGTTTCCAAGTTTAAAAGTTTCCCCTCTGCTCATTTCTTCGCTGCGTTTTAGTTTAATGGTTTAGGCCTCCTGGGGATACCTCAATAAAAAAAACGCATTGAAAGTCTACCTCCTGGGTAATCTGGGAAAGGCTTATGCTTGTGTATCAGTTTATGTGTAAAAAAAATATTAAAAAGGGGCGCTTTCTACAAATCTTGCACAGGGCGCAAGTTTGGCTGGGGCCGGCGCTGATTGTAGCAATGACGTTTACATTATTATCATCATGGAAGTAGTTCCTTTCTGCGAGATTGTGGTTGAGCCTACTGTAAGTTCTTCTGAACAAGGACCCAGCTGCTTCCGCTGCATATTCTGCTCTACACTTCTCATCTACCGCTGCTATAACCTTGTACATAAGAGCTTTACTGTGCGACGCATCTTCAACATTTAAATTAAAATTTAAATTGCATCCTTCTGCGAGACTCAACCACTCACTGAACCAGTGATTTTGGTCTTCAACGGCTTTTACTACTAGTTTTCTAACAAGTCGGTATTCGTTCATACTAAAAACGTGCAAGAGATAATCCGCTTGCATCTTTAGGGTCTTTATAAATAGAGGTGATAGTCCAGTTTCCAGCATAATCACGTAATTTGGAGTATTTTTTGGCAGACAAAATATTCTCTTCACATAATGTGTTAAGAGTTTCTCCACCGTGTGAAACTTTTTGCATGCCCATACTTGTGAGCCATACAAAAGGATACTTTCTGCAACTGCTTCAAATACCTTATATTTACTACTGTGAGCTATGTTTTCGTTCATGAAGCATCTTTTCCATGAAATATTAATAGCAGTTTTTGCCTTTTGTAGTTTCTCGCTAAAATGTTTCTCCAAATTCAGGTTTCTTGAAAAAATTACTCCTAGGTATTTGTACTCGTTAACACATTCTATATCTTCTCCGTTGAAATTCCACTTTTCATTCGAAGCATTTCGTCCACCCCCTTTCTTAAAGATCATCACCTTAGATTTTTGAGTATTGACTGTAAGGTTCCAAAGACAGCAGTAGTGGTATACTCTATTTATCATAAGTTGTAGTGATTCTGGGGAATACGCAAAAAAAAGCAAACATTAATGCCTTAATACGAAATCCTGCTAAATCAACACCACCTGGAAGGTAATCTACAAGGTCATCTATGAAGAGCGAAAACAAGATGGGACTCAATGTACACCCCTGTCTTACTCCCGAGTTGGTTGTGAACCAATCAGAAAGCTCAGCTCCGTTCCACACTGCAGCCTGTGTTCCTCTATACAGCTCTTCTAGAACGCGTCCGAACTTCAGAGACAAGCCCAGACCATATAGCTTGTAGAATAAAGCACCTCGGTTGATTGAGTCGAATGCTGCTTTGAAGTCAATAAAGAATGCATACAATTTTCTTCCCTGTTTAATAAAGCTTTCAGCTAGCCTCCTGACAATAAAAATGTTATCTATTGTAGAGTACCCTGATCTAAAGCCCGCTTGAGTCTCTTTTAACAGGTTCTGATCTGCGATCCACGTTGTGAGTCTCTTCTGTAACAAGGTTGTAAAAATCTTATAAGTCGAATTAAGAAAAGAAATTCCACGATAGTTCGCTGCATCCAACAAGGATCCTTTTTTGTGTATCGGGAAGATTATAGCGTCTCGAAATTCATTTACGGAAATATGCCCCTCAAATACTCCATTAAAAAGTATTACCAGACGTTCTTTTAACATGACTGTTCCGTATTTATAGAATTCCACAGGAATACCATTTGCACCCGCCGCTTTTCCATCTTTAAGAGATCCTAGAGTTAATTCCACTTCTTGAAGGTTAATTTCCGTATCTAGGATATCGTTGTTGAATCCAGGTATCGCATAGTGCCAATTTGTTTGAATGCTGCTTGGATTCAATAATTCTATGAAATGAGTGGATAGAATGTTTGCACATAGTTTCTTATGCACTGCGAATTGTTTAACATTCAATTCCCACGCAAGTTCCCAAAAATCGGTGGCGGTTTTGCAGGTTGCCAGTTTAGATGCCTGCAGTTCTTCATAATTCTTCTTTTTGTTTTTACATAGCTCTTTATATTGAGAGTTGGCCTCTAAGTAGTTTCTTCTAAATAATCCTTCGGAATTCCGGAAATTTCTCAACCATGCAAAGGATTTCTTACGGGCTTTTTGGTATTCTTCATCAAACCAAGGCTCCTTTATAAATTTGCACCTTTTTCCACAGCCTTGTTGTTGAGGGTAAGATGACTTTATAATTTGCTCTAACATAGGGAAGTCTACATTTTGGTGTGATTGAAGTTTCAAATCAAGTTGTTGTCTAGTAGTAGTAGTAGTAGAAATGGTGGCCACGAGCAGTCTAGCTCGGTGACACAATTAGCGCTGAGTTGCGCCGTTTTGATACCATAAAATACTCGCTTGACCTGTAAAGATAAAAGAGGGATTATAGAGAAAAAATACGCCTCAAATCCACTTTGTTGCGTTTAGAAAGGAGATCAAATCTTTGATCTCCAGTTCTGAGAGCTCATTGAGGTCGTTGAAGTAGGACTTTCCCAATGTTTTGGCTAAGACAGGACACTTGCATAAGAAGTGAAGAACAGTTTCTTTTTCTCGCTGGTCCTCACAACTCCGACAGAAAGTGTTGTGGGGGATGCCCAGCTTAGATGCGTGTTCTCCAACAGGCCAGTGTCCGGTGCATGTAGCAACGACCCTGGCTATGTCTTGCCTGGGTCTGCAAATAAAATTATTAGTACGGGATTTGTTGTAGGTGGGCCATATCCTTCTAGATATGATACAGTTGGTTAGACTGTTCCACCTGAGGTTTGATTCAGCGAGGAAGATTGAGAAGATCTTGCCCTTCATAGCACCAAGAGGAATGTTGACTCTTTCCGAGAGTGAGCTTTGAAGGGCTGATCCTTGCCTAGCCAGCTCGTCAGCTCGTTCATTGCCCTCAAAGCCTCTATGACCCGGAATCCAGATGAGAGTGACCCTGAGTCCAATGTTCATGCCCGCTAACTCCGGCATTGTTGAACCAGTTTGGAGGATGAAGTGGACGAGCCAATCGCTTGAATAGCCGCCTGACTGTCCGAAAAAATAGCTGTATTGCGGTTTTGATTTGGATCTAATTTTAGTAACTTGCATGCTTCCTTGATCGCTAGTAGTTCAGCTTGAAAAACACTAGCAAAGTCAGGAAGTCGCAAAGACTTGGAGACATTTAAAGACTCGGAGAAAATTCCTGCACCGACCCCACACTCCATCTTCGAGCCGTCAGTGAAAATAGTTGTGTCGAAGCCTCTCGTCACTAAGTCATCATCCCATTCATTTCGAGATGGCATGATAACTTTAAAATCCGTACTGAGGTCCACAGTAGGGGTGCAGTAGTCGGTTTCTGTCTATATGCCTGTATTCTTGAGATATTCCATTTGAGTCTAGGAAGTAATAGCGTTTTACAGTTTTCTTCATTAGGTTGTATAAGCCATTGGAAAGTAACAACCACTGAAAAATGATCCGAGTATGGGATTTCTTTGATCTCTAGGTTAGGTAAGGTTAAAGTGGCTGTTGGTTGGGACGTCCAACACACTTAGACCAAAGTATGGTCCGTTGTGATACCACATGGATCAGTTAATCAGCTTAACTCGTTGAACCAATTGGAGCTTCGAATGAAGCGTAGGAGACAAGTAATGTCTGAATTTTTTAGATCGCTGGTATCGTTAAAGTAGTAGTCTCCAAGGTGGATTCTACGTCTTTGTGATAAGGCAGGACATGTTCACAGAAGATGAGAGATTGTCTCCTCTTCATCTTCGTCCATGCAACTCCTACAAAAATCATTTGCAGGGGCTCCTAGTCGAATAGCATGCCTTCCTATTAAGCAGTGCCCAGTCAGGACACCTATAACGTAGCTAATGTGCAATCTACTCAGAGAGATTAATTGCTTTGAGCGCCTGGCGCTAAAATTAGGCCAAATTAATTTAGTCGCTACACAGGTGGTGGTGTTATTCCACCTGAAGTTTGTTTTCTCTATGGTATCTTGCTTTAGCATGAGTTTACATGTAGCTAAGGGGATACCTATGCTAGCATTGTGAGCCAGCAGAGGTAAAGTTGTTCCGCTTTTTGCAAGTTCGTCAGCTTTGCAATTTCCTGGAATGTCTCTATGGCCCGGCACCCAGAAAAGGTGAATGTTGAACTGTGTAGCCATCTCCGTAAGAGATGATCGACAATTTAGGGCTGTTAATGAATTTGTGGAGACAGAGCCTAGGGACTTTAACGCAGCTTGGCTATCCGAGAAGATGCGTATATCATTAGTTGATATAACGTTTTCTCTAAGCCAGGATAGGACTTCTTTTATAGCCAGGATTTCAGCTTGGAACACGCTACAATGATCGGGTAGACGAAAGGAGAGACTTAAGTTTAGTCTATCTGAGTATACGCCTCCACCAACCCCATCCTCCGTTTTTGATCCGTCTGTATAAAAGTTTATAGGACCATCGTTCAAAAATGATGTATTCTCCCAAGAAGACCTGGGAGGTATAGTCACTTTGAAACTATAGTTATTAAACTGAGGATGGGGTATGGTGTAGTCAATATTACTGTTTATAGTTTTGAACGAGTTCAAAATAGTGGTGTGGCCAATTCCATTATTGATCCAGAGAGAGGAGGCTTGAAGCCGTATGGCAGTATTAGCGGCCGTTTGCTTGCTAAAATTGTCCAGCGGTATTAGATGGAACAGAACATCTAGTGAGGCGGAGGGGGTGGAGCGAAGTGCTCCTCCCATACACAGGCAGGCTGTTCGTTGGACTTTGCTGAGTTTATCGCGCTTTGTATTTCCTTGTGAAGAGGGCAAGGTCGGTTTTTTGTGAGTTAACTCCTAGTCCACACCGATTAGCCCATCTGGTGAGCTTATTTAAAGCGTTTTGTAAGAGTTCTTTTAGTATATTGGGATGTTTACCCGTTACTGCAATAGCTACATCGTGCGCATAGGCAAGCACTCTGTATCCCTCTCTTTCTAGAGTAATTAGTAATTCATTTATTACTAAATTCCAGAGGAGAGGGGATAGGACACCACCTTGTGGCGTACCTCTGCTGACACCCCTTTGTGTAGTAAAATCGCCCAGTTTTGAATTGATAATCCTGCTTATCAGCATCTGATTAATCAATTCGCTGATCGACTTATCTACCTTCAGAGATGTCAATACACGTGCAATTGCAGATGTGTTAAATGCACCTTCTATATCTAAGAAGGCAACTAAGGTGTACTCTTTATGATGGAGGGAATATTCGATTGTACGTACTTTACTGTGTAGAGCCGTTTCAACTGATTTCCCTTTGTTGTAGGCGTGTTGAGCCTTTGAAAGGAGGGACTTATCAATACTTGCCCTTAAGTCGATATCGATCAAACGTTCAAAACTTTTGAGAAGGAATGATGATAAGCTGATAGGTATTAGGTTTTTGAGTTAACGTGGCTGGATTTTCCAGCTTTTCGAATAAAAACAACTTTAACTTGTCTCCAAGACATCGGGATGTGTGCCAATTTAAGGCATCCCTTGAAGATGTTTTCTTTGATCTCTAAGTCTTTCACAAAAGGCTCCCAATCTTCACCTAAAATAGCATAATCTATCACTGATGCTCCGTGTCCTCCACAAAATGTATGATTTCCCTCACAATCACTCGAACTGGTTCCATTTTGAATACGAAGTCTAAATGAAACACATAATTCTATCTTTTGATTGCCTCAAAATGCCCTTTACTTCGTTCATTACTCCTGAATCAAGACCGATTCTCGCGTTCAAATCACCAATCGGCATTAGGTTTGAAGATCCTCTTTCGTTAATTACGTCCGTTATTTTTTCAAAGTCGTTTTCCCAATTATTGCAGTTTACATATGAAGGTAGTATCCAAAGCCGTTTAGTATTTATTTCCAAATCTATAAACGATATCTCGTTGTATATCCGAAACTCGCATTTAACATATTTCAGCTTTATTTTCAAGCCAAAATAACACCCTCCGCTTGCTCTGCCTCGCGTGCTAGTTCTTAAGGCCGGGATCCATTTAAACTTAAAGTCTATCAATTTATTTTCAATATTTGCATAATTGTTTTCTGTTACAAAAGTTTCATATAAAAATATTATATCAAAATTGTTTACAAATTTATAAAACTCGCTAAAAAAAGTTGTATTACTCAAACCTTTGTATATATATCGGAATAGTACTATCATGAAGGTGAAACGTCGTCATGAAAACTACTTGCCGACTTCCCAAACAGTTCGTTCCACATGTTTGACGTGTGGAATGTATTGCGGTGAGGGGAGAATGAGCGAGAATTGCAAAATTAAATAATAATTTTCCAGATAATTGAAGAAAAGAAGATAGAGAAGAATGTATACAAATTTAGCGATAGTTGGAGGGACTCACTGAAAAGACATTTTTGTTATTATTTTTCAATGCATATTCTATACAAATATGTATAATGTGTTTTTTTTTTGCTTGGTAGGTATTGAGGAATATTGAAAAATATCAACAAGGCAAAAAAAGGATTGAATGAGTACAAATTGTTTCCGGTTCCCAATTTGAAACTTTAAGTAGGTACTCCTTTTTTCAAGTATGAATTAGAATGAATGAGAAATTCAATTAGAAATTCAATGAATGAAATGAATAAGAAAATTAATATAATGCTCATAATGGTCAGATATTTATTGTTTGTTTTTTATAAGGATAAATATAGGTAGATAGATATTATATCACCTTTACAATGTTGGATATTTTTAGAAATATAACGAACAAATGTAGATTAATGTTTTCTATTTCTTAAGCATAGTAAATACGCAATTATGTAGGTACAAATTACAGTATTAATTTATTTTATTTTTAAAATGCAGTTAACCTATATCCATATGAAGTTGTTAACATAGTTCTTGCGTTCAAAAGTGGCAGCCCTGTCCTATTTCTTTCGAATGCAAATTGTAGCGTTTTTTGACGAATGAAATTAATTTTGATGAATGAAATTAAATTAGGTTTTTATTTTTTGTAAGAAAACTGTCAATTCGATTTTTCTCAAAATTTGTTCGAATGTTGAAAACAATATTATTTATAAGATAAAATTAGTTTGAAGCCAATATCTCAAAGTTTTGAAAGGCACGAGTACGATAACTTTGGCGCCAAGATATAATAACGGTTTTTGGTAGAGGGGCTTAATACAAGCATTTTTTACTATGGGAGGGCGTGTCTATCCCCCTCGTTTAGGCGGTAGGGGCAATTTAAAAAAAATATTATTTAAAATGGAAAAAAATAATTAAAAAATAACGGTGATACTTACAATTAAGTTTTATACATTTTTTTAAAGTCAACATTCTGTTTTATCAGCCAGTTTTTAATTCAAGTCAAAACTATGCGTAGTTTTTGAAAAATTTAATTTTAAACTCAAAATTTGAGTAAAAAAAGTTAAAAAAAAGGTTTAAAGTGTAATTTTTCAATACTTCAAGATTATCTACCATTGTTTTTATTTCACAATTTATTACTCTTATTTGTTTTTGATCAAAAACTGTAAACTAGATGATTTTATGTCTTTTAGTTTTTGAGAAAATTGAAAATAATCACTATTATTTTAATTTAATTCTTTCTTTTTTGCTTGAGTGGTCTTATTTTGATAGTAACAATGGTAGCGTGATGGTTAGTGCGTTGGACTGTCATGCAAGGGGTCTTGGGTTCAATCCCTGCCTGTGCCACCTAACTTTTTTCACGGGTACTGCCTCTTGCGAGGAATTGACAAATCCTTCAAGAGTAATTCTTGTCATGAAAAGTGCTTTCTCAAATAAGCCGTTTTTTCGAGGTGACAATTTTTTTTTCAGTTTTTTTGATTTATAAAAAAAAACCGTTAATTGGATTTTTTTTTCAAAAATATTCTTGTTTTGTATCACGTGTCAATATATAATATAAAATTTAATTCAAGTCTCTAGCGTCAATGGTTCGTGTGATATTGAGGGTTAACCAACATTTCCACTGTTTTTTAAATTGCTATGGTAAAAAAAACCACCCACTCAATTTTTTTGAGAGTCCTTTCTGCATCTTTCTGCTTTATTACCTGTATAACAAAATTTATTTGAAGTCGATATCTACTGGTTTTTGAGCAATCGACGACGAAAAAAAACGTCGCGAACGTACGGACGTACGAACGTACGGACGTACGAACGTACGTACACACGCACGCACAGACATCTTTCTAAAATCTTTTATTTCGACTCTCGACGTCGAGAAATGTCAAAATTTTCAATTCGACAAATCGGACCCATTACAATAACTTCCTATGGGAAGTTAATAAATAAATAAAGTTTCATTTATTTATTTTATTATTTTTGGCTTCATTGTTTAGAACCAGTATTTAAAATAGTTATTCCACCGCCTAGCACTAGGTACATGCCAATCTCCTTAGATACTACTTACATATCCACCCTCTACATACATATACCTACATTGTAGAAATATAAACATTAAAAAATCTATGTATATACATACTTCTATACCCCATATTCAAAATATGGCAACAATGAATCCTACAGGGAATGAAATTTGCAAACGTTGCATTTAAATTTTCAAATTTCTCAAAAACTGAAAATCTAAAATCAAATGAATATAATTTTCTTCAAGCAAAATACCTACTGCTAAAAGCATACAATTCATAGCTATAACGATATGTATATGCATAGCTCCTTTACATTGATAGGTAGACAGAGGCACAAAAAAATCCAAGGTAACTATGGCAACGAACTGTTTTTGTGTTTTTGCTTTCACATTTTCTCATTTTTTTTAAATAAACAGCTGATTCAACTGACTCCCTCACACATCTTAATACTTATGAGGACAAAATAATATACTCCTTTCATTCCCACTCTTGCTTTAAAAATTTTATTTTCCAGTCGCTTTTAGATTCCACACCAAATTTCCGTACACACTGCGCCCTCATGCTCCGCCTTTCGTAACACAATTTTCTCGTTCATGATAGTACTATTCAGTTTTATATACAAAGACTCAAACCTGATATATTATATGATAAAATCTTAAAATATAAATTTTGTGTACTTAAACTATTTGTTTTGAAATTACTTTTTATATTTTGGCAGACGGCTTTAGTACTAAACACTACCATTTATACTCCCAACGCCCCCACTGTACCCTGTCAGGTGCGCTGTATTACCGACGTTGTTGACTCGTTGTGTATTTTCAGCCATTTGACAGTTGCCACTGCCCTTGTCGTCTGTCATAAGTTTATTAAGTTTATTGTACATACGCATTCCATCTTCTTCGTTACACTTTAAATTGTTGTTGTGATCCAAAAAAAATATTTTGTTTTCAATAAAAAGATTTTGCCCACGCACTAGAACTTTGGTGTTTTTATTCTTTGCCATTATATTTGTTCTTATTTGAAGAAGGTGTCTTCGCTTTTCCCTTGCTATTCTGCTGTAATCTCGGTGAAGAGATATTCCAGTGTCTCGCAATTTGATGGCAGCCTTAAGTATACGCTGCACGTCATCGCTTTGCTGCATTTCGACAATAACATTAGCTATTTTGTTATTCCTGGAGCGAATCACTTTTGCTTTTGTTATTGTTGCTGGGTTATTTTCTTGCAGGAAATCCAAACAGACATTTTTCGCTTTCGCAATTACATACTGGTCATCTTCTTGAGTTGGAATATACAGCACTACATTTTTCTCATTGGCTTTCTTTTCAAGAAAATCGATTTGACGTTCTAAAATCTGGCATTTATTCTCAACTTCAAAAAGTTCAGATTGAAGCATTTCATTACTACGTTCTGAACCCTCCATTTTCATTTTGATTTCAACCAGATCAGATTTTGTCGGCAAGTTTTTATGGCGATCGTCAAGTAATGCTGCAAGTGAACATTCAAGTGTTTTTATATCAACAACTTGCATATTACCAATTTGGAGATGCTTTTTTGGACTTTGTTCTTGAGCAATTGAATTCAAATCTGGTGAAAGAACAGAACACGGACGCTTTTGCGATTGAGTGACGTCTGTATTTCTATTGTTATTACTGTTGTGCATATAGCTATAGCTCTTATTTGGCGGTGTTCTTTGTATGTTACTCATTTTTGATGGAGTTTTTTTTTCACTGAAATCACAATTTTAGCTCACCTTTTAATATATGATTATTCCAAGTCGTTATTTGAATTTTTTGGAACTGGTAAAACTTTAAAAAGACTTTTAAAACAATAAATTTTCACAAAATACAGCCAGAGTTGCCAATCAATCTTTAATAGATGACGACAGATCCCAAACTAATACAGCCTTGGAGCATGTCTCTTCCACGGAACCTTCCAATGACGAAGCAGCTTCCACTGAATCAGCCAACGAAACAGTGCACATTGACATAGACACAGGTCGCAAGATACACAAGACACAAGTTAAGCACGTATAAAGTTATGAGACAAATACACAAGCTAAAGAACACACATATTCAAGCACAAAGCACGTATTATGAACATATATGCACATTTAAGAAATATGTTCAATAAAATAATGTAACAAAACACATTATAGATACAAAACTGTAACTAATAATTATTAATAATTATGTACATTCCACAGAGAATGCATACACAAAAAAAAAAAAAAAAAAAGGAAAGCATGGCTTAGCCTCTAAAACAAAATCCCTAAAACCTTCCTTCAAGGAGATTAAAACTTATACTAAATATTCTTTTGGCATAAAATTATGTATATAAAAAAATTTACTTTCAAAATTATTAATACACAAATTACTTCTATTAATTCAATATATGTATAATGCATAACCTAGCTTGTAAGTTTGCAATTATATAAATTTAACAATTATCTTTTCCTTACGCAAACAAGACTAACCATTATGCTAGCGACAGCAGCTGAAGGAGTAAACATCTTTAATTACAAGGCGCCCCTCATTTCCCTGAAAGAAGGCAGAGGATGGATTATCGACGGCAATTTCAAATTAGTGCACGTGATTGACCTTGGGAAATTCGAGAAAATGCTTGGGAAACTAGATGAAATCATAGACAACAATCTTAAGAAACAAGATCGCAAACCATTAATCCAGTATCACGTCAACCAAACTAGGGAGCGCATATATCTCCTGAAAGGCAAATCGCTTCGCACAAGATTGATAAACTGGATAGGAAGTGCCTGGAAGTGGATAGCGGGCAACCCTGACGCAGCAGACTGGGATCAGATCCTTCGAACTGAGGAACAAATTGCAATGAACAACAATCAGCAGTACAAGATTAACAACAAAATTTTCAGCATCACTGCAGAGATAACAGGAAAAATCAATCTTCTTATAAACAGAACAAGAAGTCCTAAATGAAATACTCGTCGTTAAAGGAGAAATAAATGAAATTGTTCGTGCTTGCCAGATTGCAACAAAAAGGCCTGATTAACACAAATCTACTAGATAAAGAGGAAATAGCTAGACTCGTCAATGAAATTGACACGTTACCTTATGCCAAAGAGATCGAGGCGATAGAGTATGGGACACCAGCTGTTTTTACCAACGAGACTAATTATTTTGCTTTACATTCTATCAATGCCTAAGGTTAGAAAAGATGAATTCAACCTCCTACAAACAAGAGGATCGATCATAGGCAACAAACAAATTGATCTCAATTTCAACAAAATGCTAGTCAACCATGAAGAAACGTACGGCATCATAGATGATTGACTTTCAATGAGTAACACGACCGCTTGCAGTGAAACAGCATTAGAAAAAGTTCCTGAAGATCATTGCGTGGCAAGGTTGTTGAAAGGAGGTTTGGCAACTTGTACTTACCGTACAAACACGAGGACGATTATTGAACTAATTAATCCCGTCCCGATACTATCTTCTTGACAAATTTTAAGGGTGAGGTCAAATCTAACAATATCCAGAGATCTCTCGAGGGAACCTTCATCCTACAGATGCAAAACGAAACGATACAATTGAATAACCAAACCTACAGAAGTCACACTGCAACAGCCCTACAAGCCCTTCCTCCTGCACTGACGAGTATCACCAAGCAGCATAACAAATTGGATTTGGGTTATGTCCACAACATCGGCTTAACAAACATAGAACGTCTAAGCGACTTGGACGAAAGATTTAATATATCTCTTATGGCAGAAGCTTTGGTAATCCTATTGTTCATCATCATCATACTTTACCTGTAGCGGAAGATGCACCCGAAAATCAACATCCCACCCAGCCATACATCAGCGCATCTCTTTCCTATCAAAGGTCAGCATCCTACCCCACCGAAACGGACAAATCAGCACCAATTCAGACGTCACAGCTGATCTACGGGACGTAGATTTTTAAAGGGGGAGGAGTTAACACGTCGCATTTACATCAAAAACACTCCATTACCAAGACCGGAATCTTTCGTACGTTTCACTCTCCAAAACCCGTTTGTTTACATTGTTGTATTTGTAATTTTGACAATTAGTCCATGAATTGATGTGAGCACAAACAAAAAAAAAACGATGCCGTGGCCTAGCGGCACTTTGCATAGCAAAAACAAAATGGAGGGGTTAATAATTTTTTTCAGGTTTTTCCTTTTACTTTTTTCGATGAAAAAGTCAGTTTTAAGCATTAATTTTGCTGGCATTTTGTGGATAGTGAACCAATGTACCTTTTTGTCTTGAAAAAAGCATGTTCAACATCAGTTTATTATAATTAATTCACTAATTTACAGTAATCACTACGAAATTCTTTAAATTTCATAATAAACCTCGGATTTTTGTATCAAAGATGCGTTCGAAGAACCATCAAGTTAAGGGTGCGAGCGCAATTTTTGTATTAAATTCTAATTAATTTTCGTTAACGAACGGCCCAAATATTTTGTTTGCAACTAATTAAAGTCTGTATCAATTTAATTAATCCAAGTATATTTATAGTTTGTTTTTAATGATTTAAGCTTGCAACTATTTTTCAATTCCATTATGATTAATAAATATTAAATTTAAAAAAAGAGTTATAATCGAAAAATATCTTATCCATAAAATTCTTGATTGATGGAAGCATACATGTATTTGCTATCAAAAAAAAAACTATGCATCAAAAACTATGCACTAATGTTTTAAAAAAGTAATTAGAACGATTATAGCGAACCTGTTGAATAAATGCAGAGCAAATAAAATGCAAATTTTGTCATATATCACAAAATGAAAACGTCTTAAAATCGTTCTGAATTCATGCACAACTAATTCAATAGAACATGTAATCGTCATGAATGTTTATTGTTGATGTACAGAAGTTTTTTTAGTGAATTTCCACAGTTTAACGCAAAATATAATTTTCATTCATTCCTTAAAAATGTTTAGTTACCAAAGTTCAAGTTTACTTATTATTGTTTGAAGGGTATGTTTAGTAAAAGTGCTGCTAAAAATGAAACAAATTAATGAGTTTTACGTACATGTTTTTCTTAATATAGTAAATACTTCCATAGATAACATTTTATAAATGCAGAACATAGAAGAAAATATACATAAACAATAGTTTTCAGGTATAAAGCAGAGGTTAGTGTAGAAAAATATTTTTGAGAAAGCCAATAATATTTTAGGTATGTTCATTAAAGAAATTTCAGCTTCGGCTAACCTTCATCAACTTTTTAGAAAAAAAAATAGCATTAATAGCAGCCAATTATTTCATAGCATAATTAATATTTCAGATTCAGATTGTAAAATGTCTAGAAATGTTCATACGCTACAAAATTCGTAATTTTATGCGTAAACATAGAAGATAACATTATTTAGTCAAGAAGTATGGATTTTGGCGCGTATACCGTTTTTTTCTATTGGGTGTTCGGTTTCCCCATACTGGAATAAAAAAGTTACTTAAATCTATTTATTGCACTCATTTAGTTGGTATTGTGTGTAAAAATATTGCCTATTTCTATTCCTTAAAGATGCTTTACACAAAGCAACTTATTTTTAAAACATGTTTCCCTCAAATTTTTATTCGAAAATCTAACTACAAACAAAATTCTAACTCTAACATATTCCCTTAAAAAGAAATTTTCAAGAATATTTCTGCAACAAACAAAACTAAAATTTGGTCTTGCAACTACCGAACTGCTTAAATGATGAAAATACTAACCTAATTGAGGAATCTGAACTAGCTAAAGTTGGCAATGGAACTTCACAAGTATGCTTCTCGTAGCATTGTCTGTACAAAAAAAAAATACGGAGGCACCCGCCTATTGCCTCCACCTGAACTTCTAACGTCACCAAAAAAATGCTCTAAGCAAACTACAGCTGAAAAAATTGTGTGTTTTGTTGTTTTACAAAGTATTGAGTTACACTTTTGTCCATTTGCAATAATTATAGTTAACCAGTTGCAGCGCATGTTGCGTTCGCAAATAATTTAAGTAAACAAAATAAATAATAATAAACTAATAAATCATTAAATAATATGTATTTGGTCAATTTTATTTTATTTAATATACATTTACAACATTTATTTGGATTGAAATTAAAAAGCTATACAAATCTTCCAATTTAAGACCATGTCAGCACTTCAGATTCTGTTGGTTAGGATTGTTTAGTTTTTGAACGAGGCCATGAAACATTCAAGATGAAGCATTTAGATGGGGCTGATTACTATAATAAAGCATTTTGATGGGCCGAAACACTAAATGTGAGAATGTGTTTGGTTTTTTGCATCATTTCACGCACGCTTTCTCACATTTAGTGTTTAGTTAGCTTGCAGGCAAACCGAAATGTCAGTCTGAGATTCCGGTCTTGGTAATGGAGTGTTTTTGATTTACATGCAGCTTATTATGATTTGCCAGGTCAGCAAATCATGAACGAGCCAGTTATGATTTCCCACGATTGGCGGATATCATATATCGGCGCGTTTTGGGGTAAATGCACGGGAGCCTTGAAGGTCGCTGACTCTGCAAATCATCGTGCAGCGACAAAGCAAATGGTTATGTGAGGTACAGGTAATTTAGGCTAAGTAAATTTGGTCTTCATTGGACAGTCGAGTCATACGGTTCTCGAAATAAACATATTATAAACTATTACAATCCTTGTGTATAATTTCAGTAAGTCGAACAGTTGGGCCGGCCCCTCGGGGGGCAGGCGTTCGCGTTTTTTTTATATAACGAATTATAAATTCGTTTATTTAAATTCCAAGTGCTTAATTTGCAATTTTTTCTCTTATTATAATAAACAAATACAATACAGAAGTTTAGTCACTATCCCAACTCAGCCATATGCCATCAGTTTTTTTTAATCAAACATTAAACAAAACTTTAGCTCTCCCTCGTTTAACTTTTTCTTAAAGGACACGTCATTTCGGAAAACGCAATTCCTTCGAATATGATTAGTGTCATTTCACATCATAAATTATTCCTTTACACAGAATAAAAACTGTTTTTCTTTTTTATGTTATACCTACCTTGGGTGAGCATTTGTGGTTCTGCCTGTAGACGTCTAAGATCAAATTGAATTTCTCAGAGCTCAGACTTCAACTATATGGATACATCAGCTCGAGCCCACGTCCAAATTTACCCGCACGTCTTCTTTGTATTTCTTTTATAAAACAAAATTAAGTTATAGAAATTACGTGATTTTCATGGATATCAAAAGAGGGTGACCGGTCCGTGTCGTACGGTATCGCACACATGACAGGAAGAAAGCATTTAAGTACTTCAAAGGACAAGAAGTCTTAGAATTTCTGTATCTCGTTGTTTGACGCGATTTTTTTCTTTTTTCCAATATTCGGTGATTTATGTCTTTTGTGTGTAACGAATCACATCTTATATTCAAGAGATGCAGGACCAAACAACAAGAAGAGCAAATGTTGTCTCTATTTTTGCGAAGGGAATTCTGTATACTGTGTGTCATGTAACTGTGAGGTCAAGTTATAAAATGCTCTATGCAGCATAAAGAAGAATACTTTATCTCAAATTGAACAGCAATGTTCTCGGTTTCGTGTATGTTTCGATTTGAGATCTTGTAGTTGTAACAGCAGGACTTGCAGAAATATTCCCTGGTTTTCCAACAGCTGGTGTAAGAATATTCCAGTAGCTTTTAGATGAGTATGTATATATATGTAGTCTTTTTAAAAAATGTAATACCACTCGGTGGTGTTTGCACAAGGAACGCAAAATGTGTACTTTTATTTTATTTTTGAAATATTGTATCGTTACGAGTTCAGCTATGTATATTTTTTATTTGTTGGCGTCGCCGTCACTATTTTTTCTTCCATGCGAAAATACTTTTATTTATTTTTGGTCTCAACTTTGAGGGAAAACACTTGGTGTCCTCCACTTGAACGTTTTACTTTTGAAGCTGGGTATAGGGTTGGTTTATATAAGTTTTCATTTTATTTTATTTTGAATTGTTATTATTCTGTGGAGTAAATACATAGGACAAGTTGATACGATTCGCTTAAGTTCTTTTCTATTTTCATGTGTATCTTGAAACAGCGCAATGGTATCGTATCGAGCTTTGTACAATATTCCTTAAGGAATTCTATAATTCAATAACATTGATGTTTTTGGCTTCAAGAGCTGTCAGGAAACCGAATCAATTTGTTAATATACTTACATGTACCTGCTCGTATACTTGAACAAGGCTTTACCGGAAAAAACACCTATACATAACGAACATTTCAACTTACCTTTACTCACATCCATATGTATGTCCTATAGTAATTATTTTGATAATTTTCGTATAGTTAGTTATCTACAAATGGTATAAATGCACAAACGCCAATTTTACTTTGTGATCACATTTTTAAATGTTATTTCTTTAGTTCAAATCTAAATTTTAACTTTAAAGCTCTTGAAATTATTTTGTTGCAAAGCATTCAGTCACTGTTTTATTTGAATCTTTATTTAGTTGAAATATACAAAAATATGAGAAATGATTAATTAATGCGAAATGGTAAAATATACATATATGAGTGTGTTTGAACTTAGCATATAAATTAGCCAGCATCTCGAGTTTTTTTTTTTTTTTTTGAGTTCTTATACATAATATATCATCCACCAAAGTTCTATAGTTCTTGATATAGTTTCGTTCAATTTAAGTTAAAAATCGAATTTTAATAAATGATATGCCAACTTCCCGAAGCCCATCAATTCTTGAAATAAGAATTGAAAATATTTTTAAAAGGCGGTAGGTACACCCCTCATACCTATAAAAACTTGTTCAATTTAATCTGCAGAGAAAAAGAATACAAAAAAAACCTTTGTATAGTATCCCAAAAAGTCGCTAAATCTTAAACATCAAAGAAGTTCTGGCACTTTCTTAAGAGTTCCAGCTCATTTATCAATTTGATAATATATATATAATATATATCGACGTTAAATATGAATATACCTCCTACGCCGAATTTTGTAAACTTTACAGGGGACACAATATTTTTTTCAAAACAAAAACGTACATATAATAATGAAATTTTTACAATATAAAATAGCTTTAAATTAGAGTTCCACAATGAAAGTCTTGAAACCAGTTTCAAGATTTGTGATTACTATTATTATTTTACACCCATCCTAAACCAAACACTTAGTGCCCATAGAGAACGGGTATTCACAAATATGTATATTCATAAAAAAGTAAACATTACACTGAGTAGAGCACACCAAATATTCGTTTACATACGTTTGTTTCAAGTGAAAGTCAAGTTTCTTAAATGATAGATTTGTGAGAAATGGCTGTTAGGAAAGGCAACGGATTAAGACAGAATGTATAATAATAACAACTTATGAATGCGACAAAAAATAAAATTAATTTTGTATTCAATTTCTTGAAAAATATCTTTAAGGTCATTACACATTTTAATTTTATTAATGTTTATGCAAAAATATTATTTGGTTAACTTAAATTGGGGCCGATCCAATTTGACTACGTGTTTTTGAAATTAGCACTCTAGCTCTAGCACTAATTGCCGGTGTATAGCTAATATTTTGCAGCTGACTTAAAACAAAAGTGGAAATTCAATTTTGTGAAAGTGCCACCACTTCAAAATAAAATTCGTGAAAAATAACTTTTACATTTCATATGCCAGTAGGTCATTTATAATCTTATCATAACAAATCAATACAATCTGATAGACAATCCAACTCTTAATTTAACAATCGTTCAAAGATATGAGGATCTGGTTCGGAAATTTCATTTGCATAATCTTTCGGCTTCATTCAATTGGATAAACTAGTAAGTGGGAGGGAGAAGTCAGAATTGACGGCACATATTTTTTTTAAACGATGGATACGAACGATTGTTAGGTGAAGAGTTGGTTAGTTTTAACTTTCTAACACTTTTGACGTTTTCTCAAAAGGACCTACAAAATTTAACTAAAGCCACTTAAGTATGTAACTTAATTCAATTCAATTTAATTTAACGATTTCCAGTGAATATTGTTCAAATAATAATTGACAGGATGAAATTGTCAAGTGGTTTCGATAACAAAATAACCAGAATGCCTGCCATGTGATGATTTTCTATCTTTTGTATTATTTTTCTGAAGTTATGAGCTTTTTTCATCAATTTTTTTTTAACAAAACAAAGATAACAGAGAAAATTGTACAAAAAATTAGGCTCTAGTTCTCAACGGATTGTTGCGCCACTTAATTTATTAACTTCCCATAGGAAGTTATTGTAATGGGTCCGATTTGTCAAATTGAAAATTTTGACATTTCTCGACGTTTCAAGATCCCTAGAGTCGAAATAAAAGATTTTTAGAAAGATGTCTGT
This sequence comes from Eupeodes latifasciatus, assembly GCA_920104205.1. Lineage (NCBI taxonomy): Eukaryota > Metazoa > Arthropoda > Insecta > Diptera > Syrphidae > Eupeodes > Eupeodes latifasciatus. Next base: position 74,690,711 of record OV049925.1, read on the forward strand.
GCGTGCGTGTGTACGTATGTACGTCCGTATGTCCGTACGTTCGCGACGTTTTTTTCGTTGTCCATAGCTCAAGGACCAGAAGAGGTATCGACTTCAAATAAATTTTGTTATACAGATAATAAGGCAGAAAGATGCAGAAAGGGCTCTCAAGAAAATTGCGTGGGTGGTTTTTTTACCATAGCAGTTTAAAAAAAAGGTGAAAATTTTGGTTAACCCTTAATATCTTACGAACCAAAAATGTTAGAGACTTGAATTAAATTTTATATAATATATTGTAACGTGATACCAAACAAGTATATTTCTTGAAAAAAATCCAGTTAACAGTTTTTTTTATAAATCAAAAAAAACTGAAAAAAAATGTGTCACCTCGAAAATTTTACGAATACAAAATGATTTTATCTCCGAAACAATTTTGTGCAAAGAAGAATAACGTTTTTGACATCTGGTAAAATCTTGAGAAAAATCGAATTGATAGTTTTTTTTATAAAAAATAAAAACCTAAAAAAAAACATTACTCAAAGTTGGTAAAAATTGAATTTCGACTCAAATATCTTTTCAAAACTTTGAGATATTGGCTTAAAACTACTTTTATCTTTCAAAACATATTGTTGTCAACATTCAGTAAAATTTTGAAAAAAATCGAATTTATAGTTTTCTTACAAAAAATAAAATCTTAAAAGAAAATTTAACAAAAGTTGGTAAAAATTGATTTTCGACTCAAATATCTTTTCAAAAATTTTGAGATTATGGCTTCCAACGAATTTTTACTTATAAGAATTATTGTTTTCAACATTCGGAAAAATTTTGAGAAAAATCGAATTGACAGTTTTCTTACAAAAAATAAAAACTTAAAAGAAAATTTAACAAAAGTTGGTAAAAAATGATTTTCGACGCAAATATCTTTTCAAAACTTTGAGATATTGGCTTTTATCTTTTAAAAAAAATTGTTTTCAACATTCAGTAAAATTTTGATAAAAATCTAATTGACAGTTTTTTTTACAAAAAATAAAAACCTAACAAAAAAACAATACTAAAACTTGGTAAAAATTTACTTTCGACTCAAATAGCTTTTCAAAAATTAAAAATATTGTCTTCAAACTTTTTTTATTTCACAGAAAATATTGTTTTCGATATTCAGTGGTTTTTTATAAAAATCCAACAGTCCATTTTTTCATAAAAAAATAAAATCTACAAGAAATAGTACGCAAATTTGGTAAAAATTGATGTTCGGTTCTTGATATCTCTCAAATTAATTTAATTCATCTAATTAGTAAAAATTTAAGAAATGCTACTAAAATTGGTAACAATTTGTTTTTCACTAAAAATCTATTTAACAAAACTAGATTTTCAAACTAAACTATTTCTTTATATGAAAAATATTGTTGGTAATTTTAAAATTTTTAAGAATAATTCAACTGACAACTTTTTTAACCCAACACGAAAACCTACAAACTTTGAAGCAAGACAAATCGACAGACGGGATGGGAAGTTTTCAGTGTGGGTCGCATCCCAGCCTCTTTTTTTTTTATATTATTGTACAAATGACCCTACAACAATTTGTATTGATTCAAGTTCCAGATTGTAAATAACCATCATATACAATATTATTTCGTTAGTAAGTCGGCGCAGTGTCATAAGTCCGTAAGTCATAAGTCCGTAAAGGACTTTTGACCCACTTAGGTGGGTCAAAACTTCATAAATCGATTATGAACTTATAACCCACGTAAGTGAGCCAAAAGTCCGTCACAATTTCCAACGAAATTCTGACCCAAAGCTTACGGTTTTTTGGAGTCATTCTCTCTGAGAAGCGAATGCTTACGAAAATTGTTATTGGTTGCGTTCCTTTCACTTACCTACTAGCATGTCTTTTTTACAACCTTCAATGATAAGTTCTCTCTTTTAAATCTTACATCGGTAAATAGAAATCAAGAGCATGGTTTTAACATGCTCAATGAAAACATAATCTGGGTTTGATAGATCTGACTTGTAAGCGTCACTTCATTCGAGTTTTTCTGAAACTGGGTTTGTTTTTTTGTGCGTGCGAAAAAAAATATTAATTACATAGAATGCTTGAAAAAATTATATGAAAAAAATGTATTTCATGTATTTTTAAAGTAAAGGATCCCTACCCCTTCGGGTAGGGGTTAAGAATTTACCCGAAGTAAGGTATGCTTGTCGTAAAAGGCGACTAAAATCCAATCTCCGTATACTGAGAACTACATAAGTATACAAAATATGCAATGGAAAAAACAAATAGATTAATTACCCCAGGTGGAAAGCCAGCTTCTCTGGCAAATCCATCCTCTTCGGAGGCAGGCTCTACGGATTCTGGGGAGAGCCATTTATTGCATTTGATAAATCCTTTCGCGAAAGCGCATAAGGTCCCTCGATCACCTCCATCTGTACCGAGAGTTACCGGCAGAAAGAGTCCACCGGTTGTGCCAAAAGGCACTAAAAGCGACTCACCGAAAACAAACAGTTTTGAGCAGGACAATTGTGAACTGCAAAAGAAGCTGAACGAAATGATAAGACTCTACGAAGAGCTTAAAAAAGAAGTCGAAAGTCTTCGTGAAGAGAACAAGATGTTAAAAACTTCTGAAAACATGAAAGTAAATACTCTAAGTCCACAACATCGAGATCGGCACGAATATGAAACTGATGAAGATGAACTTGCTCGGGAAACTGAAAAAAGTAGACCTAGTAAAAAACGGAAGGCTGAAAATTCGCCTAAGTTTCAAAATCAGTTAAAACCAAATAAAATTACACGGAAAGATCAGTTTTCTGCGAATAAGAAACTTCCTCCACCGATAAACATCGTTGGTCAAGCGGATTATAACAAAATTCTTCCTATTCTAAAAGAAACGGCGCAAAAGAATTTCAAAGCTACATCCACTCACAATAATACGTGGAAAATTAACGTAAATGATTCAGATTCTTATAGAAAACTGTCGAAAAAACTCAGCGATGAAAAAATTGAATGGTATAGTTATTCAATTAAAGAAGAAAGACCTCTACGTGTAGTTGCTAGAGGACTTCATCCCTCTTGTTCAAAAGAAGACATCCTTTCGGACTTAAAAACCAAAGGATTTAAGATTCTTGACGCAACAAATCTGTTGAAGCGAGAAAAAGGAATCGAAACCGCTTATATAAAACGCGCTCTTCCGCTTTTTATTCTAAGTTTCGATAAAAATGAAAATGTAGACAATGTTTATAATATTAAAACTATAATGAATATTGTTGTAAAAATCGAACCACTAAGAAAGAACAAACGCCTTATTCCTCAGTGCAAGCGATGTCAAGGTTTTAACCATACAGCAGCTTATTGTCAGAAGGACCCCGTTTGCGTTAAATGCGCGGGAAAGCACATGACTGATGTATGCCGTCTTAAAAAAGAAACTCCGGCTACATGCGCGAATTGCAAAGGTAATCATCCAGCAAATTACCGTGGCTGTGAGGTCGCAAAGGAAATGTTAAAGAGGCGCGAAGAATTTAGTAAGAAAACTAAAAAAAATACCTCAAAGCAAAACAAAGAATTAAAATTAAAAACCAAGACTAATACTCAAGCGTCGAGTAAAACGGACGGGAAAAATAATGAAAACGTTTTACCCTCAGAAAAAATAAAAACAAAAAAGACGAACACGTACGCTCAAGTCACGGCGCCCGAAAAACCTAAAACTATTAAACCTGACTCCGTTCAAAATGTATTTTCCCTTATACTTGAACGATTAGAAGAACAAGGGAGAATTAACACAATTATTCTTGAGAAATTGGACAAATTTGAGTCGGCGGCTCTTAAAACACCAAATTTACCGTAAACATGGATCAGTTGTCCCAACAACTCAAAATAATAACATGGAACGCGAACGGACTTACCGCAAAAATCGAAGAACTAGAAACGGTTCTACTTAACGAAAGAATAGATATTTGTTTGATCTCTGAAACTCATTTGAAAAAAGACTCAAATTTAAGTATTAAAGGTTATTCGGCTTACCACGCATGCCATCCATCCGAAAGAGCAAGGGGTGGTTCTTCCGTATTTATCAGAGAAAATATCAATCATTCGTTTGAGATAAATATCGAGCTCGATACAATGCAAGTTACTTCCGTTAGCATAAAAGTTAGACACGTATTTTTTAATATTGCGTCTATTTACTGTCCTCCTCGGTCCAAGATAGACAAAAACGATTTTAAAGTTCTTTTCAACGCTTTAGGTCCAAAATTTATTATTGGCGGCGACTTCAATTCGAAACATTCATTTTGGGGATCACGTTGCATTTCGACGAAGGGTAGACAACTCTACAAAGCGGGTATTGAATGTAACGTTGAAATTTTCTCATCAGGAAAACCAACGTATTGGCCAACCGACACAGCGAAAACACCCGATCTTGTTGACTTTTTCATCGCAAGAGGAATGAACAGAAAATATATGACAGTAGATGATAACTTCGATTTTTCTACGGATCACTCGGCCGTTATCTTAACAATAAACAGTAACGTAATCGAAAAAGAAAAGCCCCTAATTTTAACAAATAATAACACAAATTGGGATAAATTCAAAGAAGATTGCGAAAATAGAATTATGCTGAACGTCTCTTTGCAAACTCCGTTTGAGTTAGAAGATGAAACAGAAAAATTTATAAATATTGTTCAAGAAGCAGCTTGGAATAATACTCCGATCTGTAGTAAAAAGTCAAGGCAATACGAAGAAAAAATTCCAGAAGATATAAAAGAATTGATACGCGAAAAACGAAAAGCTCGAAAAGTATGGCAGCAATCACGTGCTCCTCAGCATAAAAGTGTCGTCAACTTTTTATCAAACAAGATTAAAAATTTGTTACGAGATTTTAAAAACAGCGAGAATTCTGCCTATCTTGAAAGCCTAACAGCAGACAAAAAAACGAATTATTCTCTTTGGAAGACGATAAAAGGTATTAAAAAGCCTCAAATAATGTCGGCACCTATTCGAAAAAATAATTCTGAATGGGCAAAAACTGATAAGGAAAAGGCGGATTTATTTGCTAAGCACCTTGAGGAAACTTTCAAACCTTTCGATGGTCAAGAGCTTCTGACTAATGACGGAGAGCTCCAACCAGCGCCGGACAATTTTTCTATCAGGAATATTACTTTGACTGAACTTGTCCAGGAAATAAAACGGCAGAAAAATAATAAAGCTCCTGGCTACGACCTGATTAACGGTCGTGTCCTCAAAGAGTTGCCTAAAAAAGCAATGGTTAAGCTCTTACAGCTCACTAACGCTGCTTTAAGACTTGCTTACGTACCCACGCAATGGAAAGTCGCCGAAGTAATAATGATCCCCAAACCGGGTAAGCCACCGAATGAGAAAAAATCGTATAGACCAATTTCTCTCTTACCAATTATATCTAAAATATTTGAAAAATTGCTTCTTAAACGAATGCTACCAATTATTGAAGAAAAACGTTTAATTCCCGACCACCAATTCGGTTTCCGGAATAATCACTCGACAATTGATCAGGTTTACCGAATAACTAACGAAATTGAAAAAGCATTTGAAGAAAAAAAGATTTGCTCAACTGCATTTCTTGACGTTTCTCAAGCTTTTGACAAAGTTTGGCATGACGGGCTAAAATATAAATTAAAAGTCTTTCCAGAGCAAATATATAACATTCTTGAATCGTACCTAGAAAATAGATTCTTTCGAGTTAAGCAAGGAACGGAGTATTCGGAGTTTAAAGAAATAAACGCTGGGGTTCCCCAGGGTAGCGTCCTTGGACCGATTTTGTTTGTTCTTTATACCCGAGATATACCCCAAACAGAAGGCACAACTTTAGGCACTTTTGCCGATGATACAGCTGTACTCGCAATATCGGATTCAATAGAAACGGCAACCTCTAAGCTTCAAAAGGCATTAAATAGCATTTCAGATTGGACAAAGAAATGGCGAATTGCTCTTAATGAAACGAAATCGACGCACACAAATTTTACGTATAAAAAAGTATATAACTTACCTATTTATATAAATTCTGTGCAAATTCCATACGCTAATGAAGCGAAGTATCTAGGCATGACTCTAGACGCGAAACTTAAATGGAAAGTTCATGTAAAAAAGAAACGCGATGAACTCGAAAATAAACTCCGCGAATTGACATGGCTTATTGGAAGATATTCCAATCTAAGCGTTTATAACAAGCTTCTTATTTATAAGCAAGTACTGAAACCAGTTTGGACGTACGGTATACAACTTTGGGGTTGTACCAACGAAAGAAATATACAAATTTTGCAAACATACCAAAACAAAGTACTTAAAATAATAGTAAATGCTCCATGGTATGTAAGAAATAGCGACTTACATAGAGATTTAAATATAAAATATGTAGAAAACGAAATTAAAAAATTTGCTACAGAGCTAAGATCACGACTTAGAAATCATAGTAATAACTTAATCCAACAATCTGTTAGCGAGGCGTTCGTTTTTCGGCGTCTGCACCGAACAAGACCTTCTGATCTAGCGCAAACAAATTAATCTCTCCACTCGAATTTTGTGGAATCTTCAGGTCCTCTCGTTGGGGAGCTTCCTGACAAAACGCGAACAAAATGACGCTAAAACTACTTGTTAAGCTGGACTTAGTTGTAGTAATAATATAGAAGATAAGGGAGGTGAGTTTTAGTCAGTAAAAATCTGACACTACTATAAGCATCGGGCTTATAGTGTCTCTGAAGATTTCTCACCTTCCTGCGAAAAAAAAAAAAAAAAAAAAAAAAAAAAAAAAAATTAAAAAAATGGTTGATTTATTGTCTAGAATAGCGACTTTTGCTAAAAAGTTTTTTTTTGAATTGATAGCACGGCGGCGCGCGGCGTACTAACAGCTAGGTATGTAATGGGGGGCATGCTGCCCCCCTGCAACCCCCCTGCTTGGGATCACTATAGGATTTGGGGTGGGTGCGAGTTTGGGTATATGCAAAGAACTTTTGCATTTGAGCACTAAAATCGAAGAAATTCCCAACAAAAAAAAAGCAAGTATGACTCACAGTTATGAAAGAATCACAACGCATTCGTGTTCTTTGCATATACCCAAACTCGCACCCACCCCAAATCCTATAGTGATCCCAAGCAGGGGGGTTGCAGGGGGGCAGCATGCCCCCCCCCTTACATACCTAGCTGTTAGTACGCCGTGCTATCAATTAAAAAAAACTTGTTTTAGGCTCCAGTTTCAAAAATTTCAATCAATCTTAAATTTTTTTGTTTAAGACCTTATGGCTCTTTTTATTGCGGACTTTTGGCTCACTTACGTGGGTTATAAGTTCATAATCGATTTATGAAGTTTTGACCCACCTAATTGGGTCATAAGTAATTTACGGACTTATGACTTACGGACTTATGACTTACGGACTGCACCAGTAAGTCTCCCTTTTCCGGCTCTCACACTGAACCAAATTGAACAAATAACGTGTCAATGGAAGAGAATTTTCTATAGATTATGCGCAAATATATGTACATATTTTTTTTAAACTTAACTTTTTATTATAATTAAAATAAGAAATACCTACTGGGAAAATAATATAGCAAAAAAAAGTGGTTTGTGTATGTGAACGAACTAATCCAATGCACAAGCCATTTCTTTCGCAAAGTAAGTTTCCCCGAGCGGTCTTAGAGAGAGTTAAGCCAGGGGATGAACCGTGCTGAATGTTTTTGTGAGCGGTGTGAACGCAACCTATCTGAATTCATGCCCTGAGATGGGCTGAGAAGCTTGAGAAAAACAATAAATTGTGAAATTTGAAACAAAATTAGGTTGCGGTAGTTGCCACCCTCTTATTTTTGTTCCATTTTATGAAAACTAATATTTGTTTGCTTTTCAGAACTAATATACATACATACATACATAATCAGAATCTGAATATTATTATGTACGAAACTTAGGAGCATTTTAATAATGTTCAGTTAAATGTTTTCAATTTATTGTTTTTTTTTTTTTAATAGGAAAGACAGAAACTAAAATTAAAATTAAGAATAGGCTTCGGATGTTTTTTCATAGTTAAATAAAATATTTATGTATAGCAACTTCGAAAAATGCTATCCATTATTTGAATAATATAGAAACATTAAGGGATAGGTACATACCAACATAATTTGTATTGCAATCCTTGTCTCCGAAAGCCAATATTAATTTTTATTCTTATAAGAAAAACTTCCCGACAGCACTGCGGTAGACCGTTAAATAGAAAACCTCAACCGACTATTTGCTAATTAAAAACATCGAATCGCCACCATTGTCCTTCGATCATGAGCCTGCCACATGGTTCGCTATGTCTCTACATAATTACTGCAGCAAACAAAATTCTGTTGCCCGGCCTCGATAAAGCTCCTTGCTTCCACACTTTTACTGTTTCTATTTATTGTTTCGATATAAAACAACATAGTGCAGTCCTTGTGAGAAAACCGTCCATTGGATAAGGATAAATATTTGCGATTCCATTTTATTTATCATACAATCGGCGGTGTATCCTGTGTACACAAATCTTCTTCTCTTCGACTGAATTCTTTATTAATAACACAAATGGTGCCATCGCCGATAAACAACTGCGGAGCTATACGCCTCTGTGGTTTTAGTTTTCTGTCTTTCTTTCATTTGAACAGGGGGCATTAGGGTGCCAAGTAAAGTTTTGCAAACATTTTTGAAGTTATTAATTTTGCTCACTGCTGCCTCCTTTAATTGAGGATAAAAATCAAAAGCTATAGAGAAAAGAAAATAGACGATTCAGTATCTCTGACCACAAATTCATTTAAAAAGATATCAGGGGGAGGTTCTACTATACATCTCCTAGTATATACTAAGTCCATATGTATACTATTGCAAGATTTTGGCCCTGAGGGTAGTTTTGTGCAAAAGTTTTGCAGCTATCCATCATTCATATGGATTCAACTGACCTGACAATTTCATCCAATCCACTAACGAAACATCGAATCAAATCACTTTCGGTCGGTCGTTGTTGAAAATAGAACGAACATAACAGAAGGCCACTATGGATCTTTGACCTGACATCAAACTAAGCTTGCCGTGGGGTAGGGTTGTTGAGCACGAAACAGATCGTGTGCACCGTAGCTCAGGCAATGTTAAATACACGTACTTATACATCATTGGAAGGAAAGAGAGTTCTTTCATTGACAGTTTATCTAACAAGAAAGTAACCGAAACTTTTTATTATTAAAAAAGTCATGTATAAACATATACATATTTGCATAATGTATAAATGATTTGTTCATCGTTATTTCTAAAAAAAAAATATTAAAGAAATTTAATTGTTCAAAGGCAAAATTGAAAAGACCATAATATGACGGACTACATCTATGTTGTCTGTGTACAGAAACCTTTATTATTTCGATGTCTAATAAAGAATTATGGAAATTATTATTTATGCTTTTAATATACACAGCAATACAGGACATTTATTTATCAAACAAAAATTCTCAAACATTTTTCATTTAATTGAGAAAAAAAATTGATTCTTAATATAAGTAGATGTTAATAATAAGAAATGATTGCTGTCGTAAAACAATTAAGTAGCTTGATAGGTGAAAAAGGTTTTATTTATTCCTTAGTATTATCGGTAATCGTTACAATGTTATTACTTTGTGGTTATTATAAGTTGGTTTGGTATGATGGACTGGTCTTTGAATAACCCATGTTCTGAGACTTGAATTTATAATTCCTATTCGCCTGCATATTGTTCATATTTTATTGTTATTCTGCATCCCGTATTCGATTTAATTGAATTATTTGTCGTATTTGTTTTTTCTTTTTCGATATAAATGGACAAAATTTAAATGTAAGTACATTTTTGCATTGGTTTATTTATTGGGACTCAATGTTATCAATGCGCTTATGTTAAGGAAAATAAAATTCACTACCAATAGGAAGAATTCAAATCAAATATTTAACAGTTTTAGAAACACTTTTCGATAAAACTAAACAGCTTGGGGCCACCCATTCAACATGTTCTAGCTTGGCTTAAAAAAGCTTAGTTTGGCATCTTCTTTTTAGGTTGCTGCAATTTTAAATAAATTTACCAAGGACAATTTGCGCTAGAATCTGTTAAAAGTGTCTTTTAATATCTTCAAAAATAAAGGTTGAGTTGCCTTCCGACAGAACGCGTTAAACGGCAGCCAGCTTAAGAATTTATTGAATTTATGTTGGATGGATACAAGTCTTTCAGCATGGGTTTATCTCTTTAAGTACAAAAATGAAAGTTTTTTTTGACATTCCAAATATTTAGTGAAATGTGTACAATTAAAATATACCAAACTTCTGGAAATTCCATTGGATTTGGTTCATCACGAATATTCTCCGAATAATGGATAAAATTACAACAATACCATTGTCATCGCCGCGGAAAATAAATAAATGGAACTAATCATTATTTAATTAGAAATAAAATAATATAATTGAAAGAAACAACACAAATTTGTTTTTTGAACTTCTCGTACGCAATATGTACCACTGAAATAAAAACGGTTAAGGTTTTCAGTGACATTAAAGACAAAAAAACTGAATTGGTCAATTGAACCACATTGATTAGAAAATACTCAAGTTAATAAAAATATTGATTTGGGTCAGTATTCTGCTGAAAGACACATTTAAAAATGGTTTTTTTTTGTCGATGCATGAAATAATCATGTAATTGGATAATTCCATAAAATTGTGATATTGAAACATATTATTGTTGTCTCCATATCATCCTCTTGTGAGTTTTTCCAGGTAATTTATTGATTTGAAATGCGAATTTATAAACCGCTTGAATTTTTGTATTAATTAAAAGTTTAGTCTTGGTTCTGAGGTGTTGATGTTCGAATAAATCGAGAGGTTTTCTCAAAATAATATTATTTAGATTTAGATTTAGATGTCGGCATTCTAATAAATTCAAAATGTACGTTTGCGGGCGAGTTAACATTTTTTTTGCAAAATATTAATACTTTTAATACAGAAATACAGACCTCCAATAACGTAAGTGCAAAACCAATACATAAATGTATGTTTGCATCATTTCATGATTAGTCGAACTTTGTTAAATTCTAATATGACTTCCTTTATAAAGGGTTTTTCTAATCTAAGCTAATCTTTCGCTTTAAAGATATGATAAGGATATGACCAATATCACAAAAACTAAAAACTTTGTTGTTGAAATAAAAATATCTTATCACGACCTTAAGAAATTATATCCCTGAAATGAGAGCAATCCAAAGCAGTGAGCTATTAGTAGCAACAGGATTTTTTGATTTCTCCCTAATATAGAATAATGTTTTAACGAGTACAGTTTCAGGATATGTAAGTAAATTTATTTCTGAACATACAACGATGCATTAAAAAAAGTCTAGGATGTGAGCAGTACTGCTTAGTTATAAAAAAATGGCCAATTGCTTTAATTCTTAAACAATTTATGTAAGTTTATCATAAAATTATTACATGTAGCAAAAAATAAAGTTACTGAAGCTAATGCTAGCATGTCTTATTAAATCGATATTTAAGCAAAACCAACCATAATTTTATTTCTAGGTGTTGTAAATAAAACACTCATTTTTTCATGATGATTATTATCTGTAAAATTATTTAGATTTATTTAGATTCAATATCTTATCCTGTTCTTGAGGTCAAAGTGATGAAAAAGGTATCACGAAGGTACGAATATGCAAACTTACAGATTTGAGGAATAACAATAACATAAATTACAATAACTAAGTTAAAATTAAAAATAGGATTTAAGTAGGTAGTTCCAAAATTCACCTAGGCATTCTAAGGGACCTCTGAAAAGTGAAGCTGATAATTTGGAGAGCGCTTTTCAATGACTAAGATATTAATATTAAAACCATTTGAACATTTCCGCGAATTTATTCGGCAAGATATTTTTATTTGGGATTCTATTATGTAGGTACCTAATGTAATACATACTCGTATAATCGGTGTGATTATGTTTTGTCGGCAAAAAGAGTCAGTCACGTCGCAAATATTTAGTCTGCTAAAGCACACAGCATAAATAAAGCAACTGCAAAATCATTCGAATAAAAAACATTTTTCATATTAATTATTAATTTAAAAACTTATAAGACCGAAATAATAAACAAACAATTATAGTTTTACCAATGCATTTAAAGCTTACAAAAGAGGAAAAAAGATAAGAAAATGGACACATGTTAAATTCCAAAACAAAAATCATTGAGGCAAATGTAAGAAGCAATTTTCTTACAAACGACTCCAAAAATTTAAACCTTTCTCTTAGTTTTGCTAGCTAGTAAATACTTTATTACATTTTATTGAAAAACGAGCATTCGATCATGTCTAAATTGTGAAACTTCATAAAAATAAACAAAGGAAAAAAAACTTAAACGGACAAATTAATTGGACATCCCAACAGAAGACTGAACCATTTCATCCATTGCGCTTGTAAGATTAAATGCACGTTGGTGCAACCTCTTGTTCCATAAGGAAGTTTATTTACCAACATATGACTAAGGCATATTCCTCCACAAAAGAAGTGATACAAGTACTTGTAATTTCGGTAAAAACTATGCCTACGATTTGTAATTCAGTCTTAGTTGTTTAGATTCTCATCCAATAACTGAACTGCTACCTTGCCAAACCCTTACTTACTCTTTGAAGGAATATGCTCGGCACTTAAAATATCACAATTTTCTGCACAAAGTGAAGTCTTTAAATATTTCTATAACTTTGACTTCCGAAATCATTTTCTTAATCAACTCTTTGAAGTGAAATTGACAAGAAATTTTTGATAGGGTGTCAATTAAGGAAATTGCTTAAAATTAAAGTAGCCATTCCGTGATCTTAACTTTAGCAAACTTCTAAAAGATAATAAGATGGTAACATCGTTTAAAGAAAGCTAAATCATCTTCTTTTAAGCTTAGTAAATTGGTAAAATGCCTATAAAATTATACTAAATAGTTTAAAATTTTGCGCCATTTTTTTTTAAATAAGCATTTGAGTCCAGATGCAGGCCACATGCTCCCGGATATGTATTTAATTTAATCTTTATCTGTACCTACTCAAAAAAGAAGGCTAAAATTAAGAATTGAGTTTTTTAAATAAATACACAGACATTTTAATACACGGTGTATGAGAAAATTATCTCTATTCTCTAAAAGATATTCCATTGGGAATTCCTCCGTTGGTTATTTTTTGATCTAGCATCTAACGCTTAACATCATAAAATAACTTGCTACTTTTTTTGGCTTGACGAATTTAGGTATATCTGTTCTTGTTGGGCAAATTGTGTATATTTACATATATATGTCATTGACAACGAAAACACTGTAGGAAATTATTTCTCTTCCGTCCGGCTGCCTGTGGTGGTAGTGAAGTGGTTGGGCTTTGTTGGCTTTTGCTGGAGAGATACTGTCATTTTGTCACTGATAAATGGCTAGAAATTATGTCAGGCCGTGAGGCGCTTAATTAACTCATTCATCCCTAGAGGCTTTAAAGTGAAATAACGGTCTCGTTTCGCATACCAAGTACGATAGGTATCCGCATGTTCAGTAACCACGTACTGCTTATTGTTACGTATCCTATACCGGCAAACACACATAACTTATGATCGAACGAATGTGCCATTGCCATGCCTAGGAGAACATTATGTACATTATTATGTAGGTATGTGAAGTAAATGTATATATCAAATTAGTGGTATATTGAACTGCAGGCCATTGCCAGTCCAAAGGATGCGTTTTGCATACATCAGTTTCAGTATCTATAGTATTGACTACATCAGGTATGATGTTTGTACACATAATAGTGCAGCCCAGCATGTATACTCTACGTATTAAGTGTCAATGATTACGCCCAGAAAGCAGTGGTAGAAGATGGTAAGTGGTAGAGTAAAATAATGAGAGCAGGTGTGAAAAATCCAATTATACCTACAGATTGAATGAGATTAATATAATTTTAAAATATTGTCGTTGTTTTGACAGGTTTGTACTTTTTCATTCATTTTGTGCTGTGGGCTTTCTTAATGTCCACATTTTACAATTTTGCAGGAGGAATAATGAGGTTAGTCAATCATTAAGCGCAGTGTCTCTGTTAGATATTTTAACAGATAATCACAAAATAATTATTTGTGGTGTGGGCTTAATTTATATATGAGTATATGAACTTTGTAAGTAGGTACTATTTGTACATGGAATTTTTAAATAGGTAGGATGGAGGGGAGTCAAATTGAAAATTCTTCTTTTAGGTCTAATCTGCAGGTGCCATTTCCGATGGACGTCGGTCGTCGACTAGCGACAGAAAATAGTCAAGCAGCGTTGAAGTGCACTATCTTGGAGGCACTTCCTGCAATAAATCAATGGCGACATGTTTCGACGTCTTGTTGAATCCACGGAGCTGCATGTTTATTCGATTAATGAAGAAAAAAGGTCAGTTATCATGGCTATAAAGCGGTTACCATTGGCTGTAACATTCTGGCCAGGATCGTTTTTATAGAAGTATGGACTAACCCATAAAGCACACCAAACAGTAAGTTTTTGTAGATTTAACGGTGTCTCAACAAAACTTGAGGATTATCATCACTCCAAATACAACAGTTTTGTTTATTGAAGTATCCACTCAACCATAACTGAGCTTTATAGCTAAAGAGAATTTTCTTATAAACATTGAAAAAATGAACCAAAATTTTCAAACTCAATTTGCACAATTTAGAAGCGTAGTTGAGGCGTCCGTCAGTCTATTCGTGCCCAAGCAACAATTTGAACCGCCGCGCCGGGTATAACTTTACTGTGGGTCAAAAATAAACCTTCAAAATCTCTGGTTGTTATATGGTGTTAATTAAGTTATTTCAACACTCTAAGTTTACTTATACTTACTTACTTACTTACTTAAGGTGGCGCTACAGTCCGGGGCGGACCTGGGCCTCAACCAACATGCGTCTCCAGCCAGCTCGGTCCCTAGCTAGCTGTCTCCAGTTTCGCACGCCAAGTTGGTTGAGGTCCTCACCAACCTGAGTGCGCCACCTGAGTCGCGGTCTTCCTCTACTGCGCCGTCCCTCGGGATTGGATTCGAAGACCTTCCGGGCTGGAGCGTTGATGTCCATTCGCTCTACATGACCCAGCCATCTAAGCCGTTGGACTTTTATTCTGCTAACTAGGTCAGTGTCGCTGTACAGCCCGTACAGTTCGTCGTTATATCTTCTCCTCCATTCTCCATCTATACGTACGGGACCAAAAATCACCCGAAGAATTTTTCTCTCGAAGCATCCTAAGACGTTCTCATCTTTCTTTGACAGGGTCCAGGCCTCAGCGCCATAAATGAGAACCGGGATGATGAGTGTCTTATAGATGGTGATTTTAGATGCTCGAGAGAGGACTTTACTTCTCAATTGCCTTCTAAGTCCAAAGAAGCAGCGATTTGCAAGAGTTATTCTTCGTTTGATTTCAGCGCTGGTGTCGTTGCCTGTGTTTATAGCGGTGCCTAGGTAGACAAAGTCCTTAACTACCTCGAAGTTATAGCTGTCCATGGTGACGTTTTGTCCAAGACGTCGTTGTTCAATGTCCTTTTTTGATGACAGCATATACTTGGTCTTGCCCTCATTGACCACTAAACCCATCTTCTTCGCTTCCGTCGCAATGCTCAAAAACGCTCCACTGACATCACGCTTTGATCTTCCAATTATGTCAATATCATCTGCGTATCCGAGTAATTGGATGGACCTTTGGAAGATTGTGCCTCTAGTGTTGACGGTTGAGTTTTGCACAATTCTTTCCAGAACGATGTTGAAGAAGTCGCATGACAGTGCATCGCCTTGTCTAAAACCTTTTTTGACATCAAATGCATCGGTGAGATCTTTTCCGACCTTGATGGAGCAGCGTGCATTCTCCATCGTCATTCTGCACAAACGGATAAGTTTGACAGGGATGCCAAAACTAGACATTGCTCTGTAGAGCTCTTCCCTATGGATGCTGTCATACGCGGCTTTAAAATCGATAAAGAGATGGTGGGTATCGATTTGAAGCTCCTGGGTTTTTTCCAAGATCTGCCGTAATGTGAATATTTGGTCGATAGTGGACTTTCCTGGTCTGAAGCCACACTGATAAGGACCTATCAGGTTGTTGACGAACGGCTTCAGACGTTCACATAGTACGGCAGAAAGGATCTTATATGCAATGTTAAGGAGACTGATCCCTCTGTAGTTGGCGCAATTTAAAGGGTCTCCTTTTTTATGTATCGGACAAACTATGCTGAGATTCCACTCATCGGGCATGCTTTCTTCCGACCATATTTTGCAGATGAGTTGGTGCATGCTCCCTACCAAGTCATCGCCTGCTGCTTTAAATAGTTCGGCAGCTATGCCGTCAGCTCCAGCAGCTTTGTTTGACTTCAGTTTAGATATAGCTATCTTCACTTCGTCTAGGTCGGGTAGGCGGAATTGTTGATCTGCGTCGCCTAAGTTGAGTGGTTCTACCTCCCTTACAGCGGGATTCGGTTCGTCATCGCCGTTATATAATTTGGAGAAGTGGTCTTTCCATATTCTCAACATAGACTGCGGTTCTACTACGATGTTCCCCTGATCGTCTTTACAGGCTGCGGTTCGTGGCTGGTACCCTTGGGAGTTCTTTTTTACCTTTTGGTAAAATTTACGAACCTCATTCCTGTTGTAACATCCCTCTATCTCCTCGATCGCGCGCTTCTCGTGCTCTCTTTTTTTCCATCTAAGAAGCCGGTGTTCCTCTCTCCTCCTCTGCTCGTAGAGCTCGCGAGCAGCTCTGGTCCTTCTGTGCAGGGCCGTTTTGTATGCCTCTTGCTTCGCTGCGTGCGCTTGCCGGCACTCGTCGTCAAACCAGGGGTTTCGCTGTTGTGGACGTGTGAAACCTAGCACTTCAGAGGCGGCATCTCTGATGGCTGCAAGGCAATGTTGCCACTGGTTTTCAATGCTTAATGCATGCAGCATAGGACTCCTTAAGAGGTTACTAGAGACTCGATCGGAAAAGGACATGGCAGTCTCTTGCGATTGTAGCCGTCTAACGTCGAAACTTCTCACAGTACTTCCTTGTTTTGGCTTGGACCGGGATATCCGTAGTCGTACCTTGGCTACAACGAGGTAGTGGTCCGAGTCAATGTTGGCCCCTCGGAATGTTCGGATATCCTGTATACTGGAGAAGTGTCGTGCGTCGATCGCAATGTGGTCAATCTGGTTGACGGTTGATTGATCAGGAGATTTCCATGTCCCCTTGTGGATATTGAGATGTGTGAACTGCGTACTAGCTACCAGAACGTCTCGCCCCGCAGCGAAATCGATCAGCCTGAATCCGTTGTCGGAGGTGGTGTCGTGCAGGCTGTATCTTCCGATTGTGCCACCAAAGATGTCTTCTCTTCCTAGCTTGGCATTAAAATCTCCTAAGACAATTTTAATGTCATAGCCAGGGCACTGCTCATATGTCTTGTCCAAGAGCTCGAAGAATATGTCTTTGGTGTCTTCATCTTTCTCCTCTGTTGGGGCATGCGCGCATATTAGGCTTATGTTGGCGAATTTAGCCTTGATGCGGATTGTCGTGATGCGCTCGCTCACACTGTTGAAACTCAAGACTTTTTGCCTGAGTCTAGTTCCAACAACAAATCCACACCCAAATAGACGCTGCCTTTGTTCTCGGTAGCAGTCGCCGTAGTATATATCGCAGTCTTTTAGTTTGCGTTTGCCCGGTCCATCCCATCGCACTTCTTGGATGGCGGTAATATCTGCCTTGCAGCAGTTTAGGGCTTCCGCTAATTGTTCGGCTGCACGTGGTCTGTTAAGGGACCTAACATTCCACGTACAGATCCGAAGTTCGTTGTCCTTATTTCGTTTGCTTGGGTTGTCAACAGTGAATCCGTCCGTATCCGAGGCTTGTTGGTGCTTCGCAACTAGAAAATTTTTACGTGGTCAGGAAGTCACCCTGACGGCACAACCCCCAACCTGGAGGGCCAGATCCTTAGTATAACTCCAAGGACAGGGAGCCGGATAAACCGCTCCTTATAGGCCTGGGCTCCGAATAAGTCGTAGAAGCCCTATAAGGTGTTCACTAAGTAGTTCAGCCTTACTGGAACTGTAGACGCCACCGTTGATTCCATCTCGAGAATTCGTCCGCTGCCGTCTGGATAAGGAGAGGTGCCTTAGTGGAAACACCTCTCCCCCCCTCTCTCGTTTGCTGCCCCCAACAACTTTCCACTGGGGTTAGAACCCAATCTCCAGTTGAGGTACTAGGCACCCGATGTTCACCACGGGGAGGTGAGAGTAGGAGTTGATAGACAGAGGTGGGTTTTGAGAAAAAACCTGTGGACGCTTGTGTCCTCTTGAATGCACATGTCTACCATTTGAACTTATGGTTTACTTATGGTCTAAAATAAAGCTTAATTATAATTCTAGTTTCACCTGGGAAAAGCTATTACATCATTCTAACTTTGAAGTTTACCTGGGGTAACGTTTTCACCCTATCAGAACTTAAATTAAATTTCCGTTAGTGAATTTGCATTTTATAACTTTAAGGTTAAATTATAGAATTTTGTTTACTATTTCCTAACTGTTCCCTTTTTTTTTTGGTTTAAGGCCAACCAATTATAAATCTACATTTAATAAGAGTGATTTTTCCTCTCATTTCTAGCGACAATTTGAAATTAGTTTTAGAATACCACTTTTTTAACACTGATTGTTATTTATTAGTTTGAAATAAACCAGATATAACACCAAGCGTAAGAATAAATTTCAAAATAGCTATCTTTTATTATTGTTGCCTTTATTAGTTATAAATCGACCAAATTCAGACACAGTTTTTAAACAGGTCATTAAATAACTCTTCAAAAGAAAAACAAACTCTTCATCAAAGCGTTATTTATAGGCTTAAAATCAACCAACTTTTGTAAGCATTGTTTTTTTTCAAACAGAATTTAATTTTTGATTTAAAATGAACTGAATTCAGGCAATAGTTTCAACTAAGTCCTTTGTTTACTCTATTTTTAAACCAGAATATTGTTTTTTCGACCTTTTTTTTGTCAAACAAAATTGTTCAATTGGGGAGAGTACAATAACTGGGACTCTGAAATTTGATAATGGTTTTTGGTAGAGGGGTCAAAAACAAGCTTTTTTTACAATGGGAGGGGGGGTCTATCTTGCCCCGTTTGGGCGGGAGGAGCGTTTTAATGAAAATTGTATAAAATTGGAAAAAAATGATTAAAAAATAACGGTAGAACCTGCAATCAAGGTTGATACTTTTTTTTGAAGCCAATACTTTGTTCTATTAGCCACTTTTTAAATCAAAAGTAATTTATGTATAGTTTTCGAAAAAACACGTTTTTAACTCAAAATTAACGAAAAAAACCATTAAAAAAAGTTTAAAGTATAATTTTTCGAAACAATAACATTTTAAATATTTTTTTTAAATTTAATTAGTTGCCTTTATTGATTAATAATCAAAAACTGAAAACCGGATGGTTCTATGTCTTATAGTTTTTGAGAAAATTGAAAATTACTTTTCTATGAGAAATTTATTTTTTTGGTATTTATGTGGGGTAGTACCCAGCATAATGGCGTAAAAACAGTCGAAATATGTATTGAGGTATGCTGTAATGTGAATTTCTTGTAATGAATTACATTTTAATTTCTTAAAATTTTAAATATGTATCTTCAGGCCACGTAAATGTATATTTAAAAAACATTGGATGTCGTAGCATAAATTTCAAGCAACTGTACTTGAAAAATAAATTTCTCATAGAAAAGTAATTTTCAATTTTCTCAAAAACTATAAGGCATAGAACCATCCGGTTTTCAGTTTTTGATTAGGAATCAATAAAAGCAACTAATTTCATAAAAAAAAAATATTTAAAATGTTATTGTTTCGAAAAATTATACTTTAAACTTTTTTTTTAATGGTTTTTTTTTCGTTAATTTTGAGTTAAAAACGTGTTTTTTGCATCATTTTCTTTTCTAGCTAAAAGAAAACATACTAAAAAAAACGATTCAAACATTTCCAATTATGCTTTTCAATGATACCTATAACTGGCCCCTAAATTACGGAGTTTTCAATCCAGAATAGCTATATATTTATTATTTTTGTTTTAAATATAATCTGAATCTGAAAACTATTGGTATTTTTTGTTTTTTTCTTACTTAACGGTAAGTATTAGTTTCTGGTTGAAAATCAACCCAAATCAGACAAAAAAGTTTGTAATAAGTATACTTCAATTACGTTTTTTTAACCCAGAATATTAGTTTTTGGTTAAAATTCAACTAAATCCAAACACAAGTGTGGAATAAGTTTTTAAATTACGATGTTTTAACCCAGACTGGTTACTTTTTGGTTGACAACTAACCACATAGGAACCTTAGTTTTACAATATCGATAATTTTACCAGTCCGCAACTGAAGACATTATTTTAACTGCGATTGAACTAAACTCAAACCCGAGACGCACACGCACACTCTCATATTGGCTGTAAACTCTCTCTCTCTCTCTCGTTCACATATCGGATTTCTCAAATATTTCTGTTCATCAGTTCAGTTCAGTCTTCTTTTATCTTTTTTAAAAATCTATAATTTAAGTAAGTTCGGTGCAAAAATTAAGTGTTTTAAACTTTAAGTTCATAAGGGTAAGTCATTTTACTACATTTACATTAAGTAGCTAGTTTTGAAGTTATTTAAAGTCCCAAAACCATTAGTCGCGTCGCGTTGGGCGCGGCGTTGTTGTTGTTTATATGTTTACTCATATGTATAGGCAAAAACACTCTATATGAAGATATAAATCCTTCGTACGTATCACCCTTCAAAACCCATTTGTTTACATTGTTGTATTTTACATTTAATTTACCAGGAAATCAATCTTTCCACCCCTCCGATGACACCCTAGAAGCCGACGTTTCATGCACACCCTCTCCCTCGTGTCAAATCGAGGATCGTCCTCAAATTTTGAGTGTAATTGAAGGTAACAAAAATAATCTGTTAATTATTAAATATTCCTTATTTATAGTTTATTTTCATTTTTTTTCAGTTCCTGCACCTCCTGTTTTTGCTCCAGGGGCATCTGAACAAACACAGGTCCAGCTTTTAAGTGAAGTTAGAAAACTGGCAGGTGAGGTGGAAGCCATAAAGTTACTGCTGCAGCAGTTTATGGCAAAAACTGAAGTCTCCCTCACCTGTATAGTGGAGAAAATTTGCCAAAATGTCGGCCGAGAAATTGTGGCGGATCACCTCCTGGAGGAATTGTCGCGTCTCGCAACACCACAGGAGCTGGATGAGATGGAGCAAAGGCTAAGGCAGGACCTTCAATTTAAAAGAAATTTGGTAAGATAAACTGTTTTATTTAATGCATTTATCATAATGAACAATGTACTTTTAAATCCTTTTTTCAAAAAGATTTGCTTTCCAGTTTTTAAACTCAATTTTCTTTCGTTTTCGTTTTTTTTTTAAATTCTTAAGTTGTCTACATTCGGGGGGGTGAATGCTGTCAAAACACTTAGAACAATAGCAAAGTTATTGTTTAAGGATGAGCTGCTATCACTGTTCACGTGGAATGGAACATACAATAAAAAATGTTTCCACCACAACCATTCCATTTTTTCGGCCATTGTGGAGGCGGTGAGGGTTCGATTCTCCAATTTTACGGATGTGGAGGGCGCCACATTTTTTAAAAATTATATCAAACCTTTTCGCATGAGCAAGCCCCAACTGTAAGTAACTTATGTGTTTTTAGTTCCTTCAATTCAATAATTTTTCTTTATGTACTTAACACTCGGTAAATAATAATTCAATAAAATATTTATTGTTTGTGTGTGCTTTTTATTTATTTAAAGCAATAAATCAGCTTCATCATCATTATCGGCAGCTGCACCATCATCACCATCATCAGCATCACCATCATCAGTATCACCATCAACAGCTCCACCAACAACAACTATAAACAAAAACTAAGATAAATTCTTATTTTATTCTTATTCTTTTTTTATATCTACACTACATACATAGTTTTAAGTTTTTAGTATTTAAGGTTTTAGTTTTTAAATTACATTATAGATTATAGGTAGAAATAAATAACCCCATACATTTAAATTTTATCTTTTTATTTAAAAGGATTTTGCTTCCAGCTGCGAAAAATTTGAAAAAAGTTACTACTAGACAACGATTCAAGTCCTGATCACGTAAGCATAAAAAGAATGGTTTTATATGTTTTTTTTTCCAATTTTCAGAACTCCTGGGCCGATATCTAGGTTCGATTGAACGTTAATCGTTTTGACAATTGATCTCTTTATCACTAGTATAGATATAAGATAAAGAGAGAATAATTGTCAAAACGACTAGTGTTCAATCGAACCTAGGAAATTTCTATTCAGGTTTTTTAAAAACTGCAAACATCTCAAACTAACCTAAGGCATTAACAGGTTTTTTGAGAACCGAAAATTAACGGTAACAAAGTTACTATAGGGCTATTACAGGTTTTGTTAGAACCTTTTAGAAACGGTTCCAAATGGTTTATAAAAAACCGTAAAAATGTCTTAAAACAGGTTTTTTAAAAATTGTATTCAAACGGGCGTCAAAAAAAAGTAAGATATCAACCGTCAATCAACTAAATATTGGTTGGTAAAAAACCCTGTATTAAAGGTTTTGTTGAGGTTGTGAAGTAACCGGAAATCAACAAAAAACAACAAAATAAAGGTTTTTTACAAACTTCATCTAAACGGCAGCTATAACATTGTTATAAGCAAACCGGGTTTTTACGAACTTCATTCTAACCAACGTTCTAATTCTACTGACCAAAACAGGGTACTGGAACGTCATTGTGAGGTTTTTTGGACGTTATTGAAACTAATTTGTAACTTATAGAGTTATATAACGCAGGTTCATGGACGGTCTATTTACCGTATTTCAACTTAAAATTGTTGCTTGGGTGTTGAAATGCCAATAAATCACGATAAAGATGACAAAATGGCCACCAGATTAAATAGCGTTTGTAGTGTCGTTAAATAAACATCTATTTTGCTTGATTGCTCACGTAGAATAATTTTATTATCTTCATTTTCACTGAATATTTATTCAGTGTCGAATTTTTTTAAGATTATAATTATAACTCAATATTAATACAAAGTAACAATACTACAGCGTTGCCAAACTAAAATTATATAGGTACCTTTAAAAACATCTCTTACTTACTTGGTTACATGATTTAAAAAAATGTGTCTACGCTTAATCTAATAAATGCAAAATAAAGATAATGCAACGGTCATAAGACTGAATATTTTTTAAAGAATCATGTAAAGCAGTGTTCTAAAAAAATAGCATTTGGTTAGTGTTATTCATATCACTGCTTTATGGTTTGATTCTTATGAATAGTGAAATATTTGAATATGTATTTTTTTTTTTTTTTCAATTCAATTCAATTCAATTCTTTTATTGAGGCTTTTGAAATACAATTTTCTCTTATGTATATAAATATATAAATGAATTATTAATAATTTTGAAGTCGGCTTGTAAATACGCCAGACAAAGCAAATAAAGAAATATTTTGTACCTATATAATATTTAAACAATTTGAATATGTATAAATATTGCAATTCTGTACAGTTTATACAAAATACCAGTGAAATGTTTTTTAGTTTGATTTTGAAGAAATAATTTTTCTCTTCACTGCATATATGTATATATATGCACTGTCTATTTTAGAGTTCATATTTAAAAAAAATTGGTGTATAAGTACATATACATATATAGTGTTACACAACAGCTTCACAAGGTATGCACAATAGGAAAACAAGGACGAATGCTATATTTAGAAGAATTCTATTACACATTCTGTCTGTTCCGACACCCTTTATCCTGAACCAACGAGGCAGTAGCTTAATTTGAGAACCAATACCACTGTGACAGTTACAGTCTTTTGTGAGTTAAAATGGCCCACCGATATGGGTGAGTGAATAAGTGAGTGGATATTGTGTGGATGTGACTTACACACATACAAATAATATGTGAATAGTAAATGAAAATCCAGGATCTGCTTAGAAACGAGCAAAGAAGCAGTGAAGATACCGCTGTGAGAATGAGAATAGAGCCAGCAAAAGCAAACATGAGCTTAGGAGTTATATTCACAGGGGATTTATGCAAAGGATTCCTATTTTTCTCGGGAGTCCATACAAAATATGTAAATTTTGCATACATACGCGTATATGTATAAGCATCATTACATGGTTCAAGAGTCTCCGATTTACCACATAGACCTTCGAGAGCTTGTAACAACTACAACGAGCAAGCTAGAATGTAGCCTTTGGCCTCTACATTTGAAATGTTAAAATGCATTTATCTCCTGGGATGAAGGCGGTGATGATAATGATGATGGCGATAGGATTCTTGTTGTGCAGCCGCGCCACCGCAACCACAAAAAGTGAAAGAAAAAGTATGAATGATTTACATTCGTAAAAAGAACATTTGGTTTAGAGCATTAGTTGGAGTTTTATGGATTCTTCCGTGCCGGGTTATGTTATGACGGTGTGAAAATATTTGAATTTAAATGCCTTTGCTGCGTTCAAACTTTTTAAGAAAACGTTAAATCAGTTTGAATATTTCATTACTATCGATCTAAGTTTTTTATCGTTTGATTCAGCTCGCAGCATAATGGCTTTTGTGTTTTTTTTATTCTATGAGACAGTATTCTAGTGCAAGATATTTAATACATTTATGAAGAAAAATGAGATTTATTCGGTTTAACAGGGTCCTGAGTGTTATAAACTAAAGCCGGAAAGCATAGTTTTCAACGCAACCATGAACATATATGAAATGTAGATGGAACCTTAAAGTACGTTTTATTAATTACTCACCTATCTTTCGGCAGAATTCTAAAAAAAGAATATATTCAGTCGTATTAGATTAATTTGATTGAACTACAATAAGAAGGAAAAGAGTGTTAAAATAATAATTACTAAAACTTATTATATTCATAAGCTATGAAATAAACGAATAGGCTTAAAATGTCTGTAATAATTCAAAGTGTCATTCAATAAACTTCCAAATGTACGCAACATTTAAAATCTGTTTTTTGTTTTGATCGTAGAACTTTGGGATGTCTTTTTGTTATAAAAAAAACTGTTAACTGAGTTGTCTTAAGCTATCATTTATATTTTCTTAGCAGACATTTGGAAAAGTTTATTTTTTTGTAAAAACTGTATAATTAATATCAATTTAAAAAAAAAATTCTATTTAAGTCGAGATAATAAATGGTTCTTAGTATATATTTGGAACCAACCAAATTTTATCAACTTCCCATCGGAAGTTAATGTAATCGGTCCGATTTGTTGAATTGAAAATGTTAAATGTTGATGCCAAGTTTCCAGAGACAGATATGTCTGCGTGTGCGTGTGTAAGTACTTTCGTACGTTCGGGATACATTTTTTTTCTCAGCCATATTCTAAGAAACGGTAAACATATGGACTTCAAGTGAATTTTGTTTTACTGATAAGAACACCAATAGATACAAAAAGGACTTTCAAAAAAGGTGTAGAGATGGCAGTCCTTGCTGCGCTTCTCAATTAGCGCCGTGTTGGCATACCATAAACTCGTTGGATAAAATTAGGGATCCTACGTGATCGAAATAAACGGGTTGCACTATGACCTGCAACCCAAATAAGAGTGACACGGAGGTTGATGTTGAGTCTTGATAGTACATCCCGACATTATTGGACCAGTATAGAGAATATTGTGGCCGAATCGATAGCCATAATAGCCGCCTGGGTAGATATCCGTGTTATAATTTTGGTTTAAGTTTAATTTGAGTATTTTGAATGCTTCTCTGATTGCTGGTAATTCCGTTTGACTTAGATACATTTATGGAGTCAAAGAAGATTCTCGAACCAACTGCACACTCCATCTTTGACCCGTCAGTATAAAGATAGTAGTATCGAAGTCTTTCGGAACTTACCATCCTCCTAATCCTTTCTGGCAGAAAAGATGACTTTAAAATCTTTACTGGGCGCAGTGTCATAAGTCCGTAAGTCATAAGTCCGTAAAGGACTTAGGACCCACTTAGGTGGGTCAAAACTTCATAAATCGATTATGAACTTATAACCCACGTAAGTGAGCCAAAGGTCCGTCAAAATTTCCAACGAAATTCTGACCCAAAGCTTACGGTTTTTTTGAGTCATTCTCTCTGAGAAGCGAATGCTTACGAAAATTGTTATTGGTTGCGTTCCTTTCACTTACCTACTAGCATGTCTTTTTTTACAACCTTCAATGATAAGTTCTCTCTTTTAAATCTTAAATCGGTAAATAGAAATCAAGAGCATGGTTTTAACATGCCCTGCTTGGGATCACTATAGGATTTGGGATGGGTGCGAGTTTGGGTATATGCAAAGAACTTTTGCATTTGAGCACTAAAATCAAAGAAATTCCCAACAAAAAAAAAGCAAGTATGCCTCACAGTTATGAAAGAATCACAACGCATTCGTGTTCTTTGCATATACCCAAACTCGCACCCACCCCAAATCCTATAGTGATGCCAAGCAGGGGGGTTGCAGGGGGGCAGCATGTCCCCCCTTACATACCTAGCTGTTAGTACGCCGTGCTATCAATTAAAAAAAACTTGTTTTAGGCTCCAGTTTCAAAAATTTCAATCAATCTTAAATTTTTTTGTTTAAGACCTTATGGCTCTTTTTATTGCGGACTTTTGGCTCACTTACGTGGGTTATAAGTTCATAATCGATTTATGAAGTTTTGACCCACTCATAAGTCATTTACGGACTTATGACTTACGGACTTATGACACTGCACCTCTTTACTGAGGTGCAAGGTGTCCTAGGTTCAATCCCTGCGTGTGCCACTAAAGTTTTTTCACGGGTAGCCTCTTGCGAGCCAAACGCCGTTTGGATTCGGCATATAAACTGTAGGTTGGTGTTGTTTTGATCTCAAGACACTTCTATTGCCTCCAACTATGAGGGTGTGTCTACGTACATTCTCTTTTTTATTCTAAGAATCTTTTGTTTTCCTCCCATAAACTTCGGTCGTAATTCCCACCATGGTAGAAAGACAAGGGTTGGGTACGATTGACCGCATTTTAAAATCTCTTATATCGAAATCTCGCAATTACAAAATCTCGCTTAACGAAAGCTCGCAACATTAAAATCTCGCAAACTAAAATCTCGCAATTTAAAATCACGCATTGAAATAAAATATTTATTAATTCGCGCGCGCGAATTTATAAATATTTTATTTCAATGCGTGATTATAAGTCTGTCTGATATTACCTATGCATAATCTAATTGTTTACTACTTTAAATTGTAATCATTGTATTATATATAAAAAACGACTTCAACTGTCAAAAATTGATTACTTGCGAAGCATAGCTCAAAACCTCTCGCTATCTTAAAATTATTGTTTTTGTATGGAATTTTTATATTATCTTTACTTTTTGTTTGTTAACTATTGAAGTAATTTATTTTTCAATTCAATGACTTTCCTGGGAATTTATTGTGTTTTGTTTTTGTTATTTTTTGTTGTTTATTTATGAGAAAAAGATAGAAAAGTTTGTTATATGCATATTAGACTTCTATATCAATTGTTCATAGTGTTCAAGATCAACTGGATTAAGGATTAAAAGGATTTAATTCGATCGAATTTTTCGACTTTTACAATGCGAGGTTTTGTTATAGCGAGAATTTTATGCAGAAGCGAGATTTTTTTAAAAATGCGAAATTTTGGTTTGCGGGATTTTGAAAATGCGAGATTTTCTTATGTAAGATTTTAAAAATGCGAAATTTTGTTTTGCGTGAAATTTTTAAAAATGCGAGATTTCGTTATAAGAAATTTTAGTTTGCGATCAATCGTACCGCTCCCGAAAGACAATATCAAGTTTAGTGCAAAACTTGTTGTTTAATGTTGCGGTGTTAGTGGTACAATAGGTTGGTCGAAGTGTCGAAAACATCGCTGCCATTCAAGGGTCAGTAGCCAACAAACATAAATTCTTCAGCTCAGTAAAGTCTAGAAGTAATTCACAAAGATTTTGCCTCGTACCTTTTTTATTCCTTTTCCCTCTTATTTTTAGATGAGTAGTTATCCCACTCATCACTCGGGTTTGATGCGATCTTAGTATGAAAAGATATTTTTTACACCATAGAGCAAGTTAGTAACTTTTTCACCTTTCTTACATCTATATGACATGAAAAACTAATTTAAAGCATTAAGTTGAGTAAGTGACCATATGTTTCTTCAAAGCTCTTATTTTGTTCTTATATTAGTAACCACTCAAATTTATAATACAAACATATATTTATGTACTTAGACTTACTGTAACTTCTTGTTTCGCCCTAAATATACTATTTACTAACTCATGGATCAACCCAATTTTACTCTTCCGTGGCATTATTATTTCTTGCCAACTTCTGAACGTGACCAATTCGATAATGTCTTCGCTCTTCTATATTCTACATGTGTTACCACAAAAAAAAAGGAAATGATATTTTAACATCTATGTACTTTCATCGATTGCTAAATTATGTCCAATGAAGTCAAATACGTTTATAACATTACACATTCACTGTTGAAAATGCCTAGTAAGATACTCGTATATTTTTTTATCTTCATCAACCCTCAAGCCGAAGTAATATTATAAAAGCTAAAGATCATTGACAATTGTAAAATTGTGCACTAATTTCAAACCACTGACGAAAGAAAAGGAGTTATGCAATGATGACACTCAATTCTTTCAATTCAAACCGAAATGTTGTACATAAAGGTGCCGTCCGCTGGTCGATCGATGCCACGACATGAATATATAAATGCAATGAACTAAATGAGACCATTTGGGCATTCGACCCGGCATACTCAACGAATGAAAAATTAATGGTCATGTAGGTTGTACGTAGCACAGGTTCAAAAACATCCGTGTAAAAAGGAAATGAAGCGTCAATGAGAGTATGTCATTCCATTAGTCATTAAATGAATAGAAGGTTTTAACCATTTAGGAACTTTTTGACTTATGATTCTCAAAACATATTTGATCATGGTGACATGGCAAAAATCTTTAATGATTATTTTTTTAATATAGCTACTGATACCATCGTTAATGCAGGTATTGTTAACTCCACCTTTAAATGTTCAGAAGCTTGTTTCAAAGAAAATTTTTCGGCCTCAAAGTTTCTTTTTCTCACCTGTTTAAAATAAAATAAATTAGGTGGCGCAACAGTCCGTAGAGAACCAGGGCCTAGTGACTTACAACTCTCAACCATTCCTGTGTGCGAGTAATGTTGTCAGGGATGGAGGGGACCTACAATTTATATGCCGAATCCGAACGGCTAATTTGAGAATGCACTTTTTCATGACAAGAATTACTCTTGGAGAATTTGTCAATTCCTCGCAAGAGGCAGTACCCGTGAAAACTCTTTTTTTTTTTTTTTAATTAAGGTGGCACAGGTAGAGATTGAACCCAAGACCTCTCGCATGACAGTCCAACGCACTAACCATCATGCCACGGGCACTACTTCTCTCACCTCTCACCTGTTTCCTCTTTTCAAATCTATAGACCTGTTCAAAATCTAAATAGTTTCTTTTCAACTACATCTAACGGTTTTTCAAATAATTTAAAAAAAAAAATAAGTCTTAATATAGTTGATACCTTACTCCATTTATTTAACAAGAGTATTTATTACGGTATTTTCCCGGATAGTTTAAAACTAGCTGAGATTACTCCAATTTTTAAAAAAGGGGATACAAAAAGTATTTCTAATTATAGACCTATTTCTATTTTACCGGTTTTTTCAAAAATGTTTGAAAAAGTTGTGAAATCAAGAGTTGTGAGCTTTTTAGAGAGTATTTCGTTTTTCAATGATAAGCAGTTTGACTTTAGGGCTGGAAAATCGACGGAAGATGCACTCTTAGCACACTGTAGTCTAATTTATGAAAGTTTGAACCAAAACAAATTAACATGTGCTCTATATATAACGACATAAAAAAAGCTTTCGATACAGTCGACCATGAGATATTATTAAGAAAGTAGAGAAAGCTGTATTCCGAGGCATTATGCTAAATTGGTTTTGTTCTTACCTTAAAAATAGAAAACAGATTGTCAAAATAGGTGGCAACTTCAGTGAAATAAAAAATATTATCATAGGAGTCCCGCAAGGTTCTGTCTTAGGTCCAATAGTATTTCTTATTTATATTAATAGTATATTTGCTCTTAATTTAAAAGGTAAAGTAGTTGGCTTTGCGGATGATATAGCGTGTGTTTATTCTAGTTCTACTTTGCTTGATTCGTTTTCAGACATCAATCATGACTTCGAGTTATTAAAACATTGGTTTGGCATACATAAATTAGTTATTAGTAAGAAAACAAGAATTATGTTTTTCAAATCACTTGCTGTAGATTTGAGTCTTCCTCTTCTTGTACAGCATAGTTATGACTGCAAAAAGATCCTACTAAGTAGTATCTCTTGTTGTACTTCCGCAGATATACAAGCTGATGCGTTGCTAAATAATTGTTCTCCAAACTGTTTTGTTATTGAATCAGTTAATGAGTATAAATATCTTGGAATAAACATTAATAGTAAAATGGACTGGAAAATTCACACTCAAGCATTAAAGAAACCACTTAGATCATGTTTCATTTGAAAAAACTATGTTGTAGAAAATTTATGGAAACTATTTATTATGGGTTAGTATAATTTGTTGGGGTGGTGGTTGTTACAAAAATCTTTGGAAACCTCTTTTGGTAACGCAAAAGAATTTAATTAGAACCATTTGGAAGAAAAGAAAATATGAACATACATAGCTTCCATTGTTTGTAAGCTCTGGTATTCTTCCTCTCAAACACCTTTATTTTTATAAAGTTTTAAAAATATTTTTTGTGAGAAGTGGCTATCTTTTAAGTCACAATGTACCAGCTTAGGCTTTACGCAGTAGCGATAGAAACCTTGCCATTATTCCAGTGCACAATACTAATCAATTTTTAAATTTCTTTTCTTCAATAGCACCTAGACTTTTTAACTCACTGCCTTTTGAATTACGAAGCATTCGCTCAACTCATTTGTTTAACAAAAACATAAAAAAATGGCTTTTTAACTTTGATCTCAATGAAATCAGTAACATTATCAGGATCCTTATCTAATGTTTAGTTTACTCTTTTTTTTCCATTCATTAATTTATATATGTTTTTTTATATATCTCTTCAAGTGTTCACCCCTCAACTCTTCTTAATGTAAAATTATGTCAAATCCTTTTATATCTAGAAATTTTTTCAGTACTTTCGATTCTTGCCTTTGGCAACAGATTGTACCTTCTTCTTAGCTCCAAATGGAAAACACTTAAATATGATAATTTACTCGTAAAATTAGTTAAATAAATTATATTTCAGTCCAATTCGAAACGTCAACGTTAATAGACGTGTTGCGATCAGTGCTCTCTTTTCTCTAAATATAAACAAAAACAATTGTTAAAATTTTTAGGCCCTAGTTCACACAGGACTGTAGCGCCACCTTAAGTAATTGTTAAAATTCCACTTGATTTGAAAAGAGCGAGGTGCTCATCCGCGGATGAGAACTCGGTCTCTGCTAAATTAAGGCTTCCTAAAATGAAAGCCACTTTATCGTCATCGAATCGTTTCGATGAATTATCAGATCTTTCCGATATGGAAGACGATTCTCATGAAAAAGACAAAAATAAGTCCAATCAAATTGAATTTAATCCATTCCACCTAATTGGAAAAAATAGTGAATTCGTCGCTAAATACATAAAAGACCTTAACATCACCAACTTCCAATGTAAGAATACATCATTAGGATGTCGTGTGAATTTCTATAACAACGCAGTTATCCAAAAAGTATCCAAAGCTTTTGATGAATCAAAACTTCCCTTCTTTACCCATAATTCAAAAGAAAACAAACCGATTAAAGTTGTTCTCTACGGATTACATAAAATAAAAGAAGAAGATCTCTTCAATGAACTTGTAAAAAATCTAAACCTTGAAGTGCTCAAAGTTAACACCATGAATGTTAAAATCCCTAAATTTAAAGACCAGTGCAACTTCCTAATATACCTTAAAAATAAAAGTATAAAACTCAATGACCTCAGAAAAAATTTCAAAAGTGTTCTTAATATAACTGTTTATTGGGATTACTATAAGAAAAGTCCACACTTCGTTCCCCAGTGCCACAAGTGTATGATGTTCGGACATGGATCTAGTTTTTGCCATATGAATATAGCTTGTTCTCTTTGCTCAGAGCAACATAATGCCACTTTTTGTCCTAATAAAGAAAAATCTCTCAAATGTGTAAATTGTGGAGAGAACCACTCTGCAACCGATTCAAACTGTAAAAAAAGACTTGAATATATTGAAATACAAAACCGTCTGCGAGAACGAAACAGAACCAGAAATCGCTCCAATAACAATAACCACGTCTCAAGATCATATCAACGGAACAACTTTGTTTACCGAACTGCCGATTTCCCCTTATAAATCAACGTCCCCCAGCTGCTGCTCCACCTCAGTGTAGTTTTCCTTCTCATTCTAATCCCACTCCCACAGTTAAAAGAATGTCATCCACACACCAATCTAGTGCAAATCCAATTCCAAATGCTAAACAGTCGCAAAACAATGATTTATTTACCTTTGAAGAATTAATTTCATTAAAAAACGAAATGTTATTTAAACTTTCAGAATGTAAAAGTAAGCAAGACCAATTTAATGTAATCGCTGAGTTAAGCATCAAATATCTGTATAACAATAAAAATGGCAAGTAAACTAAAGATCTGCTCGTGGAATGCCAAGAGTTTGAAGAATAAACAAACTGAGTTTTTCTATTTTCTTTTAAAACACAAAATTGAAACAGCGTTCATTACTGAAACGTGGCTTAAAGAAAAAATAAATATCAATTTTAAGGATTTTCATTGCTATAGAGTAGATAGGGAGTCTGGCAAAGGTGCACTGAAAATAATATTTTTCGTAAAAATATGAAATTGCTAACGTTAACTGCATTTTCGTTGGTTTAACGAAAGTTTTAATTGGTTCAACGAAAAATTTCATAATTTCGTAATATGAAAATTTCATCATCTAACGAAAACGCTTCATCAAAAAATTTCCCTATCTAAAAGATAGTTTTAGAAATTTTATTAACGTTTTCATCATTCTATGAAAAATTTCCATTGTGAAATCTACGAAAACTTTCATCAAAGCATGTAAATAAATTGATTTTACGAAAACTTACCATAAAGTGATTAAGATCCTACACCACTTCATGATATTTTTCATTCTTAAATGAAACTTCATCAAGTTATGAAAATTATTCATCTATTGATTAAAATCTTACATAAATTTAAGGAAAACTACATAAGATAATGAAAATAATTTGTTGGTTAATTCAAATTTTTCATTAATTGATTAAAAAACTTCATTATATTATGAAGAAATTTCGTAGCTTGATGAAATTTTTCATTTACTAACTTGTTTTTTTATGAAATAAAAATAACGAAAATATTCATCAAGTTATGAAAATAAATCATTGCTTTATGAATGTGAAGTTTAAATTTTACATTAATTGATGAAAAATTTCATCAACTTATGAAAAAAAAAAGTTGGCTTTCGAAAATTTTCCATTCACTGATGATTTTTCATCATTCTTCATTACATTTTGATATGAAGAACAAAACACTCCAGGGCTGTAGCTTAAAGGCCCGAAATGTAATAGTGGTATTGAAACCTCGAAAATATTGGATGCCCCTATACATGATTGAAATTATGGCTCAATTAATATCAACACTTACATCATTCGCGAGGTTTTTTTGTGAAATTGAATTTGCTGCTCTCTATTCAGTAACTACTTGGGAAGTACCAACAATTAGTTTGCAAGAAACAAATGTAATTTCATTTCTTAAATGGTTAGTGAAGTAAGTAAGTTTTACCATCAGACACGTCTGTACTGCATTTCCTTTTGTGTGTAATTCTCAAACAATTCAACCATTTTCATTTGTTCTTTATTTTGTTCGTATTTATAAAACATTTTCCTATCCAGCAAAGTTATAATCAGATTTTTACAAATAAAGTACCAAAAAGTGAGAATCTATTACATTTGTCCTTTACAACACTCAGCTGTTTGTCAAAAATAAAAAAAAAACTCCTAGTCTGTCGGTTAAGTTTGATAAACAAAAATGAAACTATGAAAATATATAATATATAATATATGTTATTATCTCTAGCACAATAATGGTAATAAAATAACATTGTTATTCGTTTTATCCTAGCTACAAGAACTCCTCAGAGGAAAGACGCGTGGAGAGATATAACCAATCTATATACATACATATACTTATTTATTTAATTATAATAATTTTTTAATCAATTTGCTTTTAATATAATAGTATAATAGAATAAGAATTTACATTCATACAGTAAAAGACAATTTTTTTTATAATCACAATAATTTAATGTGATGACAAAGTGAATGTGTCAGTTCAATACTAAAATGTCCTTATACAGGCACTATTCAACCTCCAAACGCGTTTAGATTAAAATACCTCTATTCAACGAAACATAAATTTAATAAATAACATGTTTGAGTTTAGAGGCATTATAAGGGCTGTATTGTATAACCTTATGTAGATACTCACTATAATCAGTTTATAAATATTGCTATATCTATTAATAGCCGTGTTTTTTCGCAAATCTATATAGAAATGTTGAAAAAAACGACATCGGGAGTTAGCAACTTCTTTCCTTAAAGTTGGAAGCACTGTGCACGCTATGGCATTTTCCAGCTGTATTGAGACTAGCATCAACAAGCATCCAAAAACGTCACTTTTGACTTCTCTGAACAAATTATCGATTACATGCAGATAATATTATATTAGCATCACCGTTTTTATCGGGATTTAAGTTAAGTCTCGAAAATTATCTGGCCTTAGCTAAATCTGTAAAGAGTTAAGTAGTTGTTCTATTTACATGTTAAGCGCTTATACCCGATGTCTTTTTTTTCTACAATTCTATATGGATTTGCAAAAAAACACCTAATAAAAATCCCCAATGAAATTTCACCACACAATTATTTATGAAGAATGTCATATTTTTGCATTGGTGTGCGTTCTTTACGTATACAAGTGAATAATTATTATCAAACAATTTGGGTCCACCAAAGAACTAGAAGGGCTCCTGAAGGCTTCCCTCATGTATAAAATTACTTCTCATAACCGCTCCTGTTTTGTTACAGACGCATTTTAATTTTCGTGAAATTACGAAAAACTTTATGAATTTATGAAAAAAGTTGTTGTTTAATGAAATTCAACATCAACTAAAAACTAAAACTACATCAGCATATAAACAAAAAATTGTAGCCTTATGAAGTTTATAATAAAATAATGAAAATCTTCATAAATTTATGAAAATTAATTGTTGTTTTATGAAATTTTACATCGTTTTACGAAGAACTACATCAACTTATAAAAATAAATCGTTGTTTTATGAAATTTTACATCGTTTTACGAAGAACTACGTCAACTTATGAAAATAAATCGTTGCCTTATGAAAAATTACATTAAATAATTGCGGAAAAAGGCAAGCTGTTAATGTTTGGTGCTTAAGTCTGCAGTCTGTGATAAGTTTTTGTGAGTGTCGGATGTGCTTTGTATTCAAGTCTTGCTTATATGTTTAACAATTTAATTGACTTAGACAACAATTTCAAACTGCCAGTCAATATTCATCTTATTAAATTTTACCCGAAAGAGCGAGTTAAATTCGGTACAATTTGCAAAAAAAAAAATATATTTCAAAAGGCAGAAGTGTTAGTTCAATTAAAATAATATAAATGTGTCAATTACAGGAAATTAATACGGACTTGCATGCATAAGAAAACCAAATTAAGCACCCTCATTGGTCAAAAACGAATTTTTCCTTCAGTAAATATCAGGTATGTACATAAATAATAAAGAACACAAAATATACGTTAATGTATTAAAGGTCATGAAAACGAGACATATTTACTTGTACTTAAAAAAATTGGCGGACGGAGACAAAATTATCTTTGAGTATATGTTGGAACGGTGGAGGGAATCTATCGGACTTCCTATTGAAAAAGATCCAATGAACAGTAGTTTTTTTTCTCGGAAAAATCTATGACACCAACTCAATCTCCAAGCACCAGCAGACAATCATCTCCATACCCAAATGCTTCCAGTCAAGGAGAGGAATATGGAAAACAGTTTGTAAACCTCTCAATGATCTTAAACAATACAGCAAGAGGACAGTTTTTAGTCAACCATTACAATTCTTCCTCAGGGATAGCCGTAGGATCGAAAAGGAGATCGTTGAAAGATTCCCCACTGAAAATCTTGTAAGTCACACTTTGTATTCTACAAGTTCAACAGTTTTTTATTTTAAACACATTAAAGAAACCGAAATCAGTTAAAACTTAATTAAAGAGTCGCACGAATACTCTTACTATATTTTATAGGGAGCGTATCGAAATCCCGGTTTTTGAAATCCTGCTTTTCAAAAATCCCGAAAAAAAAAGTTTTAAAAACCCGTCTGATAAAATACTGCTTAAAAATCGGGATTATAAAAAAGCGGGATATCGTACCCAACCCCTTTTTATATTCTAAGGTTTATTTATTTGTCTAGTCTAATGTATTTTGTAATAATTTCCAGGAATACTACCGAACGTCATCCAGAGGGTGAATATACAGCAAATTTTCAAATAACAAGAAGTCGTTCCGCCTATCTGGAAGTCCTTGTGTTTTAGAACCGGAAGGAAACAATCCAGTACTTGGTAATTTCATTTTTATTACATACATATTTATCAATATAATTTTAAAGATGTTTTTTATTTTAATTATAAAGATTCTGAATCAAACGCAGAGGAAATAATAAGATCAATCAAGTTCGATTACCTGACAGCGGAAAAGTTTGATCGGTAGTGGCAGGCTCGTACAAACTACCGTCTTAATGAAATACTAGCTTGTAGTTCAACGGCTGAGGCTTTAGAAAAGTGGCCATATTATAAAAAGCCTCTTGGTTTTCGACTGGTAATACCAAATGAAAATCATATTTTCATTGACTTTTTAATAAAGTTATTTTATTAAATATAGATTGATATGGACTTTAAAGTTCTTCACGCAAATGCGTGTTCACTGTTGGACAAATGGGAAGCACAAAGAACAAAGATTGCTTTGTTTTTAACAAAGGAACAAAACTTAAAGGACAGGCGATTGTTTCAACTTCTTCAGGAATGGATGAGTGACAAGTTAGATGACAGTAAGTTCTTTGCATTTAGAAAAAATCGAACTCGAGATTTTGAGTTGACATTACTATGATAGCGAACACGATTAAAGTGGGTCCGACACGACAATTCCGTCTGTCTGCGTGTCTGTATGTCTGTATCTCAGTATGTCTGAACCTCGATCTACAGCCAAAGTCACTGGAGTTATTTTCTTCAAACTCAGTGATTAAGGGTCTTCAATAATACGCTAGAGGGGAAATTGAAATTTTGTTGAATTCAATCTTATTTTGAGTTTATATTTTTGTTAGCACAAATAACCATTGACGTTTCTCAGGAAGCATTCCTCTTTGTAGCCAAATCGGTTCAGGAAGTTGAGGATCATTTGTGCCATTTGAGGAAAAAGTCCACCAACATTCAACCATTTTTAGTGGGTATAGGAGAAAGCGTTAAAAAATTGAATGAATTTTATATATATTTTGACGGTATGCAATATTCACTAAAATCATGTATACGTGGGGTAGATATTGTATTTAAAATATTTCATTTATTTAACTTGGAGTACCCTATTCCTTGCTCAAACTTCTGGTCATTTATCCAGGAATATATTTATAAAATGAAATTTACAAAAAAAAAAACAAAAAATGCTTTATTGGGAAATGAACTGGAGTAATAATATGTACATAATGTATGTAAATGTACATATACATATATGTATTAATATGTTAAATTTATTTTTTATGTTAGTACCTAATAAGAATTATCAAAATAAAAAAAAAGATCTTTAAAAAATAAACAATATTTGTTTTTGTTTTTGTGGAAAAAGTCAATTGTTTTTAATGTCAATGGTTTCTAGGTCGTCTTTTTTGCTTCTTATTTTTTTTAGATAAACGGTTCTCACCACTTTATAAAACGGTAAGTAATATATCATCTAATTTATTTACTTTAAAGTGTCCTTTTACTATTCAAAATAGCAGAGGCACCAGTCAAAAAATTGGGAAGAAAATAAGCCGAGTCTTATATTCTTCTCAAATTTTGTACTTGTGTTTCTACTTTGTGGGATGGTTTAAGGTCACTTTGATCTATAAAAAAACTCATAATTCAAAGAAAGTTTTCGTTAACTAATAACGTTAATTTGTGAATACAAAATTCATGATTTAACGAAAAATCTCATTAGCATACGAATATCATTTCGTTGATTTATGAAAAAAATTCATTCATTAACAAAAAATTTCATTAGGTAACGAATGTTTTTTCGTTAATTTATGAAAATGATTCATGAATTAATGAAAAATGTCATTAGCTTACGAATGATTTTTCGTTCATTTATGAAATTAATTCATGAATTAATTAAAAATGTCATTAGCTTACGAATGATTTTTCGTTCATTTATGAAAATAATTCATAAATTAACGAAATATTTCATTAATTAACGAATGTGTTTTCTTCCATTTATGAAAAAAATTCATGCATTAATGAAAAATTTCATTAGGTAACGAATTTTCTTTCGTTGATTTATGAAAATAATGTATGAATTAATGAAAAATTTCATTAATTAATGAATGTTTTTTCGTTGATTTATGAAAAAAATGCATGCAATAACAACAAATTTCATTAGCTAATGAATGTTTTGTCGCGTATTTATGAAAAAAATGCATTAATTAACGAAAAATTTCATTAGCTAACGAATATTTTTACGTTGATTTATGAAAACATTCATGTTTGAATGAAAAATGTCGTAAGGTAATGAATGTATTTTACGAAGAAAATTAATTGATTAAACGAAATTATCATCAATCTATGAAAACCTTTTGTAAATTGATGTAAAATTACGTTGTTCACTGAAATTTCTGAATTTAAAGACTTTCGTAAATACTACGAAATATTTCATGCTTTGATGAAGCACTTCATCAGTGTATGAAAGCCATTTCGTTGAGACAATTAAGTTTTACATCGGCTCAATTTTAATTAAAATTTAATTGTCCCAACGAAGTTTTTCGTTATATTTACGTAAGGATTTGGTTCAGTGTGGGGGAGTTTGTATATTAGTGAAAAAGACCATAAGACATAGATTACTTAGAATAGAAAAAACTTCTTTGATCGAAACAATTTCAATGGAAGTCGAGTTGCAAACTGTAGGGTTTGTTAAGTTTATTGTAGCATATTTTCCCGGAGGAAGAGTCAAAAAGGAAACAATTTCAAAGTTTAAATCAGATATATTGAAATTAAAAAGATGTAATTCAAATTTTGTCATTTGTGGTGATTTAAATAGTAGACATTCATCTTGGGGTTGTCCTAGAGAAAATAAATGGGGCAAGACTTTATTTGATCTCAAAAATTTTGAAAATTTTAATATTTCATATACAAATGATCCAACATATGTATATCCCCTCGAATGGTAGAGGACTTGCTTCTACCTTGGACATTATCTTAAACTGTCAAGACTTATTATCTTGTCCTATAGTTGAAAATGATCTCACATCCGATCACCTTCCGGTAATTTTTGAGATGAACCATCAAGCAGAATATTCTTTCCCAGAAAGAAAATACAATTTTCATAAAGCAGACTGGAAAAAATTTAAATCAATTTTGAACAGTAAGTATGAAACTTTTTCTCAAACTTCTATGTATACCATAGATGTTATTGATGATAATATTAAAAAATTAGAACTCGATATAGTAGAATCAGTTAAAATGTCAGTTCCTTTTATCTCAAAATCTCACAACTTCCACGATCCTGTGTTAACTGAGGATCTCAAAAAAACAATTACTTTTAGAAACACAGTTCGACGTAGGTACCAAAGGCAGAGAAGAAATTATCTGAAATTTCAACTGAAACTTCTAAACGAATTAGTAATCAAAAAGACTTCAAGTTATTAGAAACAAGCATTGGAACAAGACTTTATCCCAGATAAAAAAACATGATAAACTTACTTGGAAACTTTCAAAAATTTTCAAAAGACAAAATTCAAAAATTCCACATTTAAATGTGGATGGCAATAAATTAAATACTAATCTCGAAAAGGCTACGGAGCTAGCAAAATTTTTCGAAAACAGTCACACTATTACTCAGAGCTTTAATGATAGAATTACCAATGAAAAAGTTGAAAACAGTGTAATTGAAATTGAACAACTTTCTGTTGATCCCCACAATGTTCCAAAAATTTCACCCAGATTTGTTAAAAATATTATTAAAAAAGAACTTAAACCTAAAAAAGCTCCTGGTGATGACAAGATCTCAAACAAGATAATTAAAAATCTTCCAAGAAAATGCCATGTCTTTCTTAGTATTCTTTTATATAACTGCTTCCTTCTAGGCTATTTTCCCAAAAGATGGAAAATTTCAAAGGTCGTTCCCATTCCAAAGCCTAACAAACCACTTACAGAAATCTCTTCTTACCGCCCCATAAGTTTACTTAGCTGCTTAGGCAAGCTGTTCGAAAAAATAATCTGTCTTAAAATGACAGAAATCGTTGAAACTAAAAATATGCTTCCACCAGAACAGTTCGGTTTTAGGAAAGAACATTCTTCGACTCATCAGTTATTAAGACTTACCAAGGATTTAAAAAAAGCACTAAGACATACAAAATCCATTGGAATGGTTTCCTTTGATATTGAGAAAGCTTTTGACAGCGTCTGGCATGACGGTCTTGTCCATAAGCTTCTAATAAACGGTTTCCCAATATATATTATAAAGATTATTAAAAGTTTCTTAAAGGAAAGAAAGTTCTTCGTTGAAATTTCACAACATAAATCTCCGCTGTATGCTATTAAAGCGGGTGTCCCCCAGGGCTCAACCCTCTCCCCCTTCTTTACAATATTTATGTGTCAGACTTCCCTGCCTTAAATCACTGCAAGAGATCATTTTTTGCTGATGATACATGTATTTACAGTATATCCGATAGTTGCCACCAAATTTTACTCAACCTTGATACGGTTATAATAATCTGGTGACCTAAGAGCCTTACTTGGCATGCTCGCATACGCACGGCTAGGTGACGTCGGATGGGGGAGTGGTTCTTGCTCCTAGGTAGCCAGCCGCACCAAAGGAAAACTTTCTTCATGCCAAGGTTTACGAAAACTTCATGACTGCGGACGGACATCTTCTCTTACCTTACCAATTTACCAGGCGACAGGTGTTGGAGTCGCTCAAGGTCTCTGTCTCCCTCCCTACCTGCTTTCGCAGACGCCTTGACAGCTCATGTACCTTTGTGAAATTCTATTGAACTGTCCCTCAACTTGCCACTAGATTGCTCTACACAACTCTTAATTTGGCACCATAATTTCCCTCACTCACCCACATAATCTCTTTAATTTAAAACATTATGATTTAAAGCACACCAATTTTATTCAATATTTAAAAATTTTGTAGGTTTTTATGAACATTCTAATCTCATAGATGAACGTGAGTGCATGTATATATAGTATGGTAGATTTTTGCAAAATTTCGTAGTTCAATTTTTGTTTTAGGTAGACTTAGCATAATATGTAGTTTTAGGTAGGTAGTTCAAATTAGTTAATTTAGAAAGTAGTTTACGTTATATAGCAAAATAAATCAATGTAAATAGTAAATAATATATAAAGATAATCTGTCAAAAATATAGTGGTAGTTTGGCCTGTGGAAAAGAGAAAATCAACTGTTTTATTGGTCGGAGACTTACCGCTTATGGGGATACTGTGCACAGATTCCAATGGGTTCCAATAGAGAGAAGATTTCAAGTGGGTAAATTCCAGCTCACCGCCAAACCACAACTATCACAATCACTTTCCTTTTAGATTATTTTAACTTTTTTTGTATTGGAAATTTTAAATTAAGAAAATACTAATAAAAAAAATTATATTTTTTTATAAAACTCAATTATTTAGCTTACTTTTTCTTTGTTGTACTTATTATGCACTCACTCTCTATTCTTATTTTTTTTCTTATTCTAACCTTTATACTTTTTTTTAAATTATTTTTTTTCCTTATCTCAATTTTGATTAAATTTTGTTTGGGTTTTTTTGAATTCCCTTTTATTCCCTTCGGGTTATATAAATTAGACGCTTTGCGCGAGACCAGGTGGGATTGCAACCCCCTCCTTTCCACCGCACTTCACCGCACCACGCCGCCGTAGCTCGATCGGGGCTTCAGCCAGCCGATTGGTTTCGCGACTTTCACTTAACTGAGCTGTAGAATGGATCTTAGCTTTCTTGTTCGGGTGTCTATGCCTTCGATTGAGTGATTTGTTCCGGGAAGGAAGCCGTTACTGAGCTAGAAGCTGAGAGGAAAACGGCAAGTGCTCCAGTTATTAGATTTAAAGCGAAGAGCTTGGCCTTGGCCTTGAACTTGAAATTGATTTATTGTTCGCTTTCTCTTCTACGATTCGTTTTTGCACTTGATAAAAAAAATGACCACGAGACGGGTGCCCGTGGTGCAAACGTCAAAAGGCCGATAATTCGGTGTTCTGCACAGAGGCGTCCTAATAATCAAAAATAATTCGTGTTTTAGCCCTTTTGGTTTTCTTTAGAGATCATTTATTATAAATATGTTTGGTTTTAAACTAAAGATATGATTTATAATAATTTACCTCGTGAGGTTCACAGTCTCGATTTGGTTGTGATAAGCAATAGTAAAGGCGTCTTACGGCTTAAAGATATTTTCCTTTTTTGTATGACCAGTTAATTTTATATTTTTCTTTAAAAGATTTAAAGTACTCCACAATTCTATTAGAACTTATTCTGAGGAGGAGATCCTACTCGCTTGGTGGTCAAAATGAAAAGACCTATACTCAGAATTTTGGCGGGAAGCTACATTATTCAATGCGGTTGGTACCCACTGTTTCCTGAGTGAAATGAGCAACTTAAGCGCGCTAGTTCGAACTTCGAATTCCATAGGTGATTTCCAGAAAACAGGGTGCAACAAAATATTTCTTTTTTGGAGTTTAGGAAGATAGTATAGATTCGTAACAACCTTCAAAATGCTCTTGATGCGGTTCAAATCTATTTTTGTAGCTGGAAAATCAAAATAAATCCTTTAAAGACACAAGCTTGCTTTTTTACAAA
This sequence comes from Eupeodes latifasciatus, assembly GCA_920104205.1. Taxonomy (NCBI): domain Eukaryota; kingdom Metazoa; phylum Arthropoda; class Insecta; order Diptera; family Syrphidae; genus Eupeodes; species Eupeodes latifasciatus. The sequence continues at coordinate 74,733,920 of OV049925.1, forward strand.
GAAACGTAAGCAAAGCAACTTTCCACAAATAAATCTTTCAGTGTGTAATGCTCCAGTCCAATGGGAACAAAGTATTAAAAATTTTGGTGTTATTCTTAACAAAAGCTTAACTTACTCGCATCAAACTTCCGAAAGTGTTAAGAAAGGTCAATTTTTAATCAAAGTCTTGTTTCCACTTTTAAACAGAAACTCCCACCTAAGCCTTGAAAATAAATTATTAATTTACAAAGTTATTTTCCTACCTGCTATGTTATATGCATCTCCATGTTGGTACTATTGTGCTGAGTGCTACTACAAAAAAATTCAGATTTATCAAAATAAGATTTTGAAAACAATTTTAAACCTTCCTTGGCATTTCTCAACTATTGGGTTGCATGAAATCGCAAAAATTCCTACTATAAAAGAAAATTGCTCAAAAATTTACGAGCAGCTTGTGTATAAATGTTCAATAAATGAAAATTCAATATTAAAAAATATTGCCGCTTAGTTTGCATTGTTTTTCTCTTAGTTTTAAGTATTTATATTAGTTTAAGCAAAATTGCAAATGAGTTTTTGTAAAATTTTTCTCAAAACGAATACCTACCAATAAATTAAATATCCTTCCCTATTATAAAATTTATAGTTGCTAAGAATGTATATATTATTCTCATCTCTATGTACTAATTATCTAAATGTATTATAAATAGGTTGACACTAAATGAATAAATAAAATGAAAATGAAATTATATTATAAATCATGTAAAGTTATTTTTGCTATGTTTAAATTTATGAATGTTTTATATAATAAATATTCTATTTTGTTAATAAGAAGAAAATAAAAATAAATAAAATAAAAATAAGTACGATATCAGAAAAATCCTCAAAATAACTTGGTTGCTTGTATCTTGTGCGAATTAATATTTGTACTCACAAAAAGGTATCTAAAAAGAATAAAGTATTTAAGGTCATACATTTGTTCATATTTTCGTTTATATTGTGTTTGAATAACCTCAAGAAGTTTCACCGTTGAACAATTTAGGCACTTACATCTTACCTTAAGGTTGAGTGTTCCCGAGCGACAAGCTTTGTATTATTGAATGTTTTTTTGTATACATTTTATTTATTTCGCTATTGTCCCAAAAGAAAATCTAGATCTAGAGTGGTTTGTCGTATTCTCATACCTCGACAAAGATCACTGTTAATCACGAGACGTAGTTAGTTGTAAGTCGTATGAATTTTCGTTTAGGTTTTTACAAATGGCCAGACATTTTTACTTCCTTCGGGGCATTTTAGAATTTGTTGACGTTTTTTCTGGTCATGTAAACTGTTGGTTCGTAGAATATGACCGTTTCAGGTTTCAAGTAAGAAATTCTTGACTGATAAGGAATCAGTTTTTACTTGTAACATAAAAATTTGATTTAATGTATTTATTACTTATTAATACACAGATAATTTAAACCCTTAATCCTCTATCGCCTATATCCCATGTTTTTTTTATGCAATAACGCTTAAAGGCGTTTTTCTTAGTGCTTGGATATAAAGAGAAACAAAAAACTGTTTCCTATTAGAATATGCTTATAATATACACGAAACTATAAGTGCATACTTTACATAGAGGGCTAGCGCTTTTGGCTCAATAGCTCTCCCTGGATTCACCACTGACTATACTTCTATATTTATATATAACTTTATTCTCTATATTTAAAATTGTGTATGTATAACATCTCAATAATTACGTCACATTCTGCATACATATAATATAAATAATAATCGTGTGCACTGCTGCTATATTTTTCCTAAAGACATCCTGCTAATTTTTCAAAAAGACAGCGAATGGGGATTTCATCTAAATGACATCATTCCAACAAAAACAACGAACTTAATTGGCTCAAAGAAAGGATGGTTAAAACTTGTTCAATTTAACCGCATGTCGTCTAGAATTTTTCTGGTTCTACTGCACATTATATCACAGCTGTAAAGCTATACTTATAACAACCAAAAGACAAACCCACAAACGTTTCAAGATGTTGTCTTAGGTTCTAAAGAAACAACAACAAAGCAAATAGCATATGAAATCATTAACAGGGCTGAGGTATGCCTACTCCTGAAATTGTATTCTGGAATGTAAGTACTTTGGTTAAATCTTACCATCTAGATTTTGATGCGAATAGTACAAACTTACTTATTAAAGTTTCAGCTGCACCAAGCAAAAATTCATATGGATAGTAATAAAATGTTAAATCAAAATAAGGGATAAGCTTTCAAATAGGCCATTTTATGTGACAACGAACAATGAAAAATAGTTTTAGTTGTTGAAATTGGTTCATCACTTGTTTATTTATATTTATATGGCTTCTTAACATCCAAGAGATTTTGAATTTTGAGGCTTGACTTTGGAGTTTCCCAAAACATTGAGATAGGATTTTTAAGACAGTTTGTGCTTAATTATACGAAGAGCGATGTTTATTCTTTTCGGTAGAAATTTAAATTATGTAATCGATGTATTTTTTTTTCACGGGTACTGTCTCTTGCAAGGAATTGACAAATTCTCCAAGAGTAATTCTTGTCACGAAAAGTGCTTTCTCAAATTTGCCGTTCGGATTCGGCTTAAGACTATCCATCTCTAACAACATAACTCGCACTCAGGAATAGTTGAGAGTTGTAACACACTAGGCCCTAGTTCCCAACGGAATGTTGCGCCACTTAACTTATTTATTTTTTAATTAAGTAAAGTTAATAATTGACTTTTAAATAAATTTCTGGACATTTATTTGATATATCCAAATTAGAATAAAACATAATAAATAATTTGCAACATTCACAAATCAGTTCACTCTGATGGGAATCAACAGCTAAGAGTGGTCTATCTTTTCAAAAAAATTGGTGGTACATACAGAAACAGATGCACATAGTCAAGCAAACTCTCACATTCAATAGTCGACGTTTAAATATCACAAATAAACATGACATTATACATTTCTTCTCGCCTAAAAAGCCTGTAATCCAGGCAATAAGCATTTCAATTTATAAGATTGAGGACAACCCTCTGAATTATTTTCAAACATTTTTTAAGGCCATAATTTGAGAAATTTTTGTTGAACATTTTCACTTCGCTTCTTATTAAATTCAGTTGTAGAGCTTCAAACAACACAGTTATATGTAAGAATAGGACGCAATATAAAGTATTATAGTGCTGACATTGTGTCTTTACATAATAAAGGTAGTAATATCCCCTTGAGTGTGCGCTTATTATAAAAAAAAAATAGGGGCCCTTAAATTCGAATGAGCTTCTTTTGATCAATCCTATAGTAAGGAACTTCCTTTGGATACAACGAAATTAATTTGTAAAATTAATTTCAATTTTGAGTAAAATATATTGCCCAAGTCTTTGAAGCATTCACCAACTTGTAACTGCAAAATATTTAATGAAAGGTTTGGAACAATATTTAACAAAGTTCTATTGTGGGCAATACAAAAACACTTGTCAACATTTAACAACAAATCATTTGACTGGCACCAATTTCAAAATTTTGAAGCAAAAGACAATAATTTTTGTTAGAAATCCGAGAAATAACTTAATGCAAGGAAGATTTTTAAGAACAATCGAAAGATCATTAATAAAAAGTATGAATAATAATTTACCCAAATGACTACCTTCTGGGACACCAATAATTACATTAATTTCTTTTGAGAGAAAGTCACCAATCCTTACATATTGTATACGCCCAAGTAAACATGAAAAAACCCATTTAAGTAGCGGTCCATGGAAGCCATACGCATGAAGATTCTCTAGAATAATATGTAAATTTACCCTACTAAAGGCTTTAACAAAGTCTGTATAAGATTGTCTTCAACACAATGAAGATAAATAGAATTCTGGAATTCCGAAAGAAAAACAAACTCTTTACTGAGGCGAGAAAATAGTCCATACAATTTTTTGGAACCTCTTACTTTATATTTTGTAAACACTGCACTTTTAGCATTTTTTCAAATGAAATAATCTTTTATTTTAACTTAATAACCAATTTTGCCAATGCACGTAGATATGCCACCTTTTAAAATTAAAATACATATTGTTAAATAAGGATTTTGTTTGTTTGTACGTGCTAATCTCAAGAACTACTGGTCCGATCCTCGGTCGGAGGGCATACGACAGGGAGGAGTGCAGGGGCGTCTTTAAGCTTTTGAGGGCCCTGGGCCCAATAGGATTTGGGGGCCAAAAAAAGTAGGTACTGTACAATTTTTATATTGTAATAAGATCTTCATTTTCATCTTTATTGAATTCTTTTAAATACTGTACGAGGTACAAGCATTCTGCCTCAAGTTCTTCTGCATTAATATCTCTATGGTTTTTTGAAACTGTTCGCAAGAATTTTGCAACTCCACTGAAGTCAAATATTGCAATCGACAAAAAAGCCAAACAATACATTAATTTCTTGATAGCAATTGGATCGTATTTTTAATTGCAAAGTAAAAGTGTCAATAATTGGAAAAAAGGTTGATGTTTTAAACTTTTCTTTCCCAATTAGCTGGACGGATGGTGCAGGGCCATCAAAATATGTGGCACGCGAACTTCGTACTTTTTTTCGTTCCAATAAGTCTTTATATTTAGAATCCGTATTCTGAATTTTGGCACACGCTTCAAATTTATCAAAATTCTCCCTTATATCATTTATGAAAGAACATAGTGAACAAAGCAAAAGCAAGCAACGTCAGTCGTTATTGTTTCTTTTTGAAGGCTCTTGCTGGTTTTATGAATTCTTTCTAATATTATTGTGCTCCAAATTTCTGTTAAAATGAGGAACTTCAATTTTGACATTTTCTTAGACAGGCTTAGCGCTTCGCGTTTTGTGTCTGGAGCTTGCTCTGGTTCTCTAGATATAGATGTCAAGGCTTCAGTAATTTTCTTATACCTAACCATGATGGAACGCGTTAACTGCATCAGCTCGTGCAGAACATAATATTGTTTCAGAAAGGCTTTTAAGAACTCGATGTGAACCTAAACATTAATTCAATTTATTCCAGCGAAGGGTAGAAGCAGAAAAAAAGTTGTATATTTTTTGAACCACTTGAAAGAAACTTGTTGCCTCCTGTACACAACCAGCCGCATGAAGGCCTACTAAGTTAAGAGAATGTGCTGCACAAGGTACAAAAGTAACAAATTCGTACTCCTCATTTAATCTTGCTTGCAAACCGGAATATTTTCCCGACCTATTAGACGCATTATCATAGCTTTGTCCTCTAAAATCCTCTATTGAAATATCATGATTTTCCAGAAATGTCAAGATTGTGTCAGCCAAATATTCAGATTTATACTCTTGAATAGGTATAAATTTTAAGAACCTTTCGATGGTAACACAATTTTTAACATACCAAATTACAAAAGTCAACTGGTCGATATGAGAAAGGAAAAATATTTTGCCGATCTAATTTCACCTAAAATTTTCATTAGGGCTTGTTTTCCCATTATATCAATAAATTCGTTGCAAATATTTGCTGACAAATAGGAAGTGTATCCCATTCCTGAGTTCCCACATTTTTTTAAATGATCTGCGATGAATGAATCATCATGGGACAACTTTGTGTTTGTTTATGGAGTGAGTTGAAAAGTCAACATGTGTGCAGAACTGTAGAGTAGAACCGAAAGCAGAGTTGTTAAAATAATGTTGACAGCGTGTGCAGGTGTATATGATTAAAGATTCATGTTGCCAGAAGTTTAAGATGTTGAGGAGGAGAATTTCAACGGAACGGAGAGTAAAATGAAACTTGTTTTTCTGTTATTGTCTACTAATCTCATTTCGTTTTCTTTATAATTCTTGTATAGATTCATTCATTTTGAGTTGGAGGATTTGGGGGCCAAATAATTGCGGGGCCCTGGGCCCTGGCCCACGGGGCCCATGCCTAAAGACGCCACTGGAGGAGTGTGGTAACTACAGTTAGTTCTACGAGATACCATGCGGCTCAGACCTTAGATAAGTTCCCTAAGTAAAAGTTGTGATTAGCGAATTATTTTGCTAAATTCAGATAATAACACAGAAAAATACAGAAAGAAATTTCAAAAAATTAGTTAATGAATTTTTTAATATACATAGTTCTTTAAAACAAAACGTGAACATTTTGGTTGACCCAAAATATCTAATGAATCAATGTCGTTAATATTTTAAATAGGACGCTAAACCAAACAAGCATAATTTAAACAAAAATTCAATTAACTTTTTGTTATAAATCAATAAAACTGAAAAAAGTATTTGTCACCTCGAATATTTTATGTATAATATTTTGACATCTAGTAAATTTTGAGAAAAAACTAAGTAACGGTTTTCTTACAAAAAATAAAAACCTAAAAAAATTACTAAGAGTTGGTAAAAATTGATTTTCGACTCGAATATCTTGGTAAAAATTAAAGATATTGGATTCAAAATTATTTCATGAAAATTAAAATCGACAAAAAATACTACTCGACATTGGTAAAATTTATGATTGATAGCTCGTGAATAAATTAAGTTATTGAGTTCAAAATAAATTCATTCATAATCCAATCTGTATATTTTCGTATAAGAGATAAAAACTCTCAAAAAATGCTACTAAAATTGGTAAAAATTGGCTATCGACTAAAAATCTCGTTAATAAAAACACATTTTGCAATCAAACTTATCATATCCAAAATATTGCTGCTAACGTTTTTCAATTGACAAATTGTTTACAAAACACGAAAACCTACAAAAATAACAAACAACTATTAAGAAATGGTTTTTAATTTAAGAACAAATAAAGATATTTACTTTATATCATCTCACAAAAAATGTTGTTATTAATATTTTGTTGAACTTTTAGACAAAATAGTAGCGAGTTGAGGTAAGCTGGGGTTATCATTCAAAGCGCAGTATTTGTGGAATTGCTAGTCGCCATGAGTCACTTGTCGGCAACGCATCGTTCGTTTGCGGTGGAGCAATATTTGAAGTGCGGTAAATCATTAAGGGAGATTGCGCCCTTCTCAGGAATACAAAAATTAACAGTGCATCTTATTTGAAAAAATTAAAGCTCTAGCCAAATGCAAATTTCAGTATCTCAACGAAAGTTTGCGAGAATTCTTCTCAAGAACAATGCATTTCCGCCTGAAAACATTTTATTCAGTGACGAAGCATCATTTCCACATTGATGGATATGTTATCAAAATATGCGATATTGGTGCCCGCACAACCATAGAGAACGCCTTCAAAAACGTTTAGATTGTTTTAAAACGACAGTTTGGTGAGCCATTTCAACGGTAATTGGCCCTTATTTTTTAACCAAGCAACGTGAGACAGTCATTGATCCAGTGTATTGCCGTATGATTGATGAGTTTCTGTCACCGCTATTTCAACTGTATTCAGGGTTCAACAACGGAACGCCACTACGCACACAGCTAGGAAGTCGATTGAAAGGCTGACTACATTTTCTTCGAATAAACTGATCAGCAAATACGGAGACATTCCATGCCCGCTTCGTTCGCAAGACCTAGCACCTTGCGATTTTTTTTTTGGGAATACCTCAAAGCGCCGACAAGAAAATATTTGCCATTTAATTCAAAACATTACTTCAGCGCGAGATTTTTGCAGTCTCTTAATCGCAAATGTAAGGGTATGCATCTTCTTTGGACCGAAAGTTATGGGTCTTGTGAATAAGACGGATGAGCACATATTTTGTGATGATGCTTCTTTAATTGTAAGGCGCCAGTTTTGTTTTTTTTCTAAAATTTGTTTCAGGGAAATTAATTTCTGTCCGAAAACCTGTAATTATCTTTTAAAAAATCTTGAAAAAATTAAATCTTGCATTATGTATAAAAACTTTGATATTTCCGGCTTTTCAAATTTAAAGGTTCGTTCGATTAGCTTAGGTTTCTGTGCTTTTTGTCGCGAATTTGAACAGGACAGACGTGGATGACTATTTTACGATAGATTTTTTAAAACCCTTCGTAAATACGGTACATTTTTGTAGTACTGGGCGTGATGGTTAGTGCGTAGGACTGTCACTCCAGAGGTCTTGGGTTCAAACCCTTCCTATGACAACGAGGAGTTGACAAATTCTCCGAGAGTAATTCTTATCACGAAAAATGCTTCCTCAAATTATTCGGCATGTAAACTGTAGATCCCCTCCATCCCTGGCATGACTCGCTTACAGGAATAGTTGAGAGTTGTAAGCCACTAGAACCTAGTTCTCTATGGACTGTTACGCGACCTAAATTATGTTTTTTTTTATAAATATTTGAATACTAAGGACGTCAATGTTTTGCAATATACTTTTGCATACCGGCAGTTGAAAACAAATTTTTATATTTTTGTCAGAAGTTCTATTTGTCTCCATTAAAATATCACTTAACTTAACATACATATGTAGACTTCTCTCTGAATTTGTTGGCCGTTAACATTATTTGTCATTGCGTAGCGTTTGTCAGACCTTTGTATTTGAATTATTGAATTTCAGGTTTAAAGATTGATTCTTCAAAACTATTTACCGAAAAATATTTAAAAATATAATTAAAGAACAGATGTTTGGCTTTTCACAATGCTTTAGCATGGCTATGTACGTGTAACCGTTATAGATTTGGTTTTAAAACAAATTTTCTAAAACTGTTCCTTACGACTAAACGCAAGGAAATAGACCTCCCTAGCTTTGGTTCAAAAGTTATAAGCATTTCAATTTATTAAGATTTAAAAAACAAATATAAAAAGAAAAAAATATGTTTCTGATAGAATTTTGTTTTGTGGCGACCATTATACTTACCACAACCAGATGGCCAATCCATCGCATAAAAATTCAAATTCTTCGCTCAACGAGTATTCGAGAAGACAGACAGATTTTATGGATACTACCAGACGCCTGTAAATTATCTTTCCTTTTGATTTCGTCCAATTCATTAAATAAAGCATTTCATCATTTTGTTATTATTAAAATCAAGAGTCTTTTATTGTGGAAAATAATTCAAAGTTAAAATATAGAATTCATCGGTAACATCCACAAATTGGTGACCCCGACGTGATCAACGAGATCACAAAAATTTTCTTGATTTTCCATTTTTGTTCCGAACAACTCCCGGTGACACAAAAATTTTGGAAAAATGAATTACGATAACGCGCAAAATGACGACAATAACGCGCAAATTGAGAATCCTGAGGTGAACGCGGTAACCCTTCACTCTGGTTTATGCAAGTGGAAGCCGCATTCGCAATTTCACGCATCACCGCAGACACCACGAAGTATCGCTACGTACTCGTCATTTTAGACTCATCCACTCTGCCGTTTGTCTCAGACATTCTTGCAGCACCGCCAGCTATAAATAGCTACGATGCTATCAAAGCACGTTTAATTTCTCCGTTCGACGAAACCAGCGAGTCCAAACTCCGACGCCTCCTCCGCGGCACTGAGATTTCAGAAGAGAAACCATCCAATCTCCTGCAGCGTTTGCGAAACTTGGCAGGAAGCTCATTCCCCGAAAACGTTCTTCGTTCTCTTTTCCTCGAACATCTCCCCGAACAAATAAGAGGCGTCTTGGCAATAAGTGAGGTCACGGATTTAACCAAACTGGCCACACAAGCTGACAAAATCATCGAGCTTTCACGTCCCTCCATATTGGCAGTAGAAACAACAAAACCATCTCTTTCAAAGCCAGGTCCGTCAGCACTAGAAGCTCAGGTCAACGCGCTTTCAAAGGAGATCAAAGATCTACGTTTAAAACTAGGAAACAACAGCCGCTGTAGATCCTCTAGTCGCACACGAAATAACCAGGAACAAACTTACTGTTATTTCCACAAAAGATTCGGAGATAAGGCAAGAAAATGCAGGGAGCCATGTGATTTCCAAATTAACAAAACGACTTTAAACCACTAAACCCTTCAGACAATCACGCAGGCAACTCTGGAGGTGTTTTAACGACACGCCTGCAAGTCACAGACCGAACGACTGGGTTAAAGTTTGTGGTGGACACCGGAGCGGATATTTCTGTCATACCTTGTCAACAGAAAATTGGTGAGAATATGAAAAAGAAATCTGTAACAAACTCTTAACTATTCGCAGCGAACGGATCCATTAACACCTTCGGTTTAACAACTATATCACTCAACCTTGGCCTCCGACGTTCATATCTTTGGACATTTACCATAGCTGACGTCACTCAACCAATTCTCGGTGCTGATTTCATCAAACATCATGGCCTGCTTGTCGATCTTCGCCGCCGAAGACTGATAGATGCTGAGACGAACCTTTTTTCTCCATCAAAACTCATCCATTCTTCACAACCAACCATTCTCACAGTCAATTTCAACCATCCGTACTACAAGCTACTTAAGGAATCCGAGAAAGTAATCAAACCTGTTACCAAAGCAGCTGCACACAACGTGCACCACTACATTACAACAAGAGGTCAACCGGTTGCTAAAAGAGTCCGTCGTCTAGCAGGTGAGAAACTACAAGCCGCAAAAATAGAATTCAACAACATGATGCAACAAGGAATCTGTGAGCCATCCAAAAGCGAGTGGGCAAGTCCTCTACATCTTGGTTACAGAATAAACGAATCGGGCATCAAACCTCCGGAAGAGAAAGTTGAGGCAATTCGTAATTATCCCAAACCGAAAACAGTTGCTGAACTGCACAGGTTTTTGGGATCTTGGAATTTCTACCGACTGAACATGCCAAACGCAGTCCACGTTCCACTCATCGAATTGGCACCTACTGTTAAGAAAAATGACAAAACCGAAGTTGTTTGGAACACACAGGCAGAAGACGCCTTTGAAAAGTGCAAGCAATTGTTAGTCGACGCCATCCAATTGGTATTCCTGATACCAAATAAGACCCTAACACTACGCTGTGACGCATCGGACAAGTCTATCGGCGCAGCGCTCGACCAGACCGTCGTCGACGGCATTCCTCAACCTTTGGGATTCTTCACAAAGAAGCTAAGCAAATCTGAATCGAACTAAAGTGCCTACGACCGAGAATTGCTCGCAATCTACAAAGGCATACAGTTTTTCAGACACCTGATTGAAGGACGAAATGTCACTGTGATAACTGACCATCGTCCTCTGTCTTTTGCCTTCGCACAACGATCAGATAAAGCTTCACCAAGACAACAACGGCAATTACATTACATCAGTGAGTTCACCACTAACATTATCCACACACCTGGAAAGTCAAATATAGTTGCTGATGCAATGTCAAGAATCGAAACAATTGACATGCCTACACTCATATCCACCAGAGACATCGTAGATCATCAAATATGCGACAAGGAACTTAAACAACTGTTGCGACCTGAATCTGTCACTGTCACTCAAACTTTTCCAGCTTAAAATTGACGCAGAAAAACCTATCTACTGCGACATTCTCAACAAAACCGTCCGTCCATATATTCCGCTGCCACTAAGACGAAAAGTATTCGAAAACATACACAACCCGTCACACTCAAGCAGTCGGGCAACGAAGAAAGCCATAGCCCAACGCTACGTCTGGCCTTCCATGAATCGTGACATCGCCAACTGGGCACGGACGTGTCTACCATGCCAGCGAAGCAAAGTACACCGACATGTAAAAAACATACAACAACATATAGAGATACCCAGCGAACGTTTCAAACATATTCACATTGACATAATCATGATGCCACTATCCGAAGGATATCGCTATTGTTTAACGTTCATCGATCGTTTTACTCGCTGACCAGAAGCAGTTCCGATAAAAGATGTTACAGCGGACACCATCGTCAATGCATTTTTCTCTGGGTGGATAAGTCGATTCGGTGCACCTTCAACAATAACCAGTGATAGAGGCTCACAGTTTGAATCACGTTTATTTGAGGCACTAACAAAACTCATCGGATGCACGCGAAACAGAACGACTACATACCACCCTGCCTCTAATGGCATGGTCGAACGATGGCACCTGTCATTGAAAGCCGCTATCATGTGCCACAGCACAAGCAACTGGACAAGAATTCTGCCCGTCGTACTTCTCGGACTACGAACAAGCCTAAAAGAAGACATTAAAGCAAGGGCAGCTGAGATGTTATATGGAGCAACTCTGCGTCTACCCGGTGAGTACTTTATTGACGAGGAAGCAAATCCAGATCCTCAAGAATTCATTGAGCAGTTCCGCGTATTTATGAGGGAAGTTCGCTCAGCTCCATCAGCACACCATAACAAGACCAAAGCATTCTCCCATGGAACTCTGTACTCCTGTACACACGTTTTTATCCGAGTAGACAGCGTCAAGAAACCACTAGAACAGCCATATCGTGGACCTTACGAAATCATCGACCGCTTATTAGATTTTGTTTTTAAAATTAAAATCAACATTGATGGAAATCCAACTACTGTGTCAACAGAAAGATTAAAACCAGCCTTCGCCGAAAATAATGCTGTCACGATCACACCAACACGAACACCAGCCGTGAGTACCACTTATTCGCTAACATCAACAAATGTCATGGATAAATATAATACTCAATCATTCACACCGTTCACACAACCTAAGAAAAAACGAAACAGAGTTAATTTCGTGAACCTCGCTCCACACTCGTCCCACTCCTGAGGCGCTCATGTGGCGACCATTATACTTACCACAACCAGATGGCGAATCGATCGCATAAAAATTCAAATTCTTCGCTCAACGAATATTCGAGAAGACAGACAGATTTTATGGATACAACCAGACGCCTGTAAATTATCTTTCCTTTTGATTTTGTCCAATTCATTAAATAAAGCATTTCATCATTTTGTTATTATTAAAATCAAGAGTCTTTTATTGTGGAAAATAATTCAAAGTTAAAATATAGAATTCATCGGTAACATCCACAGTATTGTGGTGTCTTTTATTGACACCAACTAAACGAGTGCCAAATTCACCACAGAATCAAGTGAACCAAGGAAAAGAAACAATGAGTTTAGTTTTAGAAAGTTTAATAATAATAACAGTAATAATAATTCAACAATTATGTAAAGTTAAATGAATTTTAATTTTTAAATTAAAGACAAATCAGAAAATCAGACCGAGTTAAACAAGAACGAAAGTACGAATGGTTAGGGAAATTCAAATTTTAGTTTGTATCTGCTCAATTTGGCAGTTTGGTTTTTCGTACACTTACGTCGTTTTCAATTGGCAATCTGGAAGTGAAAAAAAGCATTCTGAATGCGTTCAATTGGGCAAAAGTGACAGTTCTGATTCTGAAAAGAAGAGAATTTCCCTTCTGGTTTTAAAAACAGAATCAGAAGCGGAATCACTCACACATTCATAAATTTTAAATGTCAGATGTCACACTTGACAAATGACATTTTTTTTTGTAACACATTTGTTTGCATAAATTATACCAGCAGTGAAGTGATTTCTTGATTTCCTGCAGGAGTTTGCCAAAAAACCAAAAGTGCAAAACTTTGTGGAGGATGTAGTGGACAAGTATTCGGAGGAACAGCTAAAATAATATCGCAACAATCCAAATTCACTTCCTCCATGTTTGCAGCACAAAAACAAAATGAAATTTAGCGCGAATACACATATATGTGACACATGTCATACTCAACCAATACATTCTCACCAAACTTCAGATTCTTCGGAATAAAAAAAAAACTGTTCAATTGGGATTCCGAATCGAAGAACAATTCCAGATTGCCAATTGAAAACGACGTTAGAATTAAGAATTTGTTCTGTTCTGGAATTTTCTAATTCAGTTTTTTGTACACTTTGAAGATGAAGTGTTGAATCTTGGAATTCGCCAACAGGAGCGTGACTGTCGTTAGAGTGTCGCCACAGTACTCCCCCTTGAGAGGGTTTTATCAGCTGGTTGATGAAATTTCACGATTCGTCTTTGGTAAGTTTGTTGTGGCGGGTCCATAGTGGAACTCCAAAGATGTGTATGAATTTTTTGAGTTGTTGCTGCTGTAAATGTCTCATCTGCTTTGGTGCTGTCGGATTTACTGATGTAACACGGTTTAAGTCTGTCAATTGACACATTTTGTTCCTGGTTATTGATGTTTAATTTGTAGATTCTGTCTGATGTTCTTTCGACGACTTTATATGGACCTTGGTATGGTGGTTCTAAGGGAGCTTTAACGTGGTCAGAGCGTAACCAGACGTGTGTACATTTGTTGAGATCCTTGGAGATAAAGATCCTGGCTTTGTTGTGATGTGCTGTTGGTGTTGGACGTATTCCTCGCATGTATTCTCGATGTTTTTCAATAAAGAGTGATGAATCGGATGAAAGATCTGATGACACAAAAAACTCACCAGACACTCTCAGATGTGTGCCGTAAAGCATTTCAGCAGGAGTTGCTTGTATGTCTTCTTTGAAAGAGGTTCTCAGTCCAAGTAATATAGTCGGCAGTATCTCAATCCATGATTTTGGAGAACACATTAGTGCTGCTTTGAGTGTCCTGTGCATGCGTTCGTGTGGGTGTTGTTTTTGTTTTTCGTGTTCCAACGAGGTTGGTGAGTGCATGGAAGAGCGCTGACTCGAATTGAGATCCTTAGTCTGATGTGATGGTAACAGGTGAACCATAATGAGAGATCCAGTGATTAAACAGTGCTGTTGCGACAGTGTCAGCGGTCATGTCTTTGATTGGTACTGCAACTGGCCATCTTGAAAAGCGGTCTAACATGGTGAGGCAGTATTGATAGCCTTGGACCATTGGTAAGAAGATAATGTCGATGTGCACATGGTTGAATCTTGAGTCTGGTACTGAGATGTGGTCCGGTTGAAATTTTGTGTGTCGATTTACTTTGGCTCTCTGACAAGATAAACACTCTCGAGACCATTGTAATGTGTCTTTGCGAATACCAGGTCAGGTGTACTTCTCTCTCAGCAGACGTGAAGTGGTTCTACCGCTGGGATGTGCGATGTCATGGATGGTTTTGAAGGCTGTTCTTCTTAATGATGACGGAATGTAGGGTCTGACGATTCCTTGGGAGATGTCGCAATAGATCTTGACGCCTTGTTCAGCCTGTAGTTCTTGAAGATGTAGTGAAGATGGGTTGTCTATTAAGTCTTTCAGGTGATCATCATTAAGCTGCTCGTCTCGGATGGTTGATGGACTTAGTATGGTTGGCATGCTGATGGTGTTAGTTCGTGACAATGCATCCGCTACGATATTATCTTCACCCTTTCCGTAAACTATGTTTGTTGTAAATTGTGAGATGTAATCTAGCTGGCGGATTCGACGATCAGGAGCTTTTTCATGTTTTTGTTTGAATGCATACATCAGTGGCTTATGGTCGGTTTTTATGACGAATGTGCGACAGTCCAAAAGATGATGAAAAAACTTGATGGATGCAAAAATGACAAGAAGCTCACGATCGCATGTGCAGTAGCCTTTTTCAGCAAAACTTAGTTTTCGTGAGAAGAATCCAAGTGGTTCCCAATTATTTCCAGACAATTGTTCCAGTTTGGCTCCGATGGCGGTGGAGGAAGCATCAGTTGTGAGTTGTATCTCAGCATCTGGAGAAGGAAACGCGAGAAGTGCCAGGTTGGCTATTCGCTTTTTGCATTCCTTGAAAGCTTTTGATGCTTCTTCTGTCCAGATGATTGGTGTTTTGTCTTTTTTCACTGAATGCTTGAGATAGTTGTTCAAAGGAACTTGCAACTGTGCTGCATTTGGAATGCAATGTCTGTAGTAATTGGTAATTCCCAGAAAGCGTCTTAGTTCTTCTATCGTTTCCGGTTTTTTGAATTCAAGGATGGCATCAACTCTATCGCTTGATGGCGCATATCCCTGAGCGTTGATGATGAAACTGAGGAAATTGACTTCTTTCTTATCAAATTCGCATTTTTTTGTGTTGATGTTGAGTGAAAACGATTGTAATTTTTGAAGACTATTCTGAGATGCTCTTGGTGTTGTGTTTCGTTTTGTGACATGATTAGTATATCGTCAATATTTTTTTTTTATTTATCTTTTTCATTTTTACAATAATTTACAAAATAATATTTTTCAATTACATACTCTAAAGTGTATTGTAAAAAAAGGAAAAGATAAAAAAGTCATCCTGTAACCATTTAAGGCTAGTGACGAATGACCCTTTAAAAAAGAAACTTAAGTATGTATTACGTGTGGGGCCACGTTTTATTTAAAGAATAATTTGTATATAAATAAAATTAACAAATGCTAGAAGAATTAAGATGCCAAATGTAATAAATAATGTTAATTTATGAGAAGAATATAATTATAAAAATTTTAAAAACATAAAGAATATTGAACAAAATACAAAGTTTATTAAACTACATTTATCAATAAATTTTTGATTTCTGAGCTTTCAATTGTAAAGAGCCATATTTTGACTTTTTTTCAAAAAGAGGTTCCGTTCGTTTAAAATTCGAATATTGTGAGGCAGTTTATTAAAAAGTTTAGGTGCTATGACATTGAAAAAATTCGAGTAGTGGGTTTTGTTAGAGGCTGGAACTTTAACTAAAAATTTGTTATGTATCCTCAAGTTGTACAAATTTGAGTTTCGAATTGCGGAAGTAAAACCACTACGCATAAAGAAAATTTTAAGTACTTTATAAAAATAAAGATGTTTTAGCGGTAAGATATTAAGATTTTTAAATAAAGGCCAAGTGCTGATAAATCTATTCTTCTTGCAGATAATTCTTATTATATGCTTTTGAGACAAAACAAGAGGTTCAAGTGTATTGCAATAAGTACCTCCCCAACAAGATATACCATATTGCAGCTTCGAGTGAACGAGTCCGTAGTATATTGTTAACAACAAGGATTTTGAGCAAAATGGTCTTAATATAAAAATGTTTCGAGTAACAGATAACATGTACTGTTTTAATTGTGATGTGTGGGCTTTCCAGTTCAGATTTTTATCAATTAAAATACCTAGATATTTGAAACTCTCAACCGACTCTATTTTAAAACAAGTAGATGAACAGACAACATTTTCGGTGTAGTTTTTACTATTACAAGTGTGGGTCGACATGCAAATTTTCTTACATTCTTCAGAGTGAAAATAAATGTCGCAATCAATTGCTTTTACATTTTGTAAGCTGCAAATCATAAGCTTTGTTTTTTCGCTTTCTAATAGCTCATGTTTTGAAAACCATTGTCTTAAAACTTGCAAGTCTTTTTATAGTTTGACTAATGATTCAAATAAGTTACTGCTTTCGTAAGTAAAGGCCAGATCATCAGCAAAAGCCGTTACACTACTACTAAAATGTTGCTTGAATATGGAATTCACATATATTAAAAACAAAACCGGGCCCAATACAGAACCTTGCGGCACACCAATAATAATATACACAAAGACGAAATTGAGGTCTCGAAAGATTGAGTCCATAAATCGCTGGAATGTTTGTGTGGCATTTCTTAGACCAAATGGCATAACCAGGTATTCATATAGACCCCATGGTGTTATGATAGCTGTTTTGTGGATGTCATCTGGGTGCATGGGAACTTGGTGATATGCTTTGTCCAGATCAAGTTTGGTAAAGATAGAGGCGCGATACAAACGAGTGAAAAGGTCTTGGACGAGTGGAGGTGCATATTTGTCAGCTTCAGTGATGGAATTGAGTCTTCTGTAGTCGCCGCAGAGTCGCCATTGGTTGTCTTTCTTTTTTGTGAGGATGATGGGACTCGCGTAAGGACTTCTGGAAGGTCTGATGATGCCTTCTTCCAACATGTTGGATATTTGTGTCCCTGCTGAGGATGCCTTTTCTCCTGCGAGTTTGTAGGACCGTGCAGAGACTGGTGGACCACGTGTGATGATGCGATGGCTATTGTTGAGATTTGGTTTGAAGTTTGGTCTGGTTATATTGATGAATTCTTTGAGGAGCTGGGTGTATTTCTCTGGAAGCGATGTATTGATGGTGGAGATGTTAAACGTATTTGTATCGAGTGATTCACCTTTGGTTGATAAGGAGGTGAGAGAATCTAGGAGACGCTGGTTTTTTAAGTCCAAAAGCAAGTTGAAGTGGGTAAGAAAGTCGGCTCCAATGATGGCAGTAGGTATGTCGGCAATGATAAATGTCCAGGAAAAACATCTTCGTAGGTTAAGGGCGAGCTTTAGGATTTTTACGCCATAGGTGTTGATTGTTGATGAATTTGATGCGTAAAGTTGCATCGTGTCTCTTTCGGGCTTGGTTTTGAAGACACTCACCGGAATGATTCAGACAATAGATCCAGAATCGATGAGGAAAGTTTGGTTTGTTGATCGATCCTTGATGTGCAGTCTGACCTCTCTGAGCGATGCATCTATGCTTTCACCAACTACAGCTGCGGTTGATGACAGCATCATTAGTTTCCCTGGTTGGATGTTGTCGGTCCAAAATTGCACGGCTTGGTGCAATGTCGAGCGTCACTTCCATATCGATTGTGGTAGTAGCAGATGCCGTTGTTTCGATTGGGAGTGGTGGATCTTCCTCGTATCCGTTGGACATGATGTTGACACTGTTGTTGTTTGTGAGTTGCCTGATGCTGTTGTGGTGCAATTTTCATCTCATAGAGTGTTTTGTCCATTTGTTGTTGATTTGAGTTTAGGCTTCGTATTTCTTTTTGGCAATTGAGGATGGTTAGTTGCATCTCTTGTAACTGTTGCTCCAAACGTGAGTGTTCAGACTGCATTCTGAAATGAGACGGTTGGATGTCCCTGCCGTGAACCGCCATGACAGAAGTGCTGCTGAGAGCATCCATTATGCGGTCTGCCGTGTCTTCTAGCCCACTCAAGTCCTTAAGATTGTCGGAAACTACCAACAGTGGACGAATTTTTTCGGGCAGTCGCTCTGTCCAGAGCTGATGTAGAACCTCATCTGTCACGGCGTTCTTAGCAAGCTCTCTCATTCCTCTAAGCAGCTGGGAAGGTTTTTTGTCGCCTAGGACCTTCTCTCGGAGTAACTTCTGGAGCTGCCTCTGACGAGATTCTGAAAAGCGTTGGAGTATGACGGTTTTCAGATTCTGATATTTATTTTGTGCTGGAGGGTTGTTGACCACGTCAATGAGCTGGCTGGCGATGGCGAGTGGCAGTACCTTTAGAAGTTGGTTGTACCTCTGCGCGTCGCTGGAGATTCTGTTGGCAACGAAATCCGCTTCAGCAATCACGAACCAGAGCTCGGGTGATTCTTAAGCAAATTGAGGAAGATGCAAGTTGACGGCACATATGTATTCCTGTTGTTGTAGCGTAGGAGAAAGCATACCGATTTGGTTGAATGGAAACATTTTGTTTCCTTCTCCTCCAGTCAGCCCGCTATCGCAGTGTGGAGTTTGAGCGCTTGAGTCGTAGGGTGGATTTTTCACGTCAAGTAAGCTCTGATTGCCATCCATGGGATTTTCTTGGGACAAGGTTCGTGATCCAGAGGTGGTTTTCGGTGGTGTTCGGCTCAACATGAAAATAATTTCAAATACAAATTAGAAAAAAAGTTAACGTATATCACGTCGGGGTCACCAATGTGGTGTCTTTTATTGACACCAACTAAACGAGTGCCAAATTCACCACAGGATCAAGTGAATCAAAGAAAAGAAACAATGAGTTTAGTTTTAGAAAGTTTAATAATAATAACAGTAATAATAATTCAACAATTATGTAAAGTTAAATGAATTTTAATTTTTAAATTAAAGAGAAATCAGAAAAACAGACCGAGTTAAACAAGAACGAAAGTACGAATGGTTAGGGAAATTCAAATTTTAGTTTGTATCTGCTCAATTTGGCAGTTTGGTTTTTCGTACACTTAGAATTAAGAATTTGTTCTGTTCTGGAATTTTCTAGTTCAGTTTTTTGTACATTTTGATGATAAAGTGTTGAATCTTGGAATTCGCCAACAGGAGCGTGACTGTCGTTAGAGTGTCGCCACAGTATTACATCACCAGAGACATCTTGTTTCCAATTCATTGAATTAGGCTCATCATGTGAGTAACCCCAAACTAATTTTTTGTTTATTTTAGTACAAGCAAGCAGCGCTTCTTAACGACTACTACTACCTGAGCGTCGAACTTGTCGAGTTGTAGAAGCTGAGTAAGGTCAATGATTCTCGGGAATTATTTCTCCAGAAGAGTCCTGAAACCAAAGGTCGCTCGCCCCTCCCCTTCCCAATCCTTTACCCCCTCCTCCGTCAGATCTGTGCTATTATGCTGGCTGATGTCTCCTCACCCCCTGACTGTATGGTGTATAACTGTCTGTCATGCCTAGTTTCCTTCCTGGGACGCTTATGGCTTAATTGCTGTTCGTCTCTCCTTTCTCAAAACATATCCTTCCCTTAAACTTCCCAATTGGGCTGGATCTAAGGTGTTATACGACCCGTGCCGATGATCAGCCAGGCTGAGGGCCCAATTAAAAAACTAGCTCAGTCGTGAACGGAGTATCCGGATACCTGGCGACCTCCGGATTAACCAGCCTTATCTGTATACACGGATCTCTGTACAGATGGACCACCCCTTATCCGCTACTCGTGGGATTTCAAATGAATAAAACAAAACAAACAAAACAAACAAAACAAAACCAAAAAACAATATCGGCCAGCAGTACGACGGCAAAGTTGTCTGCTGTACCGGCCAGCAGTACGATGGCAAAGTTGTCTGCTGTTCATCCCTCTTCCACTGGTGCTGACATGGCTGTGGACACTCATAGCCCTGTTGTCGCCAGTGGAACATCGGATAATCCGGTAAAATTACCTTCTTCCTGTAGTGAGGCAGTTGTGAAGAACGGCTCCTCTACTACCACTGAGAGTAAACCTCTCAAATCGTCAACACCTCGAGTCGGAGGTAGCAGGGCTGTGATGCCAGGTCCTTCTACCTCCAAAGCAAAGGCTCCTAAAGAAGGTCCTGGGGGAGATGGGCGTAAGCTTAGACCCTCCAAGGCCTACTACAGGGACTTGCGTAATGCTAAGAGGATTCTCCAGACGTTTGGTGAAAAACTAGGCGCTGGAGGAAACTCTCAGCATGACGCTAAGATAGCTTGGGCCCAGAATTTCCTGGCCAAAAATAATATAAAGACCAGCCAAGACTCAACGTCGAAGCGACAAAGGTCCATGGAAGGTAGTGTTCCACTACCCAAACGCCCCAAGGTGCTAAACATCAGCACTTCAATCGACCCTCGCAAGGCAAAAATGTCCTTCAGTGACGTTCTGAAGGATAAAATGGTAGTCGCGATCATCGACAGAAATGATGTAGATGGCACGATCTCTGCCGAAAACTGGACATTGGCCAAAGGTCAGCTGGCCTTCAGTTTTATAGACATTATGTCTGACAATCCGGGACCACCGCCCATCACAAAAGATGGCGGCTGGCATCAGGGACACATCAAGTTGATGGTCTGTGATGATCAGAGGTCGTGCGACCTACTGACGCTGGCGGTCAGCCGACTTGGAGAGGTCTGGCCTGGTGCTAAGCTCGAGGTTGTAGCAAAGGAAGACATTCCTTGCAGACCAAGAGCTCGCATCACGGTTCCGGCCATATTCAAGGAAGCTGACCACGTTCTCAAGGTAATCCGGCTCTCCAATCCAACCCTTCCTACTCACAACTGGAAGGTTGCGAAACTAGAGGACGCAAAGGGACCCTATAAAGGTGCAATTGTGATCATCAATGCAGAGTCCCTTTCTCCTCTGGCGCAATCAAAAGGTGTGATTAGGTTTGGGTTTGATGAAATTACGCTAAGGGTCTACAAAAAAGATGGGGCCGAGGCACAAACCCTTCCCCCTCCCCCACCCACACAAGCGGAAACGGTTACTGAGGTGCCTGGCGCATCGGTCACACTTCCTTCATTGGAAGACGATGCATCTCAGGTACCCCCAGTAGCAGTGGAAGCACCAAACACCGACCAAGGTTTTTCCGCAATGGAGGCCGAGGTCTACGAAAGCGGAGATGAGGACATTCTGTTAGAATCGTCCTCTGATATGGATGACTCCGACATAACTGTGTTGGAGGCTGATCGGGAGAACAGTAGCGAAAATGCTGCGGTTACTCCAGATTAACCTCCAACACTCCATAAAGGCTTCGGCCTCCCTTCTTCTTCGCTTATCCAGCAGCGATGAAGATATCGTCCTGATTCAAGAACCCTGGATTGTTAAATCCATTGTTCGAGGAATCAGGACTCCCAAATACTGCGTGCTGTATGCATCAGGTGAGGATGAACCCAGATCTTGCATATTAGTAAAACGCAGCCTAAATGTATATTTACTCCCTAATTTCAGCGATCGAGATACCACCGCCGCAAGTCTGGAAACAGCCAGAGGAACATTCTGGCTGGCGTCGGCGTATCTTGGCCACGACCATCTTGGCCCTCTCCCGGGAGATACTCTGGAGAGACTGATAGCTGAATCACAAAGGCTCAACATCGGCCTCATCATCGGTAGTGACGCTAACGCCCACCATACAGTATGGGGTAGCACGGATATAAACGACAGAGGTGAGTCTCTTTTCGACTATATTCTTAACACTAACCTACTCGTAAGTAACGTTGGTAATGAGCCAACCTTTATTACTAAAAATCGACAAGAAGTTTTAGATATAACTCTTGTCTCCGAATTCATTAATAATAATATTTTAAACTGGAAGGTATCTAAAGATCATTCCTTTTCTGATCATAGATACATCCAGTTTGACTTTATAAATGAACCACCTTGCCAACCGATCTTTCGAAATCTGAAAAGAACAAATTGGCCAAAATATAAGAGAACGTTAAATAGTTTAATAAAACCTGAACTTTTTAATACTCCCTCCAACATCGAAGATCTTGACGACAAAGTCAATAATCTAACATTAGCCCTAAACAAAGCTCTAGATACTGCATGCCCTCTTATACAAGTAAGAGGTAAAAAGAAGCCACACTGGTGGAACTCAGGGCTGGATCCACTTCGAAAAGAATGCAGAAAACTCTTTAACAGAGCCAAAGCTTCTAGAGACATGTCTGACTGGGACTCATATAAAGAATCACTGAAGATTTATAAAAAAGAACTGAGGAAAACCAAACGATCGTCTTGGAGAAACTTCTGTAACAACGTGGAAGATTGCTCCGAAGCATCCAGGCTGCGCAAAATCCTCTCCAAAAATCCAATCATGCCAAGCTGCTTGAAAAACGCCTCTGGCCTCTGGACCAATTCAAGCGAAGAATCGCTCAACTTGCTACTAGACGTCCACTTTCCTGGTAGCTCTAATATTATTAATAATATTGCATTTAACAATGGTGACAATACTCTACAACCCCCACAAGGTCTAGTCACTAGGGAAAAACTCAAATGGGCTATTAACAGCTTTAAACCATACAAATCTGCTGGTCCGGATGGTGTAATTCCAGCCGAACTGCAAGAAAATGCAAGTTTTCTAATACCCATCCTAGAAAACATCTTCAAGGGTTGCCTTAATTTGGCATACATCCCGATGTCTTGGAGACAAGTTAAAGTTGTCTTTATTCCAAAAGCTGGAAAATCCAGTCACGTTAACCCTAAAGACTTAAGACCCATCAGCTTATCATCATTCCTTCTCAAAACTTTTGAGCGTTTGATCGATATTTACTTAAGGGAAAGTATTGATAAGTCCCTCCTTTCAAAGGCTCAACATGCCTACAACAAAGGGAAATCAGTTGAAACGGCTCTACACAGTATAGTACGTACAATCGAATATTCCCTCCATCATAAAGAGTACACCTTAGTTGCCTTCTTAGACATAGAAGGTGCATTTAACAATGTCGACACATCTGCAATTGCACGTGTATTGACATCTCTGAAGGTAGATAAGTCGATCAGCGAATTGATCAATCAGATGCTGATAAGCAGGATTATCAATTCAAAAATGGGCGATTTTACTACACAAAGGGGTGTCAGCAGAGGTACGCCACAAGGTGGTGTCCTATCCCCTCTCCTCTGGAATTTAGTAATAAATGAATTACTAACTACTCTAGAAAGAGAGGGATACAGAGTGTTTGCCTATGCGGACGATGTTGCTATTGCAATAACGGGTAAACATCCCAATATACTAAAAGAACTCTTACAAAACGCTTTAAATAAGCTCACCAGATGGACTAATCGGTGTGGACTAGGTGTTAACCCTCAAAAAACCGACCTTGTCCTCTTCACAAGGAAATACAAAGTCCCACACATTGACCCTCCCCTCATAAACGGTGTACCACTTAAATTCTCTGATCAAGCAAAATACTTGGGTCTCATTTTAGATAAGAAATTAAGTTGGAAACCTAATATTCAAGAGAGAATAAACAAAGCCACAGTAGCCCTGTTCTCCTGTAAAAAGGCCATTGGTAATAAATGGGGCCTACAGCCCCGAATTACGCACTGGCTATACATCTCGGTCATAAGACCGATCCTTACTCATGGAATAGTGGTATGGTGGACGGCGCTAGATACAGCGACAAATCGCGATAAACTCAGCAAAGTCCAACGAACAGCCTGCCTGTGTATGGGAGGAGCACTTCGCTCCACCCCCTCCGCTTCACTAGATGTTCTGTTCCATCTAATACCGCTGGACTTTTTCAGCAAGCAAACGGCCGCTAATACTGCCATACGGCTTCAGGCCTCCTCTCTGTGGATCAATAATGGAATTGGCCACACCACTATTTTGAACTCGTTCAGAACTATAAATAGTAATATTGACTACACCATACCCCATCCTCAGTTCAACAACTATAGCTTCAAAGTGACTATACCTCCCAGGTCTTCTTGGGAGAATACATCATTTTTGGACGATGGTCCTATAAACTTTTACACAGACGGATCAAAAACGGAGGATGGGGTTGGTGGTGGCGTATACTCAGATAGACTTAACTTAAGTCTCTCCTTTCGTCTACCCGATCATTGTAGCGTGTTCCAAGCTGAAATCCTGGCTATAAAAGAAGTCCTATCCTGGCTTAGAGAAAACGTAATATCAACAAATGATATACGCATCTTCTCGGATAGCCAAGCTGCGTTAAAATCCTTAGACTCTGTCTCTACAAATTCACTAACAGCCCTTAATTGTCGATCATCTCTTACGGAGATGGCTACACAGTTCAACATTCACCTTTTCTGGGTGCCGGGCCATAGAGACATTCCAGGAAATTGCAAAGCTGACGAACTTGCAAAAAGCGGAACAACTTTACCTCTGCTGGCTCACAATGCTAGCATAGGTATCCCCTTAGCTACATGTAAACTCATGCTAAAGCAAGATACCATAGAGAAAACAAACTTCAGGTGGAATAACACCACCACCTGTGTAGCGACTAAACGAATTTGGCCTAATCTTAGCGCCAAGCGCTCAAAACAATTAATCTCTCTGAGTAGATTGCACATTAGCTACGTTATAGGTGTCCTGACTGGGCACTGCTTAATAGGAAGACATGCTATTCGACTTGGAGCCCCTGCAAATGATTTTTGTAGGAGTTGCATGGACGAAGAAGAAGAGGAGACAATCTCTCATCTTCTGTGCACATGCCCTGCCTTATCACAAAGACGTAGAATCCATCTTGGAGACTACTACTTTAACGATACCAGTGATCTAAAAAATTCAGACATTACTTGTCTCCTACGCTTCATTCGAAGCTCCAATTGGTTCAACGAGTTAAGCTGATTAACTGATCCATGTGGTATCACAACGGACCATACTTTGGTCTAAGTGTGTTGGACGTCCCAAACCAACAGCCACTTTAACCTAACCTAACCTAACTACGTATAGTACTTGTACTAACGCTTTTATTATTTTAACCGGAAATAATATGGCTGTTTGTATTATCGCCGTTTTTAAACCAATGGAAGAAATAATTTAAGAAAATAACTAAAAATGTCTTACACGTCACGAAGGAGCGTATGTAAAAGATTCTGATTTCTATTTGGTATTTACAAAAGTAATACTTACTAAGCGGAGTTATTTAACCAAGTTCTTTCTTATAGGGCTCACTAAAAAATTTATCAATATCAGTTTTGCAATGAAAACTATTGTAGTACCCGTGGTCTGGGTTCAAACCCTTACCTAGGTCACCTATTTTTTTTTTCACGGGTACTGTCTTTTGCGGGGAATTGACAAATCATTAAAGAGTACCTAATTCTAGTCATGAAAAAAGCTTTTTCAAACTAGCTGTTCGAATTCGGCTTAAAACTGAAGGTTGCCTCCATTCCTGACAACATTACTCGTCCAAAGCACAGAAATGGTTGAATGCAATTTATGAAACTATTTGTTTCATTTTGAAAACAGGGATTTGGAATTTGTAAAAGGCCAGAATTTTGGCAGGTGTTTAATTTTGTTCAGAAGTTAAAAAAAGGTATATCTCTACGCATATTTTTGTATAGCAATTGTTCGAAATGCCCTCCTCCTGCATTTAAACATGCTCGACAACATTTTAAACTGTCGTTTCAAACGTCTGGCATGTCCTGAGATTCTTATTTCCTCAGCCGCAGTTTCAATTGTCTGCCTAAGTTCAGTAACACTGCGTATGGGCTGGGTAAAAACTTTCTCTTTTAGGCAACCCCAATAAAAAAAATCTAGTGGATTCAATTCCGGTGACCTAGGGGGCCATGATATTGTTCCACCATGACCGATTCATCGCTTGGAGAAAGTTCTGTCCAAAAAACTTCTGACATTTCTTTTATAAAGGGCTGGACATCCATCTTGCTGAAACCACATGGTCTGGAGCAGGGCGAGAGGAATATCATCTAATAATATACAGATTCTGTTTTCCAAAAATTATAAATAATTTTCACTATTTATTGTGTCGGGCAATTCAAAGGGTCCTATGATTTGCCCATTTAAAATTCCACACCACAAATTAATTTTAAATTGGTATTGAGATCTTCCCTCTCGTATTAAATGTGGATTTTCTTCCTGCCAACTGTGAATATTGTGCATATTCAAATATCCATCTTGCTTAAAGGATGATTCATCACTCCATAAAATTTTGTCAACGAAATCAGGATCTTCTCGGCTTTTATCGATCATAATTTGGCAGAACTCAACTCTTTTAGGGTAATCCCTTGGTAATAAGGCCTGGACACGCTGCAGGTGAAAAGGGTGCAAGTTGTTCTGCTTCAGAATCCTCTGAAATGTAGATTTGGGTATCCCAGTTGTTCTCTCAATGGCTCTAGTAGAAGTAATTGGATTATTTTCAATTTCCCTCAACACAACTTAGTCATTGAGATGGTGTTGGTTCCTTTCAATCCTTCCACTGTCAGGGATTATACCTTCCATATAAGAATTATGAACTGTTATAAATACCCGATGGTCAGGACTTGAAGCATTTGGATATCTTTCTGCATACTTCCTTGCTGCTGCTCTTGCATTTCCGCCACATTCGCCAAAAATAAAATGCATCATAGCATATTCACGTGACGTGTAAGACATTTTTAGTTATTTTCTTAAATGATTTCTTCTTTATGAAATAAATAAAGTACCGCACTATTATAGCTTAACAACTCCATTGGTTTAAAAACGGCTATAACACAAACAGCCATATTATTTCCGGTTAAAATAATAAAAGCGTTAGTACAAGTACTAATTACTATACGTAGTAGTATTCGTTAAGAAGCGCTGCTTTATAAGGAAAAAGATCGCCATTGCAGCTTGTACTAAAATAAACAAAAAATTAGTTTGGGGGTACTCACATGATGAGCCTAATTCAATGAATTGGAAACAAGTTGTCTCTGGTGATGTAAAACAAAATTCTATCAGAAACACATTTTTTTCTTTTTATATTTGTTTTTTAAATCGTGACTTATTAAATTGAAATGCTTATAACTTTTGAACCAAAGCTAGCTTTGTGATGTTTTATACTTTTTTGAAAAGCTAAAAAATTAAGCAAGTTTTAAAAACGATAACCAGTATTGTGCAATATGACTTTTTTTAATAAAACTGTTTTAAAGTTCGATGTACAAAATTAAGTTTGATAAGAATATGATTTTAACTATTAATATCTTGCAAAATAGTGCCGAAAATTGAAATTTTTTAAATACAAAAATATTGAACGTTTATTCAAAATTGTAAAATATTAACATATAGTAAAAACAAAAATCATTTGTGGACAGGGTGATTGAAAAACCGACTAAAAGTAGGTGTTTTTGAAAATTTTATTAAAACAACCGTTACTCGAAAACCGTTGGGATGCGGTATAGACAAGTTACCAAATTCTGGTAGGTCATGACTTGACCATTTAGCATATACAGTTTGGACCATTACTTATGGGACACCCTGTATAATAACTTTCCTTTTTTTGGAGGAAAAGTATGATTCAACACGAAAAAGACACATTTTTGACCAACAAAATATCTCTCAATTCTATGACGGTTTTCTTAATGGACATTTAGGGTCTAAAATTTGTAATTTTAATATGGGTCCAATCCTCCACACAAGTGCAGTTAGGCATTTTTCGTTTGATAAAGAAAATATTACCTATATGTCTGAATTTTTCATTTATTTTATTGCTTGATTTTTAAGATAATGCTTTTGGATTATTTGTTTTATTTCATTATTCCATTAGCTAAGAAACTCATAAACAAAAGCAAATCATCTTTGCTCTACGTCCTGGTGCTATAATCAAATATCTTCTTTTGAGTATTCTCACGTGTCTGCAACCGTCGCGTAGTAGTCACTTGGCATTTTCATCCATCCCCAGCATTGTACGAAACTTGAAAAGAACAAAGAAAAATGTCACTTCGTGTTGCAAGATAGCTACCAGCAAAAATAATAATAATAAAAAAACACATAAGGAAAAGAAAGGAATTGCGAAACTTTTATTTAATTTTCACTCAGCATTAGCGTAAGAGGGAATCAAAGAACCAGCCAACAAATGAACAAAACTTTGCAAATTGCAAATAAAAAATAAGAGACAAAAAAGCGGGTGTACGATACCAAGTTCAGAAAAGGGAAAGTAAAAAATACTAGCTTCGAATAAAACGTCGCGACAGTGGCCCGTTTTGACTTTTTTGGTTGCAAAAATCATATCTCCTAAACGAATAAAGATATTGCTTTAATTTTTTTTTTATCTTGAAGGAAATTTCTAATGCTATAAAAATTGTGACTTTCAAAAAAAACTGTTCACAGGGTGTTTCAGAAATTTGTGTTAAAATAAGAAGTTTTAGCAAAGGTCATAAACATAGCGGTATTTTAATATGCAATCGTCAAAATCATTTTTTTTAAGTAATCTGAGTGAATTGAAACAGTAGAGCAAAAAAAAAAAAACTGTTTAGGTACTGGGTGTTTCAGAAATTTGTGTTAAAATAAGAAGTTTTAACAAAGGTCATAAACATAGCGTTATTTTAATATGCAATCGTCAAAATCATTTTTTTAAGTAATCTGAGTGAATTGAAACAGTAGAGCAAAAAAAACTGTTTAGGGTGTTTCAGAAATTTGTGTTAAAATTAAAAGTTTTAACAAAGGTGATAAACGTAGCGGTATTTTAATATGCAATCATCAAAATCAATTTTTTAAGTAATTTAGTGAATTGAAACAGTGGAGCAAAGAGAAAAAGAACCAATTCGAGTGAAACAGTGGGGAAAAAAGTATTTTTTTTTTTTTAATTTTAAGGCATTTTTTTTTTATTTTCCAGTATTCAAGAGTACATAATGTATTTTGGTTATACATATATCAAAAGTCAGTGTAAAAAGAAATAAAGACAAAACAAATTAATATATAAACACTAAATTTCTTGAAAACTGTCATCTAAGTCCGGGGAAATGTGTAATAAACTCATCATTTCTGGAGAGTATCGTTCTTTCAGATCTTTTTGGCTTCTCACATGCCTTAATGAAGAAATAAGTGGATCCGAAGAGGTTGCAAGCATGTTAAATAGGTCCTCATTCTGCCAAATCCTTGAAACTTTATACGTATTCTGATATCGATATTTCTTGTAGTCTTTATTTTTGCATTCCTGGGCTTCTTCTGACAGTTCTCCAAGTGGTAGTGATTGATATTCAATACCAATATTTTGTGTAGTGTAGGTGTGAGTAATTTTTCAGGATACTTTTGTTTTAAAAGCTCTGCAGTTTTTTTTGTATACTCCCCAAATTTAACTGCATTCACTACTTCTCTGCAATTTAAAACGTTCAATATTACTTTGAGCCTCATTATAACTTCTCCATTGACTCCAGTTATTCGAGCGGTTGCATCTGACTGCTCATCGCGAAAACGCCTTTGGATCTCTTGTTTTCTTCTTTTTTCCGCCTCCTTGGTCCCATCCGATTCATCAGTACCTTCTCCTTCTTGTCGAAGAGTATACGCAAGCTTCAAAATAAATTCCATGCATCTGATTCTAGCGTGCAGTGGAGAGATTCCATATTCGTAATTATGTTCGTCCTCAATTGATTCATCTTTATTGAAATTCTTTTGTGTCCTTTTGCATATCGGACATGACCGCGTAGACTTTGTTTCCGTTAATTCGTTTAATACTCTTCCGTCTATCATAGTTAAAAAGAACTCGTGATTCACAGTAATAGTTGTTTCTTCATTAACTTTATATATTGTTGGTTGAATATCTGCTATTTGACTTTTAATATTATTGACTGTGGTATTTATGATGTCACTAGTCTCTTTAACATATTGGAACATAATGGGCCGACAGAAATGAACTGATGATGGGCGAGGGTTCCTCCAATGTTCACCATTTGTACTATTGAGTCGAAGTGGGACAACTGATGCCATGAACATGTGTGCGTCTGTTTCACCATCTGTTGTATTTATTTTTTGCTTGTAGGCACTTTGTCCAGATGATCCATCGCAGCCCCATTTACTCTGTAACGTTAGACTTCTTGGAAGTGCAATTATTTGACTCTCCGTTTTGCTTTCTATTAGCCGCATTGCTGTATGATCCATCATGCTTTGAAGTTTCACTCTAGCTAATATTTCCGTGACTTCGCAGTTGTCGGGAACTGCTTCTTTTTTCGCAACTGTAATCATATTGTAGGATGGCAAGACATCTATGTTGTGATGTCTTAACGAAGTTCTCAGGATTTTATATTTTTCTTTTGAGAGTCCCAAATCCATAAACAAAGCTAATGCGTTCTCATTGGTGTATTTTATGGGATTGTGTTGGGGAGTGTGAATGCTTTCCTTGACTCTTTTGACACGAAGTGGACTTGCAGAAGATATTGCCTGAATTATATCACTCTTCCCCTTTTCATGGGCCTTATTGTATCTTATACTCAAAGCTTCAGAGAGATGTTCTGTACATATCTCCTTTGTAGCTTTGATTATTTTTTGTTTTTTAGTAAATGTTGCGCACTCATTGACTGTCTTTCTTGGTTTTCCTCTCGATGTAGTTGGGAGATCACCCGCTTCTTCTGTTTGTCCGGTATTGATATGTAAGGAAAGCCATTCTGCATTCTTTTTAAAGTTATTTCTCGATCTTTTGGCTGCTATCCATTTTCTATCAAGGTTGTAATAGAATTGTTTTAATATCTGTTTGATTGCATTTGCATCTGGTAGTTGGTATTCAATTTCCACGGCAGATATAAACTCATTGCAAGTGGTAACATTGACAAAAAGTTCAAACAAATCCTTATTCGGAATATCTCTTTTAAATTGTTTTGAAAAATAAAAGCAACTGCTCGAACGCTCGTTTGAATTCTAAATGATTATTTTAGTCAAATGTTTCATCTTTTTATACCTTAGAGTAAATACCTGCCCTCAAGTCGCTTTAATCCTTATATTAATTATATTTAAAGACACCCCAATAAAACTACCTGTCTGTCTACCTGTATACTAACATATTCCAAAATCGTTTTATCCTTCAATCTTATCAATAAATTCTTAATCTTAATCCTTATCAATAAAAGTACCTGATCAAAATTCAATCGTACCCGAAAACAAATGCGTTATTTAAAATTTTATAACAGGATTAAAAAAATTAGTTCTAAAACTCTTGAAAATCTTATGTAATAAACAAAAAATAAAAATGATTTACCTTTTTAAAATAAAATCATCTTTTGTAAATCCACCACACACAAAACAAAGAAAACCATAAAAAAAAATTTCCATAAAAAAAGAGGGGAAAAAAATGACTGACTTCATCACTTCAAATCTCCCTAGCTCAGTTCGATGCAAAATGACGCAGTTGATCTTTTGGATTTATGTAAAGGAATATATAAGGATTCTGAATCAGTTGAGATCTTAGCACCACTCGTTGAACCTTTTTTTTTCTATCCAATTTGAAGTCGAAAAAGTGTGCAAAAAGTAGTGTTTCCAAAAAAATTAAATTAAACAATTAAAAAAATTTTTTTTGTTTTTTGTTTTGTTTTAACTACCGATCTAAATAATGGCAAAGCATATCATAAAAACAAAAACGAAAAGCGTTTGGAAGCCCTTTTTCTAGTTTTTTTATTCAAAGTTAAGAAAAAAAAATAAAAAAATAAAAAAAAATGATCATCATAAAAAATGTTCAACTTTGGCCTGCTCTATAAGGCACACCAATAACCCAAATTGAATATTTTTTTCGATTACTCAAGCTCCAAATATTTGTGAGTCCAGTGAACTAAAAAGTTTTGCATTATAGACCCACTCGAAAAATGAATATTGCAAGCAGTTTTGCATAAACGGGCCACTGTGCGTCGGTTTAAGGCTTAAATGTAGGCTACATATGTAGCTTATTATACTAAAAAAATTGTTATAAAGGCAATTTATGGTGAGTCAGCTATAATTTCTTTCTTTGCATATTGAAAATCAAACCTTACCAACGTTATTGACAGCATTTTAATAAGAAAACGGTGCACTTTGCATAGAAAACTTGTTAGTTTGCAAAAAGTTGCATGAGAAGATTTACGCTTAGTTAGACCATAATCTACAAACAAACCCCTTTCCTTCACTTCTTATTTCATTCGGCATCAATTTACAAAATGGAAATTAAATATAAATTATTCCAGATATTTTCTTAACCTCTATATCCTGTACTGTATCCTCTTTAAAATTGCCTATTTTCTAACAAATGTTCAGTTGTTTTTGTTGTCAATTTCTGGTGCACAGAAATAAAGCCAAGTGAAATAAGGCCATTTCAAGAATTCAAATAAGGCCAAATTGGTTTTATTTCACTTTCAACGGTGTGGCTTGTCACTAACGGAAAGAAACTTTGCATACACTTAACCTTGCACCTACCCCAAATCCTATAGAGGGCATCAGTCCTCACCTTACATATGACTAACTGCTGAAAATTGGCCTTATTTCACTTTTGTGAAGTGCAATAAGGCCAAGTTTTGAAAATTAGTCTTATTTCACTTGGCCTTATTTCACACCACCTCAATTGCTCTCTTTCCTATACCTATGTATATGGAATGCCAAAAAAACACGGTTTATATTAACAATAACCTAACCTCAGTGTTTTTGAGACACAACTTGTTTTGTTGTAATTAATCATATCATACCATAAATTATGTATGTAATACGTACATTAACTGCAACCATTGCGATATGTAGTTAGATAAAATCAATCATTATTTGTCATTACTCTACCACAAGTCTGTTGGCCGTTAGAAAATAAAAAAGGCGTTGCAAATGATCGTAAATAACAGAATTGCAATCAATAAAAAGGTAAGGAGCAATAATATGATTTTACAAACTAAAAACTTCGATAAAAGGTTCTACATTGTGCATAATTGAAGCACTTTATTAAGAAAGAAAAAACTTTATTAACGATAAAAACTTGACAATTTTTTCCTAATAGAATGCTAACCATTTGTTTATGAATAAAATTAAACTTTACTCACCTCAGTACGTTTGCAGAAATAGATTCGTTGGTCCCAATTTTGTATGGCTGAGCCACAAATTTCGGCCACTATTTCTCGGTCAATATTGGCTTTGAGCCTTTCAACGAGCGTCGTCGTCGGCTTGGTGGTATACATATGCTAATGACTAGCGAAAATATTCTAGATGCCTTAAATCGTTCGAACGAGGCAGCTAATCGACCATTTCTTGAGATAACGCGCCCATCAAACTAACTCTTCAAAAAATCGATTGTAACATGAGCTGTATGGCTTGTGGCATTATCCTGTGGAAACCACTGGTCTTTAAAGTCCATATTTTCCAATTTACACCAAAAACAATCGGTAATCAAGGCTCGATAACGCTGGCCATTCACAATAACGTGACGAAATATGGCCCATTAACGCTGCATGCCGGCATGAATAGCGCACCAAACTGTTATTTTTTGTGGATGAAGTGGTGTTTCATGAAGCAAGTGTGGATTTCTAACCGACGAATAACGCATATTTCTGAGCCAAAACTGAGATTCGCCACTAAAAAGAAAAACAACTCTCTTAAAGTTGCGGTCACCGACCCCAAATTGCAGTACAAAGTTTGTACAGTTTGAAGACGTTGTTTACCATCATAAAAAGGTTAAGTTTGGTTAGTGAAAGGGTGTGTTCATAAATTAGGGAAATAGCAGTATTGGCAGCACAAAACATACATACGTCGATGACATAAACCCTACGGAATTTCTCAATTCGCTCAAATTTACAACTAAAAATTAGTTTCGTTACCATTTTGTTGTGTAACATTAATTAACCTTGATTATGCAATAAAACGAGAATGAATGTGAAAAAGCTCATGAATAATGTCATTAAAGCAAAAATGTATAAAAGGAAATACAAAGGAAAAAATATTTTCATTCTTGCGTATCCCGGAATTGCCGTTTGATTTCAAGCGACTTCAGTTCCCGGTGCCAAAGTTTATTAGAATAGATGTATGGATGTTTGTTACACTTGTACGCAAGAACTACTTAGTTTATTTCAATCACATTTTTATAGAAGTACTAGCTGGTTTACCCGGCTTCACCGGGAGGTATTCAACCACTCGTATTTTATATAAAAAAAAATGAGGATGAAAAAACTACTATTAATCGGTATCCTGGGAATGAAAACAACTTGACTGGCTGAGCCGGAAAGAATTTTAGCTTTAATCACGTTCCTCTGCATAGTTACTATCCGTAATGAAGTACCATTGCATAATTTCGGTGCATTTTAATTAATCATAAGTATTATTGGAGCCCCAATTTGAAGTCCTGATGGATTCAAAGAAATAAAAAATTCAATTGGAATATCAATAGCATTATCTTGATCAGTCAGATTATCAATAGAAAGTTAAGTTTGTTGATGGGCCTGAAACATTGAAAGAATTTTATTATTTATACTTGTAACAGAATCGTTTTTAGGTGCTAAAATCGCTCGTGTGCGTAACCAATCATCCGTTTTCTCTGAAGTTTGGGCGACTTGCGGGTAAAAATTAGCTATTAATTCGTCTTGTCAAGTGACGCTAGTTGTAAATGTTGGTTCTTTTAATACTTCACCATCATTATTTAAAATATTTACATTTCCTACATCCAAAAGAGTTCTTGAAAATTGTGCTGCATTATTATCACCACCCAAATGTACGCGCATATTTGTGGTCAATCTTAAAAGTTTGACAGAAGCCCACAGAAACGACGATTTTAGGCAAGCATTTGTTTCATCACTTTTTGTACCTCTTGGCACAACTGGCAATATTTGCCGAAAATCACCAGCGAACAGTATCACCACACCTCCCATCGGACGTTCATCAGCTCTAAAATCTCTAAGTGTACGATCCGGAGCTTCAGGCCCACCTTTATTTACCATAGTCGAATCCCACACAATAAACGTGCGTCGTTTCTGCACTTTAGCTAGTGAGCTTTGTTTCGAGATACTACAAAATGGACGCTCTTGTATGTATAGATAACTAATTATTGACTAATATTATCGGACTTTATTTATGCCTTAAACCTGTTCTGTGATACCCTCTTTCATTTAAAAAAAACTGCATGACGATTGTATAAGAAGTTTCGAAGCCAAACCGTAACAAAGATTTTCTCTTTTGCTTGATTTCAGTTTTATATATATAGAGTTATGTCAGAGACATCACCCAAATCAACATCACAAGATACTTTACCCTTGGATGTGTTGGCCGAATATAGCCGTAGACCAAACGGTAAACAATAATATCCGTTGGCTTCCCAGCCAAAAAAAAAAAAAACAAAAAGAGGCTGGGATGCGACCCACACTGAAAACTTCCCATCCCGTCTGTCGATTTGTCTTGCTTCAAAGTTTGTAGGTTTTCGTGTTGGGTTAAAAAAGTTGTCAGTTGAATTATTCTTAAAAATTTTAAAATTACCAACAATATTTTTCATATAAAGAAATAGTTTAGTTTGAAAATCTAGTTTTGTTAAATAGATTTTTAGTGAAAAACAAATTTTTACCAATTTTAGTAGCATTTCTTAAATTTTTACTAATTAGATGAATTAAATTAATTTGAGAGATATCAAGAACCGAACATCAATTTTTACCAAATTTGCGTACTATTTCTTGTAGATTTTATTTTTTTATGAAAAAATGGACTGTTAGATTTTTATAAAAAACCACTGAATATCGAAAACAATATTTTCTGTGAAATAAAAAAAGTTTGAAGACAATATTTTTAACTTCCCATAGGAAGTTATTGTAATGGGTCCGATTTGACAAATTGAAAATTTTGACATTTCTCGACGTTTCAAGGTCCCTAGAGTCGAAATAAAAGATTTTTAGAAAGATGTCTGTGCGTGCGTGTGTACGTACGTCCGTACGTCCGTACGTCCGTACGTTCGCGACGTTTTTTTCGTCGTCCATAGCTCAAGAACCAGAAGAGATATCGACTTCAAATAAATTTTGTTATACAGATAATAAGGCAGAAAGATGCAGAAAGGGCTCTCAAGAAAATTGCGTGGGTGGTTTTTTTACCATAGCAGTTTAAAAAAAAGGTGAAAATTTTGGTTAACCCTAAATATCTCATGAACCAATGACGCTAGAGACTTAAATTAAATTTTGTATTATATATTGTAACGTGATACAAAACAATTATATTTTTGGAAAAAAATTCAATTAACGGTTTTTTTTATAAATCAAAAAAACTGAAAAAAAAATTTGTCACTTCGAAAATTTTACGACTAAAATATGATTTCATCTCCAAAACAATTTTGTGCAACGAAGAATAATGTTTTTGACATCTGATAAAATTTTGAGAAAAATCGAATTGACAGTTTTTTTACAAAAAATAATAACCTAAAAAAAAAAAGTTGGTAAAAATTGAGTTTTGACTCAAATATCTTTTCAAAACTTTGAGATATTGGCTTTAAACTACTTTTATCTTTCAAAAAATATTGGTTTCAACATTCAGTAAAATTTTGAAAAAAATAGAATTGACAGTTTTTTTACAAAAAATTAAAAACCGAAAAAAAAAAATTAACAAAAGTTGGTAAAAATTGATTTTCGACTTAAATATCTTTTCAAAAATTTGAGATTATTGCTTCTAACTAATTTTAACTTATAAGAAATATTGTTTCAACAGTAGGAAAAATTTTGAGAAAAATCGAATTGACAGTTTTTTTACAAAAAATAAAAACCTAAACAAAAAAATTAATAAAAGTTGGTAAAAATTGATTTTCGGCTCAAATAGCTTTTCAAAAATTAAAAATAATGGCTTCAAACTTATTTTATTTCACAGAAAATATTGTTTCTTATATTCAATATTTTTTTTATAAAAATCCAACAGTCCGTTTTTTCATAAAAAAAATAAAATCTACAAAATATAGAACGCAAATTTGGTAAGAATTGATACATTTAGACAAACTTTTAAGCAAGACAAATCGATAGACGGGATGGGAAGTTATCAGTGTGGGTCGCATCCCAGCCTCTTTTTAATTTTTGAAAAGCTATTTGAGTCGAAAGTAAATTTTTACCAAGTTTTAGTATTGTTTTTTTGTTAGGTTTTTATTTTTTGTAAAAAAACTGTCAATGCGATTTTTCTCAAAATTTTACCAGATGTCAAAAACATTATTCTTCGTTGCACAAAATTGTTTTGGAGATAAAATCATTTTGTATTCGTAAAATTTTCGAGGTGACAAATTTTTTTTTTCAGTTTTTTTGATTTATAAAAAAAAACTGTTAACTGGATTTTTTTCAAAAAATATACTTGTTTGGTATCACGTTACAATATATTATATAAAATTTAATTCAAGTCTCTAGCATTTTTGGTTCGTAAGATATTAAGGGTTAACCAAAATTTTCACCTTTTTTTTAAACTGCTATGGTAAAAAAAACCACCCACGCAATTTTCTTGAGAGCCCTTTCTGCATCTTTCTGCCTTATTATCTGTAAAACAAAATTTATTTGAAGTCGATACCTCTTCTGGTTCTTGAGCTATGGACAACGAAAAAAACGTCGCGAACGTACGGACGTACGTACACACGCCGCACAGACATCTTTCTAAAAATCTTTTATTTCGACTCTAGGGACCTTGAAACGTCCGTCGAGAAATGTCAAAATTTTCAATTTGACAAATCGGACCCATTACAATAACTTCCTATGGGAAGTTAATAACATAAACAGGTGTTTATGATTGCTTTGTGCATAGTTGCACATTTTAAATAAGTATCAAGTTACTTTAAAATATTGTCATTGTCATAACAAAAATAGATATCATTTACGCATTCAACTTGAATGTTCCAAATTATAAAGAGTTCAGTTCTTAACCAACTCTCGAGCAATACACTTATTTGTCTTATTACTTGTCTTTCGGTTCTAGCTATGTGTCAAACCTTAATTTAAGAATTAATTAAATAATTAATTAAATAAAGTCATTTTTAAATAAAATCTAAAGGTGTTTGATTTTAGAAGTTTTCCTCAAATAGAACTCTCAGTTGTTGAGATAAAATAGTTTTTTTTGGTTAACCCCCAAATCACGACTATAATATAACTATAGATTAGAAATACAAAGCAAGGCTCAAAATTTTTTTTCTAGTGAAATATACCCCTGAGTAAGAACATTTGTTTAAACTTGTTTTTATTTGTATTGCATCATTCTCTAATAATTTATTTAATTTTCTTTATTCGCGTGTTTATAAGAAAAACAAACACCTTCATAGCTACATACATACATATATATAGCCTCGAACCCTAAGAATGATTTTAATCCAATTATTGCTATATTCTTTAAATCCTTATTAATTGGATGTCAAATTTTAAGAGTTTTCCAAACATAAATTTCATCTTCGGACGACAATTAAATTTTGTATAGTGTTCCCTTTATTTGAAAGGATATTCTAGATACAAAAATCTGGTATATAATGAAAGACCGTGACATAAGGATGAAAAAAACTAGGGTTGCCTACTTACGTATATCATGGCCCTATTGGAAGGTTGCTTGGCTTAAAAAGATGGGTCAGCGGAGTAAATATGTTATTTATTTGATTTAGATGTTAAACGAAAAATATAGGGTTGCCTAACTAAAACTTGACATAAGTTAGGGTTGTAGATTTGCAATGTTAAGTTATTGGTAAGTGTAGAAATTGTAGACAATTTTCTATGCCTACCAAAATTTTATAATTAACAATGCATTCAAACCCAAGTTATGCCAAATTTTGGCTAGACAACCCTATGCTATTTGATAAGTTATTTAATAACCTTTCATTCAAACCAAAAATCGACTAAATAACACATGGAATCAATTTACAACTAATATCTTTGATAAAATATTGGTTATTATCAAATAAAAGGTGATGGTAGATATTCCTTCTACATATCTTAGATTAGACTATAAAGTGATTTCTAATAGGTAAATTAATTGAAAATAAATCAAATGAGGCTTCAGATATTTAGGAGGAAAAGAAGAAAGATTCCGCCCGCGATAAGAAAAAGGCGTTTAATGTTAATTTATCTCACGAGCATGTGAACAGAAAATATACATGGATCTTGAAAGAACGTACAAACACTACAAAGGAGAGAACAACAAGAGTGGAATATTTCGGAAAACAGGAGAATATTTCGGGCTCCCGAAGTAAATGCTCAATTGTCAGAAGGACCCCGTTTGCGTTAAATGCGCGGGAAAGCACATGACTGATGTATGCCGTCTTAAAAAAGAAACTCCGGCTACATGCGCGAATTGCAAAGGTAATCATCCAGCAAATTACCGTGGCTGTGAGGTCGCAAAGGAAATGTTAAAGAGGCGCGAAGAATTTAGTAAGAAAACTAAAAAAAATACCTCAAAGCCAAACAAAGAATTAAAATTAAAAACCAAGACTAATACTCAAGCGCCGAGTAAAACGGACGGGAAAAATAATGAAAACGTTTTACCCTCAGAAAACATAAAAACAAAAAAGACGAACACGTACGCTCAAGTCACGGCGCCCGAAAAACCTAAAACTATTAAACCTGACTCCGTTCAAAATGTATTTTCCCTTATACTTGAACGATTAGAAGAACAAGGGAGAATTAACACAATTATTCTTGAGAAATTGGACAAATTTGAGTCGGCGGCTCTTAAAACACCAAATTTACCGTAAACATGGATCAGTTGTCTCAACAACTCAAAATAATAACATGGAACGCGAACGGACTTACCGCAAAAATCGAAGAACTAGAAACGGTTCTACTTAACGAAAGAATAGATATTTGTTTGATCTCTGAAACTCATTTGAAAAAAGACTCAAATTTAAGTATTAAAGGTTATTCGGCTTACCACGCATGCCATCCATCCGAAAGAGCAAGGGGTGGTTCTTCCGTATTTATCAGAGAAAATATCAATCATTCGTTTGAGATAAATATCGAGCTCGATACAATGCAAGTTACTTCCGTTAGCATAAAAGTAAGACACGTATTTTTTAATATTGCGTCTATTTACTGTCCTCCTCGGTCCAAGATAGACAAAAACGATTTTAAAGATCTTTTCAACGCTTTAGGTCCAAAATTTATTATTGGCGGCGACTTCAATTCGAAACATTCATTTTGGGGATCACGTTGCATTTCGACGAAGGGTAGACAACTCTACAAAGCGGGTATTGAATGTAACGTTGAATTTTTCTCATCAGGAAAACCAACGTATTGGCCAACCGACACAGCGAAAACACCCGATCTTGTTGACTTTTTCATCGCAAGAGGAATGAACAGAAAATATATGACAGTAGATGATAACTTCGATTTTTCTACGGATCACTCGGCCGTTATCTTAACAATAAACAGTAACGTAATCGAAAAAGAAAAGCCCCTAATTTTAACAAATAATAACACAAATTGGGATAAATTCAAAGAAGATTGCGAAAATAGAATTATACTGAACGTCTCTTTGCAAACTCCGTTTGAGTTAGAAGATGAAACAGAAAAATTTATAAATATTGTTCAAGAAGCAGCTTGGAATAATACTCCGATCTGTAGTAAAAAGTCAAGGCAATACGAAGAAAAAATTCCAGAAGATATAAAAGAATTGATACGCGAAAAACGAAAAGCTCGAAAAGTATGGCAGCAATCACGTGCTCCTCAGCATAAAAGTGTCGTCAACTTTTTATCAAACAAGATTAAAAATTTGTTACGAGATTTTAAAAACAGCGAGAATTCTGCCTATCTTGAAAGCCTAACAGCAGACAAAAAAACGAATTATTCTCTTTGGAAGACGATAAAAGGTATTAAAAAGCCTCAAATAATGTCGGCACCTATTCGAAAAAATAATTCTGAATGGGCAAAAACTGATAAGGAAAAGGCGGATTTATTTGCTAAGCACCTTGAGGAAACGTTCAAACCTTTCGATGGTCAAGAGCTTCTGACTAATGACGGAGAGCTCCAACCAGCGCCGGACAATTTTTCTATCAGGAATATTACTTTGACTGAACTTGTCCAGGAAATAAAACGGCAGAAAAATAATAAAGCTCCTGGCTACAACCTGATTAACGGTCGTGTCCTCAAAGAGTTGCCTAAAAAAGCAATGGTTAAGCTCTTACAGCTCACTAACGCTGCTTTAAGACTTGCTTACGTACCCACGCAATGGAAAGTCGCCGAAGTAATAATGATCCCCAAACCGGGTAAGCCACCGAATGAGAAAAAATCGTATAGACCAATTTCTCTCTTACCAATTATATCTAAAATATTTGAAAAATTGCTTCTTAAACGAATGCTACCAATTATTGAAGAAAAACGTTTAATTCCCGACCACCAATTCGGTTTCCGGAATAATCACTCGACAATTGATCAGGTTTACCGAATAACTAACGAAATTGAAAAAGCATTTGAAGAAAAAAAGATTTGCTCAACTGCATTTCTTGACGTTTCTCAAGCTTTTGACAAAGTTTGGCATGACGGGCTAAAATATAAATTAAAAGTCTTTCCAGAGCAAATATATAACATTCTTGAATCGTACCTAGAAAATAGATTCTTTCGAGTTAAGCAAGGAACGGAGTATTCGGAGTTTAAAGAAATAAACGCTGGGGTTTCCCAGGGTAGCGTCCTTGGACCGATTTTGTTTGTTCTTTATACCCGAGATATACCCCAAACAGAAGGCACAACTTTAGGCACTTTTGCCGATGATACAGCTGTACTCGCAATATCTGATTCAATAGAAACGGCAACCTCTAAGCTTTAAAAGGCATTAAATAGCATTTCAGATTGGACAAAGAAATGGCGAATTGCTCTTAATGAAACGAAATCGACGCACACAAATTTTACGTATAAAAAAGTATATAACTTACCTATTTATATAAATTCTGTGCAAATTCCATACGCTAATGAAGCGAAGTATCTAGGCATGACTCTAGACGCGAAACTTAAATGAAAAGTTCATGTAAAAAAGAAACGCGATGAACTCGAAAATAAACTCCGCGAAGTGACATGGCTTATTGGAAGATATTCCAATCTAAGCGTTTATAACAAGCTTCTTATTTATAAGCAAGTACTGAAACCAGTTTGGACGTACGGTATACAACTTTGGGGTTGTACCTATTCGAGGAAGGTTTTGTTGTGAAACTACTGTGTAAATCCTTAGTGAAGTAGTGTTTGAAATTATATTTATTTATTTATTTATTTATTCATCAATATGAGATTTAAAAATCTACAATTAGACTACTAGATAAATAATTACATGTGTATAATTTATTAAATAAACTTAAGTTTAATATAAATACTTAAATTATAATTAATATGAAAAGTATATAAAAATAAAATATAAATAAAAATATATAATTAATTTGTTCATACATAATCAAAATATAAAATCAATTAAAATGAAAATACAATAATAGTTTATTTTTCAAAGAAGATCTACTTAATTGAAAATAAAAAAAAAAAATACAATTTAAAATTAAGTTTGTTTCCTTGACACAGCGGGTTATAGGTTCATTTTTCGCGTAATTAACTCTGTGTACATCTTCACGAAACAAACAACGTATTCGAAGTTGTCGCGATGGAGCATACAAATTTATTAAAGACAACAAAAAAGGGCATTTGATATGATATGATAAAATATCACTTATAAACATCACAGAAAACATTTTACGTCTGTTTTCAAGTGATTGAATAGCTTAAAGTTGGCATCTAGTTTTGTATGATGGAGTTTCGATGTTCCACCCAAATTTTTGAAAAGTGAATCTTGTAAATTTTTTTTGGACCATTTCAATTCTTTTAGATTGAATGTTATAAAAAGGGTTCCAGATTACACAACAGTATTCCAAGATTGGTCTTACATATGAGGTAAAAAGCGATTTTAGAGTAAAAGGGTCTTTAAAGTCTAAGCTATTGCGTTTGATAAAGCCGAGCATGGAATTTGCTTTGGTTACACTAAATTCAATGTGCTTAACAAAGTTAAGTTTAGGGTCAAAAACAACACCAAGATCTTTCTTTTCCCTTACTCTTTCTAGAACTTGATTCTCAATTTTGTATTCAAAGATGATTTCAGAAAAGTTGCGGCAAAAAGAAAAACATTGACATTTAGCGACATTTAAATAAAGTTGGTTTTTCGTGCACCATTGGGATAGTTTCGAAATATCGTCTTGTAAGAGATGACAGTCATTAATAGATTTTATGCAACGAAAAAACTTTAAGTCATCGGCGAAAAGAAGTTGACTAGAATTAAGGAAAATACTAGGTAAGTCATTTATAAAAATTAGGAAAAGAAGTGGTCCAAGATGGCTACCTTGGGGCACACCAGATGAAACCAAAATTGGTTTTGAGAGAACTTCGTCAATGCAAACAAATTGAACTCGACCCTTAAGATAAGATTCCAACCATTTCAAAAACATAGAATGAAATCCAAAGTTTTTTAATTTCTTAATTAAAATAGAGTGACTTACTTTATCAAATGCCTTTGAAAAATCGGTATAAATTACATCAATTTGATGTCCTTCTTCGAGATTATTTAAAATGAAATTGGAGAAAATAGAAAGATTAGTCGTTGTTGATCTTCCTGCTACGAAACCATGTTGTAACGGTGAAATGTGTTCCTTAACTAAAAATGTTAGTTTTTCATATATCAATTTCTCGAAAAGTTTTGGAATACATGACAATTTACAAATCGGACGGTAGTTGGATATTTGCTGTTTAGACCCTGATTTGTGAATAGGGTTTAAAAATGATTTCTTCCATGATGGAAGAAATTCGCCGTTCATTAAAGAGCTATTAAAAATTAAGAAAAGCGGTTCAGCTAGAGAAGCAGCACATTTTTTAAAAACAATAGGTGGAATTTCGTCTGGACCTGGTTTATTGTCATCATTTAAACTCAAGAGACCATCTTCAATTTCGGAAATATTTAATTCTAAGCAACCAATATCTGTCTTACATTCAAAAGACAAATATTCGGTCGTCCATGCTGAACTTACATTCGAATTAGCGTAACTAGATTCAAAATAGTGTGCGAAGGAATCACAAATACTTGATACATTTGAAAATGTTGACCCAAGGTAATTCATACACCTGGGAATACCAATCGATTTTTTTTTACTCTTGATGTAGGACCAGAATGACTTACTATTTTTTTTTAGGTTAGATTCAATTGATAAAATATAATTTTGAAATAAAAATTTGTTAAGAATATCGAATTCTCGTTCC
Source organism: Eupeodes latifasciatus (assembly GCA_920104205.1). Classification (NCBI taxonomy): domain Eukaryota; kingdom Metazoa; phylum Arthropoda; class Insecta; order Diptera; family Syrphidae; genus Eupeodes; species Eupeodes latifasciatus. Next base: position 74,778,645 of record OV049925.1, read on the forward strand.
AATTGGATATAAATATTTCGTAGTTCATCTTTATTTTCTGCTATCCGTAAACGTTTATAAGCCTTGTTTTTTCTATTGCTTAAGTTACTCAGCTTTTTATTGAACCAAGGCGGCTTGGAATTTGTTTTAATTTCAACTTTAGGAACATACATATCAATTGCCAATTTCAGGTTATCAATAAAAAAGTCATAAAAATGTAATAAATCCAAAGAACAAAAATACTCACACCACGGAATATGCACCATGTAACTCGCTATGCCTTTGAAATTAGCTTTTTTGTAATTCAGTTTCAATTTCACACAATTGTTAGATTTGATAAAATCATAAAAAGAGAAACAAATATCTAAAGCATTGTGATGAACAGAGTTAGAAAACATAGGATATATTGACTTATTTACAGATATAGCTAGTTCTCTGTCAACAAAAACAAGGTCCAGAATACGATTTAAATTATTCACACAACAATTAATTTGGATTAAGTCATAACTTGCAAATGTATCAATTACTTCACATTCAATATCTGAATTTACATTAAATGACAAGAGATGTAGTTCCTCGGGATCGAATACCCATTCAATGTTTGACAGATTAAAATCTCCAAGAATAATTACATGTTCCGATTTAAGCTTTGTTAGATAGAATTCACAATTTTTTACATGCACTTTATAAAGATCTAGTGGGCTTTTAGGCGGAATATAACATACAATAACAATCACATGTCTATGTGCGAAGTTTATTTTTACAATTATTTGGTCTATGTCATATGGACAGGGAGAAGACGAAGAAGGTAAATCTAATTCAGTGCAGGTGTATGACGAGCTTACAGCAATGAGAACACCTCCACCTCTTTCTAATCCAGTTGATTGAGAACATCGGTCTTTGCGAAAGAGAGCATAGTTGTTGTTGTTGCAAATTTCTGCATTATGATGATTTCTTGTTAGCCATGTTTCAGTTAGTGCAATGAAATCGAATCGTGTAGAGGACAAAGACAAGAACATTTGTTGCATTTTTGTACGCATTCCCCCTACGTTTTGATAATAACCGAAGAGATTACATCGTTTGTTAAGGTGATCGTGAGAGAAAGAAGTAATCGGAGATTGAGAAAATGAAGATGTTGATTGTCAATTGAGCGCTGGTTGTTGTAATTGTTGTTGGGTTGTAGGTGGAGTTGGTAATGGTAATGACTGAGGTGGTAAGGTTGGTAGCGGTGGTGGTGGTGGTGGTGGTGGTGGTGGTGGAGGTGTCTGTGACGTTGAAATATTCAGAGATGAAGATGTTTGAAGAGACAATTCTTTATTCTTATTGTTGTTACTGCTTTCCCGCTGCACGAATTTCTTTATTTGAACAAAGCACGGCCATATACGCGAATCCATGATGATAGAATATTTTGAGGCTGGGATGCTTAGTTTAAATGTAACGAATTTCAGTTTAGATGTATCAGTATCTTTTTTAACCAACGCATAACATTTGAAATGGTTTGGTGAAATATTAGTTTTCTGAGAAATGTGATTTATTATATCTTCAGGCTTAGTGTATCTATTAAACTTTGATAAGTGAATCCACGTATAGTCAGGGAGAGCACAGAGAGTAGCCGAAGAGTCAGTACCAATTATTTTTTTAGTGTTAGTTAAGTTAGAATTTTTATTTTTTTTAGATTGAACTTCCGTCCATTCAGTAGAATTTTTGAATACACCAGGTTGTTCTGATATGATGGAATTATGTTTGGATGTTGAAGCAGATGATTTTGTAACACTTTGAGCTATTTCAGACTCTTCAGGTATAATAAGGGGGGAAGGTGGAATATTTGTTGTACTGGGTTCAATATTATAATTGGTTAAAGAACTTGGTTCATTGTCTCTTTCCGCAGATTTAGGATATTTTTTTGCTGTTTTACGAGGTGGTGAATTATTTGAGAACACTAATTTAAGAGCACTTAGATCATTTTTAATCTCTCTAACACTCAGAGAAAGATCGTGAAAATTATTGATGAAGGTTGAGAGGTTTATATTCACACAAAAATTGCATTTCCAAAATAAATTACGATTGATTAATGATTTATGAATGTCATCGGATAGATCAATACAATTTTTGTGGAAATGACGACCGCAGAAAAAACCGCACTCGACTGATTCGGAAATTAGTGTTTTCAGTGCAAATTTTGTGGGTAAGTGTTTTAAAATATTATTCTTCTAATAAAATACATTATTTTTCATTAAAATTAGAGTTTAAATGTGAAAAACTTTTGTGTTCATTGTTGATTTTAAGGGGGCCGGAGATAGGACACAAATAAACACGTGGTTGTCTATTGTCGGCCGGCCCCGGCCGGAGATAGGCAACTCGATTTTAATTTTTTTTTTAAACTGAGTACGCAAAATGATGAATAAACCTACTCTCTTCATCTTGCAACAAAAAAAAGAGTTAAAATTCAAAGTTTTCCAGTGTTCGGCCCCCTCTTTTCAAAATGAAATCGTGGTGGCCGGCTATAGGACACGCGTGTCCTAACTCCGGCCACTTGTTTTATCATAGGTTTAAAATAATGTTTAGTTATAAGGTTCCCACTTTTTCTTGTCTTTAGCAACTTAAATATGACTCGGACAAATAAAAACAACAAAGATAAGCAAAAGCGTGTCATTTCATACAAAGAAACAGATTTGACCCAAGCGTTATTTGAAATCCGCGAAAACAAATTACCAATTAGAGAAGCCGCTAGAAGATTCAATATTCCTAGGGCGACTCTTCAAGACCGGATTCATAAAAGGACTTCAGATAATATTGGCAAATTTGGTCCCTCTCCTGTGCTGTCTGCAGAAGAGGAAAATAAGCTCAAAAACTGGCTTATTAATCTTGCCAAATGTGGTTTTCCACAAAACTCCGAAAGCTTATTGAAAACAGTCCAAGCTATTATCCTGGAAGACGGCCGCAAAACCCCTTTCAAAGACGGAAAACCTGGAAAGAAATGGTACTACGGTTTTATGCGCCGTCACCCAGAGTTAAGCTTGCGAACAGCTGAAACTGTTTCGAAAAGCAGGGCACAAATAACGGAGGAAGGGATAAAAAAATGGTTTAGAGAGCTTAAAGAATTTCTTACAGAAGAAAATTCCCTAGACGTGCTGGAGGATTCTTCTAGAATCTTTAATGCCGACGAAACGGGTTTTAGTATGGCACCAAAAACTGGGAATGTGATTGCCCCAAGAGGAATAAAGAATCTGTACGAAGTTAAGGCAGGAAACGAAAAAGAAAACTTAACTGTGCTGATGACCTTTTCTGCAGATGGGAGAACACTTCCTCCTATGGTTGTTTTGCCATACAAAAGGTCGCCGAGCTGGCTAAAAGCAATTCAAAGCAAAAAACCTGACTGGGTATTTGAAAAAACAGACAGTGGATGGATGCGAGGAGAAACTTTCCTGCAGTATGTTAAAGAAGGTCTTGATGTTTGGATATCCAAAAATGATATAAAACGTCCAGTTTTATTTTTTGTGGATGGACTGGACACGCTTCCCACATGTCAATTGAACTGAGTGACTTCTGCAACAAAAACATTATATTGTATGCTCTTCCTCCAAACACTACCCACATCCTTCAGCCGGCGGAAGTAGGTGCCTTTAAGGGTTTAAAGTCCGACTACAAAAATATTTTGAATGAATGGCGCAAACGTTCGGGTAACCACGGCAGCATCATGAACAAAGAGCATTTTTGTGATGTCTTAGATGAGCTTTTAAATTACAAGGATAGGACGACCTTCGCCTTCAAAAAATGTGGACTATTTCCATTCGATCCAAATGCCGTAGACTACTCCAAGTGTATAAAAAATACCATAGAAGCTTTAAATGTTACCAATAGTGTTTCCCATATTGGGGGTGATGTTCGCAGCGGTTCAAATGTTTGCGATTCTGGTGTCAGATTTCGAGATGGTCCTGAAAGTTCTGCAGGCGATGCGAATTCTCGGGGTGATCATGGTGCTGATTTTGGTGGTTTGTCTATTCGCAGTCCTGATAATGAAACTGGTGGTTATTTGGATTTGGATGTAGATGATAATATTGGGAATTGTCTGAACGAGGACTTTGTGGTCAACTTCAATTGTGATAAAGATATTTCGAGTGCAAGTTTTAGAGAAGCCGAAAAAGTTATTATTCACCTAAAAGATGATCTTCGCACCAAAAATATCGACCACAAAGTTGTGCTGGAAGTAATTCGTCAGGCTAGGCAAAACATTGTCGACGTTCCTCAAGGTACCCAATCGATTGAAGGAATTTATGAAATTACCAGTGATGGCTCATTGGTAAGAGTACCTCAACCCAGTGGAGTTAGCATTCAGGCAGGTGACAGTCCGCAAGATTTGGAAGCGATCATAGGTACGTAGCTATATTCACAAATGTTTACTTGGAACCTGTGTTTTAAAAATTTAATTTGTTTATTAAAAGCAAGAAGTTTCTCATCTCAGGGCAACGACAACATTTTACGAGATATTTCTTCCCAAATCATGGATGAAAATGAACCTGCAATAGATCGTATGCTTTATTTTTAGGGTCTTAAAAAGTTTAAATTTTTATTCTTAACATTCCTACCTACAGAACCACACTGTTCAAAAAGTCCATCGGTTTTTGAAAAATATCTCAAATATCCTAAGCCAATTAGAGATTCAGTAAGACGGTTTTTTGACAGTCCTAAACCACCCATGTCGATATCATCTCAGGTATGGAAAAACTTTCAAAAAAATAAGGAGGAAAAAAAAACAAATTAAAGCAGCTGAAGCTCAAAAAAGGAAGCTTGAAAGACAGAAAAAAAAAGAGGACAAGAACAAATCAGCAAAACGAAAAAAATTTGTTCCGAAATGTCCATCTTGCAATGAAGATATCCTCACGGACGTTGAGGAAGAAGGGCTGAAGAATATTGGATGCGATAGATGTGAAAACTGGTTCCATCTTAAATGTACAAATTTGTCAACCATGTCGTTTTTAGATGCTGAGGTTGAAGAATTTGTATGCACAAAATGTGATACTTTATTACCCAAATTGTGATTAAAAAGACTTAAATGAATTTCTATTGTTATAAATACAATCTTTAAAGTATATAAAAAAGTTCCTATTTATCTTATATTATTTTACTTGTTATATAAATGAATTAAATTAAGTATTTGTTTTGTTTTTTTTTTTAAGGTTTAATAATGGATAAAATAATTTATTTTGTCTTTGTATTTTTATTTTGAATGTGATTAAAAAGACTTTAATGAATTTCTAATTAATTTTTATAAATACAATCTTTAAAGTGTATAAAAAAGTACCTATATTTATCTTATATTATTTTACTTGTTATAAATGAATTAAATTACAAATTTTTTTGTTCTTTTATTTTTTAAGGCTTAATAATGGGAAAAAAAAATTATTTTTTCTTTGTACTTTTATTTTGAATGTGATTAAAAAGACTTTAATGAATTTGTTTCAATTGTTATAAATACAATCTTTAAGGTGTATAAAAAAAGTATTTATCTATTATTATTTTACTTTTTATAAATGAATTAAATTAAGAATTTTTTTGATTTTTTTATTTTTTAAGGCTTAAAAATGGACAAAAATAATTTATTTTTTCTTTGTATTTTTTTAATTTATTTTTATTTATATAAATAGTTTTTTAAGTTAAGCTCAGCAACTTTTCAAAAATAAAACACTTAAAGAAAAACAATTAAGAAATCTAAGCCTTTTATTTCTTGGGTGGCCGACTATAGGACATCAGCTGGCCGGAAATAGGAAACAAGGGGCCGGCCACAGGAAAAAATGACTTTTTTTACAAAAATCTAAATAAATAATTGTATGGTAAGATTAATTTTCTATTTTTTTATTTCACCGATTAAGAAATTAATAAACAATAATTAATTTCAAGAATTATTCGAAAATCTTAATATTTGTTGTTACTGTGCTATATTTTATGAGGAAAAATCCTTAGGGGGCCGGCCACTAGCGACTCTACCCTACGACCCGACGCAAATGTGTGAATTTTTCGTGAGCGACTGAGCACACGCAACAGGATTGTTGACAGATTAAGAGAGAAGCTCAAGAGAACAATTTCAAACGAAAAACTCAGAGAAAGCTATGCGAATTCACTAGTTACATCGACTTTTCTTATAGGTGGCCGGCCACTGGGGGAGGCCGCAATTAGGCGACTCTACCCTACCAACGTAAGAAATATACAAATTTTGCAAACATACCAAAACAAAGTACTTAAAATAATAGTAAATGCTCCATGGTATGTAAGAAATAGCGACTTACATAGAGATTTAAATATAAAATATGTAGAAAACGAAATTAAAAAATTTGCTACAGAGCTAAGATCACGACTTAGAAATCATAGTAATAACTTAATCCAACAATCTGTTAGCGAGGCGTTCGTTTTTCGGCGTCTGCACCGAACAAGACCTTCTGATCTAGCGCAAACAAATTAATCTCTCCACTTGAATTTTGTGGAATCTTCAGGTCCTCTCGTTGGGGAGCTTCCTGACAAAACGCGAACAAAATGACGCTAAAACTACTTGTTAAGCTGGACTTAGTTGTAGTAATAATATAGAAGATAAGGGAGGTGAGTTTTAGTCAGTAAAAATCTGACACTACTATAAGCATCGGGCTTATAGTGTCTCTGAAGATTTCTCACCTTCCTGCGGAAAAAAAAAAAAAAAAAAAATTAGTATAATGTTTTCCGATGATGCAGAAGTCGACAGCCGTTTCCTAAGCCCAGCAAGAAAGAGAAGTCGATAAAGGAATTTGTTAGTAGAAATGCGTCACCGAGGAAGGATAGACAAATAGGTTTTTGGATTTGAGAAAATGGTCCAAAAGATGTGAAATTAATTTTCATACTTATTCATGTTAATAATGTTTATATATATATGTTTAACAAGTCTCACACTAAATACAGTTTTTTTAATGCTGAATCTTTTTGTTTTAATAAATATTTTTATATGAAATCATAAGTTTGGCGCATGCCCCAACGGAAAAGAAGGATGACATTAGCAAAGAAGAATTTTATGAGCCAAAACCTATGAGCAATGCCCCAAGAATGACGCAAAAAGTCTCTTGGGAGACTTAAATGCCAAGATTGGTAAAGTAGTCAGCTTTGGTAGGTCAATCGGAAGAAATAGCCTGCACGACATAACATCTGGAAACGGACTCATGCTTATCGACTTCATAGCCGAAACAAACATGATGCTGAGTAGCACTAGATTCCCCTGTCCGGTCCCTCGATGATCAAACGTGCAACCAAATCGATCATGTTGCAATCGGAAGACAATCCTACAGCATACTTGGTATTCGCACATACAGATCAGCCAACAAAGATTCCGAATTTTCCATGGAAACCATTAGGCGAACATCAACCACGAGGAGAAGATTCAACGATGGAAAACTGCAGCAGGAAGACACCGCCAATGCCTTTGCCCACAAAATATCCTTAGAATTAGCAAAGAACACGACAAGAGATGAGATGTGTCCGGAGACCCACAGGCAGCTTTGCCAACAGGTAGTCAGTAATGTTGCGGAAGAAGTACTATGGGTTCTCACAGTCACCACCGAGCAACCCCTTGTTTGACTCCGAATGTGCTCAGGCAAACACACCAAAACGGAGGCATACAGACTGTAGCAGCAAAGGAGGACACGGATGTCCCATCAGCTCTATGTTGATAAAAGAAGGGATGAGAACCTCTTGCTCAGAAGAAAGGAAAAGGCCCATGAGCTGTTTGAAATCGAGGAAATCCAGGATGCTTTAGTAGAAAAAAGGTGCAGAGTCAAGAGGCAAACATCGGGATTCACTAGCCACCCTGGAGCCTACAAAGATAAGGAGGGAAATACTATCCGACCTGAATGAGTTCAGAAATGCCATCACCAGACTAAAGTCAAACAACGTCGCCGGTGATGACGGTTTACAGGCGCAGCTTTTCAAGCACACGGGAGCTGATCTGGTAAGGAACGAACTGTATCGTGCCATGGTATCCCTGCCAAACTGATACGACTTATCAGTATTATTTTGGAGAATTCTCGTTGCTGCGTCAAAATTGGTAGAGGCTTAACCGAAACCTTCGAAACCACCAGAGGACTTCGCTGTCATGTAGCTGCTTCAATACTGTTCTTAAGAGAGTGGTGCGAATACAGTCGATTCCCATCGTAGACTCGGTCAGAACGTGACCATTGATAGGTATTACTTCGAGCCGGTAAGTTAATTTATCTATTTGGGAACTGCTGCTAACTCTGCAAATGACATCAGTGCTGAAACCAAACGTTCAATTACTCTTGCTAATCGTTGTTTCTTTAGCCTTAGTAACCTTTACCCGAGCGTCGAACTTGTCGAGTTGTAGAGGCTGAGTAGGGTTAATGATTCTCGAGAATTTATCTCTAGATGAGTCCTGAAACCAAAGGTCGCTCACATACCTTTACTTCTCCCTCGATCACTTCCTCTCCCACATAGGAAGCAAAATAGCCGACTATTGTTACCTTCTCATCTCCTACCCACCCCACGTTGCTGGTGAAAAAAAACATCCAACGAACCCCTCCTTCGATTCCTCTCTTAACCATCCTTATAATCAGTCCATCCTTCCCTACCCTCTCTCTCCTTCCCTCAATCTACCACCCAATTGGGCTGGATCTAAGGTGTTACACGAACCGTGCCGATGATCAGCCTGGCTGAGAGCCCAATTAAAAAACTAGCTCAGTCGCTAACGCAGTATCCGGATACCTGGCGACCTCCGGATTAACCAGCCTTATCTGTATACACGGATCTCTGTACAGATGGACCACCCCTTATCCGCTATTCGTGGGATTCAAATGAACAAAACAAACAAAACAAAATTCAAAGACCGAACCGGCCAGCAGTACGACGGCAAAGTTGTCTGCTGATCATCCCTCTTCCACTGGTGCTGACATGGCTGTGGAGTGTGGACACTCACAGCCCTGTTGTCGCAAGTGGAATATCGGATAATTTGGTATTATTACCTTTTTCTCGTAGTGAGGCAATTGTGAAGAATGGCTCCTCTACTACCACAGAGAGTAAACCTCTCAAATCTTCAACACCGCGAGTCGGAGGTAGTAGGGCTTCGGTGCCAGGTCCTTCTACCACCAAAGCCAGGAATCCTAAAGAAGGTCCTGGGGGAGATGGGCGAAAGCTCAGACCCTCCAAGACCTACTACAAGGACATGCGCAGTGCTAAGAGGATTCTCCAGACGTTTGGTGAACAACTAGGCGTTGGAGGAAACTCTCAGCACGACGCCAAAATAAAATGGGCCAAGGGCTTCTTGGCCAAAAATAACGTAAAGACCAGCCAAGACTCAACGTCGAAGGGACAAAGGTCTATGGAGGGTAGTGTTTCACTACCCAAACGCCCCAAAGTGCTAAACACCAGCACTTCTCTTGAACCTCGCAAGGCAAAAATGTCCTTCAGTGACGTTTTGAAGGACAAAATGGTAGTCGCGATTATCGACAGAAGCGACGTAGATGGCACGATCTCTGCCGAGAACTGGATATTGGCCAAAGGACAGTTGGCCTTCAGTTTTGTCGAGATCATGTCTGACAATCCGGAACCACCGCCCATCACAAAAGATGGAAGTTGGCATCAGGGACACATCAAGTTGATGGTCTGTAATGATCGGAGGTCGTGTGATCTACTGACGCTGGCGGTCAGCCGACTTGGGGAGGTCTGGCCTTGTGCTAAGCTGGAGGTCGTCGCAAAGGAAGACATTCCTTGCAGACCAAGGGCTCGCATCACGGTTCCGGCCATATTCAAGGAAGCTGATCACGTCCTAAAGGTAATCAGGCTCTCCAATCCAACCCTTCCTACTCACAACTGGAAGGTTGCGAAATTGGAGGATCCAAAGGGACCCTACAAGGGTGCAATTGTGATCATCAATGCAGAGCCCCTTTCTCCTCTGCGCAATCGAAAGGTGTGATCAGGTTCGGGTTCGATGAAATACCGCTGAGAGTCAACAAAAAAGATGGGCCGATGCTCGTCACTCCATCTTTTATTGGGTCGTCCTGCTGGTCTCTTGTTATCTGGTTTCCATTTCGTCGTCAGTTTTGTCCATCTTTGATCCGGAAGTCTAGATAAATGTCCTGCCCAACTCCACTTTAGTCTTCTTGTTCTATTTATGACGTCTATAATTCCAGTTCTTGTGCGGATATCTTCATTTCTAATCCTATCTCGCGGTCGTATGTTTAGAATTTTCCTTTCCATTTTGGTTTGGCATATTCTAAGCTGGTCAAGTGTTTTTGTAGTCAAGCTCATTGTTTGTAGTCCATAAGTTAGAATCGGCAGAATAGCAGAGTCGAAGATATTTTTCCTTGTGTCTGCACTTTGGTCCAATTGTAAGATTTCTTTCAGGCTCCAGAATTGTCTCCAGCTGTTCGTGATGCGTCTGTTTATTTCTTTATTTTCTTGGTCTTTGAATGATTTTATTTGTCCCAAATATATATAATCTTCTACGTACTCGATTTTTTATCTGTCCAAAGTTATATCATCTTTAGTGTGATTTGTCATGACTTTAGTTTTTGATTTGTTTATTTGTAGTCCATAATTTCTGCACAAGCTAGTTAGTTCCGTCAACATTTTTTGAATATGTAAAGATTTTGTAGAAATAAGAACTATATCGTCTGCAAATCTTAAATTGTTAAGGACCTGTCCACATATCGTTATTCCATAGTTCTTCCAGTCAGTTTTTTGAAAAATGTCTTCCAGGACAGCATTAAATAGAGGTGGTGAAAGTGGATCTGCTTGTCTGACTCCTCTTGTTATGTTAAATTTTCGTCCAATTTTCTCTGTTTTTATTCGTGCTGTGTTATTTTTGTATATGTTTTTAACTGTTTCTATTAAATCTGGGTTTATGTTTTGATTTCTTAGGGCGGACCATATCATTTCATGTTCAACGGAGTCAAAAGCTTTATTAAAGTCAATAAAAAGAAAATAAACAGGTTGTTTAAATTCGTTGCACTTTTCTATTAGCTGATTCATTGTCTGTAGGTGGTCTGTTGTGTAGAATCCTTCTCTAAATCCAGCCTGTTCTCTTGGTTGTTTGTTATTGAAATCGTCCTTTATGGTCCTGTAAAGTGCTTTGGAGAAGAGCTTGTAAATTGTCGAAATGTTACTTATTGGTCTATAGTTGTTGATATCGTCCTTATTTCCTTTTTTATGTATTAGTGTTATTGTTGTTTCTTTCCATTGTTCAGGAATTTGTTTTGTTAGAACGATTTCGTTGAATATGTTTGTAAGAATGTTGGATAGTGAGTTTTTTGCGTATATTAACATTTCCGCTGATATTCCGTCATTTCCAGTGCATTTATCTTTCTTCAGATCGTCTATGGTCCTTTCGATAGTTTCTTTGCTGAATATATGGGTTTGTGTCGATATTGAATCATTGTTCTCTATTGTTTCTTCTTTTGTGTTGATTTTAGTCGAGGTGAACAGTTTTTCCAAAAATAATGTAGCGTTTTCATTTATGTCTCTTCGGTTTGTTATATTAACTGCATTTTGATCCTTCATATTTACTATCCATTCTTGTTTATTATTCAAATATCGTTTTGCTTTGTTTATTGATTTTGTTTGTCTTAGTGTATCTTTTATAATTTTTTCATTATATGCACGAATATCATTCGTTATTTTAGATTTTATTGTTTTCCTGAGTTCACTTAGTTCTGTTTTTTCTTGGTTGAGTAGTTGTGTTTTTGTTCTTAAATCCTTAAATGTTCTCTTCTTGATATAAGGGCTTTGGTTTCGTCTGATATTTTTTCTTTGGAAGTCTTAATGTTCGTTATTGAGATTTTTGCTGTTGTCTTTATGATATTTTCTAACTTGTCATATGTATTTTGAAGGTCGTTATTTGATGGTTCTAAAAGTTGGTTGATCTTTGTCTTTATTGTTTCGTTGTAGTTGATAAATTTTTGTTCTGGTATTATTTTAGGGATGTAATAGATTTGTCGATTTCTTCTTAATGTTTTATGGTTTATTTTTATCTTTATTCTTACTAGTCTGTGATCGCTGTCAAAATTTACATTATTAAGGGCAGTAATGTCTTGGATAGTTTCAATTTTGTTTGTGAGTATGAGGTCTATTTCATTTTTTGTCTTTCTATTTGGTGAGATCCACGTCCATTTTCTGCTATCTTTCTTTTTGAAGAATGAGTTCCCAAATTTTAAGTTCATTTCTTCCAGCCACTTGACGAGTCTCTCCCCCCTTTCATTTCTTAGTCCATATCCATGAGGTCCTAAAACTGAGTTTTCTTCTTCATTTAATCTTTTTCCAAGTCTTGCGTTAAAATCTCCTATCACGTACCTACATTAGTTCTGTTTTTTTGGTTGTTGAATGTTTCTTCAAGATTATCGTAGAATTTTATCATTTCTTCTTCCTCAGCTTTTTCTGTAGGTGCATATACTTGTATTATAGTCATTTTTGTGTTTTGAATTTTAAGTTGTATGCTACATATATCCTCTCATTATGGAATCGGATATTAATTATTTTGTCTTTTAATTTTTTTTTTAATTAGAAATCCAACTCCATATAGTCCTTTTGTTTCACCAATGTAGCAGAAGATATCATTATCATTATTAATTATTCTTTGTCCAAGCAATCTTACTTCAGCTAGTCCTATTATATCCCAATTTATGTCTTTTAATGCTAGTCTTAATTCCTCCTGTTTTTCGTCCGAAGAGAGTGTCCCGACGTTGAAAGTACAGATTTTTAATGTATTTTGTTGTTTTTTGCGTGTTATGTTCTCTGTTCGCTTATTTTTATATGGGGGGGTTTGATCTACTCTTCCCACGGTAATCAGCCGGGTTGGGAAGGATTTTTGTTGTATTATAGTTGAATGTGGCTTTTGGTTATGTCCGATATTTAATGTTGATGCATGATCTTCATATTTCGTCTGGTTATTGTTAAGTAGGATTTGCTATTTGTTATTATATGCTTTGTTTTGTTGTTTCGAGGTTTGTGGGTCATTGTATTTTTCTAAAAATTCGTTAGCGGTTTTTGTAACAAGAAATTTTCTTATTGGATTTGTCGGTTGTTTCTTGGGGTTCATTTCGGTTGATCCTATTATAACAGATTTTGTCTTATTACTGTTTATTTCTTTGTTCTTTGGTTGTTCTGGTGGTGAGCTTTCATTCGATCGTATTCTTTTCCTTGGATTTTCTTGTTCGTTTCCTGTCCAAACTTTTCCATCTACAACGAGTTCGTTAAATTTAAAGTAAGCCCTCTTTCCTTCTCTCTTAAACTCTAGCAGTTTTGGGATAAGAGGTTTCCGAGCTTCAACCATTGATTTTGGAAGATCTTCCGTCATAGTAAAATTTGCCCCCAACTTTTTTCCCAATAAAACTTGTTGTTTTTTCTCAAAGTTTTTGAAAACTAGCCTGATTGGTCTTATTTTTCCTTTTTTTTGCCTAAGCGAAAGCAGCTTGCAATGTCCGTTTCTTCAACTTTGAACAGGTCATTTGATTTATTTATTTGGTCAAGTATCATTGATAAAAGTTCTTCTGAGGTCCGTTCACTCTCTTCTAACTTGAAAATTATCAAATTATTTTTTCTCATAGCCAATTCTAGTTCAGTTATTTGCTTTTCTTGTCCAGCACAGGTAGCTTCTTGCTGCTCAATTATTGATCCTTGCGTCTCAACGATTTTTTCGAGCTTTTCAACTTTCTCAGAGAGGATTCCCACCTTTTCGTCTGTGTTTTTTATGACTCTGTCCGAAGCTTCTTTAATATTTTTAAAAATGTCGTTTTTTTGTTCTTCTAATAAAAGTTTTAAAGTTTCCAGTGTGACAGCCATTATTTCGGAATACAGCCCTGGTATAATGTTGTTACTTACGTAAGGTTGTTGAATTTGCTAAATATCAAGAGGTTGTGGGATAAGATACTGGAATAATGTCTCTGCTTTATTGTGAATTGAGTGGTTTGTCAAGTAAATAGCTATGAGTTGTTTTGGTTATTTATTTTGGTGAGAGCTGAAAATTTACTCAACGTTATAGTTCTACTGAGCATGCGCAAACAAAATTGCAAGCGTGAGAGATGCCTTTGTTTTTTCGATTGCGGTGTATCACACTATATGTATTTGATTGTTATCAATGTAGTAAAAATGTTCTACTCACAAGTATGTTAAGACTCAAGCAGGAAGAAAGCACTCAATTCAAATTTGTATATTCTTTGAGTTCAATAATTAAATATATTATTGCAATTTTATGCACTAAGATTTAGTTTTGTAATATTTTTTTTAAGCACAATGATTGCCACCTTCAAATTACAATGACTTGGCACAGACTTTTCTTTTTTTACATAAATCTTTAATGACTTTGAATTCAAAATCTTCTAAGAGCAAAATTTAACACATCCACTCACTAAGCTAGAGTTGCCAACTTCTATCAGATTAACCTCCAACACTCCATAAAGGCTTCGGCCTCCCTTCTTCATCGCTTATACAGCAGCGATGAAGATATTGTCCTGATTCAAGAACCCTGGATTGTTAAATCCATTGTTCGAGGAATCAGGACTCCCAAATAGTACGTGCTATATGCATCAGGTGAGGATGAACCCAGATCTTGCATATTAGTAAAACGTAGCCTAAATGTATATTTACTCCCTAATTTCAGCGATCGAGATATCACCGCCGCAAGTCTGGAAACAGCCAGAGGAACATTCTGGCTGGCGTCGGCGTATCTCAGCCACGGCCACCATGGCCCTCTCAAGGGTAGAACCCTGGAGAGATTAATAGCTGAAGCACAAAGGCTCAACATCGGCCTCATCATCGGAAGTGATGCCAACGCCCACCATACAGTGTTGGGTAGCACGGATATAAACGACAGGGGTGGGTCTCTTTTCGACTATATTCTAAACACTAACCTACTCATAAGTAACGTTGGTAAAGAGCCAACCTTTATTACTAAAAATCGACAAGAAGTTTTAGACATAACTCTTGTTTTCGACTTCATTAATAATAATATTTTGAACTGGAAGGTATCTAAAGATCACTCCTTTTCTGATCATAGATACATCCAATTTAACTTTATAAATGAACCACCTTGCCAACCGATCTTTCGAAATCTAAAAAGAACAAATTGGCCAAAATACAAGAGAACGTTAAATAGTTTAGTAAAACCTGAACTCTTTAATACTCCCTCTAACACTGAAGATTTTGACGACAAAGTCAATAATCTAACATTAGCCCTAAACAAAGCTCTAGATACTGCATGTCCTCTTATACAAGTAAGAGGTAAAAAGAAACCACACTGGTGGAACTCAGGGCTAGATCCACTTCGAAAAGAGTGCAGAAAACTCTTTAACAGACCGAAAGCTTCTAGAGACATGTCTGACTGGGATTCATATAAAGAATCACTGAAGATATATTAAAAAGAACAGAGGAAAACCAAACGATCGTCCTGGAGAAACTTCTGCAGCAACGTAGAAGATTGTTCTGAAGCATCCAGGTTGCGCAAAATCCTCTTCAAAAATCCAATCATGCAAAGCTGCTTGAAAAACGCCTCTGGCTTCTGGACCAATTCAAGCGAGGAATCGCTCAACTTGCTACTAGACGTTCACTTTCCTGGTAGCTCTAATATTATTAATAACATTGTACCAAATAGTTGTGACAGTATATTATATCCCCCACAAGGTCTAGTCACTAGGGAAAAACTCAAATGGGCTATTAACAGCTTTAAGCCATATAAATCTGCAGGACCGGATGGTACTATAATTCCAGCTGAACTGTAAAAAAACATCTTCAAGGGATGCCTTAAATTGGCATATACATCCCGATGTCTTGGAGGCAAGTTAAGGTTGTTTTATTCCAAAAGCTGGAAAATCCGGCCACGTTAACCCTAAAGACCTAAGACCTATCAGCTTATCATCATTCCTTCTAAAAACTTTTGAACGTTTGATCGATATCGACTTAAGGGCAAGTATTGATAAGTCCCTCCTTTCAAAGGCTCAACACGCCTACAACAAAGGGAAATCAGTTGAAACGGCTCTACACAGTATAGTACGTACAATCGAATATTCCCTCCATCATAAAGAGTACACCTAAGTTGCCTTCTTAGATATAGCAGGTGCATTTAACAATATAGACACATCTGCAATTGCACGTGTATTGACATCTCTGAAGGTAGATAAGTCGATCAGCGAAGTGATTAATCAGATGCTGATAAGCAGGATTATCAATTCAAAACTGGGCGATTTTACTGCACAAAGGGGTGTCAGCAGAGGTACGCCACAAGGTGGTGTCCTATCCCCTCTCCTCTGGAATTTAGTAATAAATGAATTACTAATTACTCTAGAAAGAGAGGGATACAGAGTGTTTGCTTATGCGGACGATGTTGCTATTGCAGTAACGGGTAAACATCCCAATATACTAAAAGAACTCTTACAAAACGCTTTAAATAAGCTCACCAGATGGGCAAATCGGTGTGGACTAGGCGTTAACCCACAAAAAACCGACCTTGTCCTCTTCACAAGGAAATACAAAGTCCCACTCATTGACCCTCCCCTCATAAACGGTGTACGACTTAATTTCTCTGAACAAGCAAAATACTTGGTTCTCATTTTGGATAAAAAATTAAGTTGGAAACCTAACATTCAAGAGAGAATAAACAAGGCCACAGTAGCCCTGTTCTCGTGTAAAAAGGCCATTGGTAATAAATGGGGCCTACAGCCCCGCATTACACACTGGCTATATATCTCGGTCATAAGGCCGATCCTTACTTATGGAGTAGCGGTATGGTGGACGGCGCTAGATACAGCGACAAGTCGCGATAAACTCAGCAAAGTCCAACGAACAGCCTGCCTGTGTATGAGAGGAGCACTTCGCTCTACCCCCTCCGCCTCACTTGATGTTCTGTTCCATCTAATACCGCTGGACATTTTCAGCAAGCAAACGGCCGCTAATACAGCCATTCACATTCACCTTTTTTGGGTGCCGGGCCATAGAGACATTCCAGGAAATTGCAAAGCTGAACAACTTGCAAAAAGCGGAACAACTTTACCTCTGCTGGCTCACAATGCTAGCATAGGTATCCCCTTAGCTACATGTAAACTCATGCTAAAGCAAGATACCATAGAGAAAACAAACTTCAGGTGGAATAACACCACCACCTGTGTAGCGACTAAACTAATTTGACCTAATCTTAGCGCCAGGCGCTCAAAAAAATTAATCTCTCTGAGTAGACTGCACATTAGCTACCTTATAGGTGTCCTGACTGGGCACTGCTTAATAGGAAGGCATGCTATTCGACTTGGAGCCCCTGCAAATGATTTTTGTAGGAGTTGCATGGACGAAGAAGAAGAAGAGACAATCTCTTATCTTCTGTGCACATGCCCTGCCTTATCACAGACGTAGAATCCACCTTGGAGACTACTACTTCAACGATACCAGCGATCTAAAAAATTCTGACATTATTTGTCTCCTACGCTTCATTCGAAGCTCCAATTGGTTCAAAGAGTTAAGCTGATTAACTGATCCATGTGGTATCACAACGGATCATATTTTGGTCTAAGTGTGTTGGACTTCCCAACCAACAGCCACTTTAACCTAACCTAGCCTTAGTAAGCAATTGAGGAATAAGGCCTTATAGCGAAGTACCAAGGAGACATGTACAAAATCTTAAGCATCCCATTCTTACTGTATGGTGCAGAAGCATAGTCTCTTTCCCAGTTGGGCGAAGGATCCCTTGGTATCTTCGAGAGGAATCAATCACGAACTATACGAGCTGTACAGGGACTTGCCACTGGTCTAAAACTAAGTGTTTAACGATTAGACAGCTAGGGTATGTAGAACGAAAGAACATCGAAGCTCCAGCCCGTAGGGAACCAGAAGCAGAGGCAGACCGATCTCATCTCCGGTGGAGTTATCAAGTTGAAGCCGACACACGCCCCGCCAGCTTGGTATTCGAAACTGGATACAGCAAGCTAGAGATCAAGAAAGCTGGAGGGATCTATTACTTGAGGCCTAGGAAACTGAAGTAATTGAGTAAGTCACCTGACTAACATTTACATTCATTTAATCGGTTTAATTCTCTATTTCATGAATCATATTTTAATCATCATAAATCTATCAAAATTAAAAAAATAAATTAAATCTCATTTTTGGCTCAAAAAACTTTATCATCCATAATCAATAAAATTCTTCATATGAAGAAGCATTTATTGTTATGGCATCTTGATTAAAAAGGCGACTTTGGCATCCGACTAATGTGTCTCACATACGCCACTAATTGTGGGTTGACCTTTAAGAAAACCGAATTTAACCTTATAAAATTACAAATTTTCAAGAGGAGAATATAAGAACATTTATCACGAATAATTTATTTTTAAATTGTTTAAATTTTTTTCGTTTTCCATTTTGCAATTTAAACAAGAACTAAAGGAAAGGGGTTCGTTGACTATAGTTTAAGTAAAATAGAGTATATATCTTAAATTGCAACAGATGGCGCTATCGGTGATAAATTAAAATATTTTTTACACTTACATAATTCTTATAAAATAACAAACAATGATACAGCTTGTGTCCATTTTCTTGGTATTCAAGAATTTACACGGGTAAACTTACATGAATAAAACTATGTACATATGTATATTCTTATTTACTTTTACAAACAGTGGGTACCTATCATGAAAAAATACAAAGAGGGGTCGATAAATCAAATATCGAATTTACTCTGAGCATCGTTGAAAACCAGAATGAGAAGTAAGATTTGAATGTTTGTATCTGTATCTTTTACTTTCTCATTTGTTATTCTGATAGCTAGTGCTGTCGATACGGAGTTGCACATAATGTTGCTCATTTTCAGCCCATTGCAAAATAAGTTGACATAAATGAAAAAGAAATTTTGTTAAAATATCAGAGTTCATCATTAGTTTTTATATGACTACTGTTACAAGAGTTATACCTCTTGAATTTTTCCGATTTGCCGTTTGGATTTATAATCAAGAAGAAGAAAACTTAATCGTTCCTCCCTCAGAAAAATATTCTTGCTATACGAACAAATTTTGATTAAAAATAATTAAATTCCACATTTTTTTTGCGGTTATATAAAAAAAAAAATGGAACACTAAACCTACTTATTTCGTTATCAAACTCGCACCAGCAGCGGCACTACACTATATCAAAATGAAAAAGTACAAAACAAACATATTTCAATATGGTTTTCTTAAGCTTTTACTTCCTATTTCAAAGGCAAGGAGAAAGAGAACTTATTTTCACATGAAGCAACCGAAATTACACAAATTCCACAAAAGGTGCGGTTTCTCAGTGACACCCTCTACAGACTCGACTCCTCAAAGCTCCTTATTACACACCGTTTACCCATAAATATCTCAAAATCTGCCGCAATGAAATTAGAATTGAAACAACCTGCTGGAAGCCACAATTTTGAGAATGACTGCGGATGCGGTTTCATTATAACCGGCTCTCTTGCCTTTTTCGTCAGCGTACGACACGACGACAACGACGACGTTGGATTCATTTGGTTCTTTCGTGGCGGCTAAAAAGGGTAGGATAGGGATGTAATGTTGGTTTGTGAGGGAGCTCAAGCTAAAATTGCCCATGACTATTGGGCTACGTCTGGCATAGTGGCATGCGACATCATTTTTCTATTTTAATATTTTTTTGTCGGACAACAAAACGGAATTAGAATTTTAAGGCCATTCGCTGAGACCGTTATTGTGTAAAACACAAAAGGGGGAATGAACACGTGCATTCAGCAAAAGGCACAAAACGCAACAACAACCATGCTTGGTACAAAACTCAACATGTGGCACGGGCTTTATAAAATTGAATAAACGTTTTATTGGGATGCCGTAACACGGCACCATGTGTATGGGGCTCAATTTGAGGGTGAGGTTGGAGGTTTATTGTCTTTGTAAATAGATGGTAGAATAGCACTTCAAAGGGTTTATTTTTCGAAGAAAGGAAATGTTCTTTCGAAAAAACAGTTGAATGTTGCCCTAAATTTGTATTATAAAATAAAAAATGAATTCTTTTTAGAAACAAGGGTTTGTGTTTGTCTATTATATTTACATATGCGTCGCATGTTTGTAAAAAAAAAGAAAAACAATAAAGTCGACAGATCGAAGTTACCTTGCAAATTTTATGAACGTTTCAATACAGTACTTTTATCAATTTGTACAAGCTATAAGAAAATTTTGTGTATAAAATACATACATATGTACGTACATACATTACATTGCCCATGCATAACAAATACGGGACGTGGAAGGATGAGAAAGTACCTACGTATAATGTTAAGTTATTAAAAAAAAGAAATGAGAATAGGTCGGAAGGTATCTAATAAATCTTTTATTTATAGATCCCTAAAATGCTTATGACGCTCAATAAATAATTTGACTACCTACAACAACGAGTGTACTGGAATTTTTTAACGACGCACGACGCTTCCTCAGAGCTGTTATCGCATGAGCATAAAGTTGTTGTTATTGCTCACGCCCGCCGATAAGCAATAACGTGAAGAGAAAAGGAAGATTATGGAAACGCAAGAATCGGTGAAATAAAATATATGTACCTCCCTATTAGGCTGGTAAAAGAATATAATCATATTATAAATCATTTAAAGATTGCGTTCATTGAAATCACCTAAGTATTAAACTGCAAGGCCCAATTTGAACCTAAAAAGATTGCAATCATTTTAGAGTTCATTTGCATTTCATTGTCTTTGCATTCATTACACTGCACTGGTTGGAAAGGTTGTGTTCTTGGCAATCAAATTGGAATTTCGCGGTGGATGTTGATGGCTTTTATTCAAGCCCAGTTAGAAAATCACTTTATCACGTCAGATTTTTAGAACATTTCTTTAAGTCGAAAAAAGAAACACATACTGTATTAATTACTGAAATCCCTTTTTTTCAATGAAATTCGTGATAGTTTTAAAGACCTACATATATCTATTCCTTGTCTTAAATATTTGGTTGAAATATTTTTATTTCATAAAATTTTTGAAAAATCATAAATCTTAAAGAAACGCTGAATGGTTGAACCATTTATTCTAAAATGGTTTTTAACAGAAAAGAGGAAATCAGCTTTTGAAATATGTATGTATGTATGTATATTTAAAAATTTAATGATGAAAACGGGTATTTTTTAATTTGAGTAATAGTTCAAATCGTAGCTTGGATTCGAAATCAGTGTTAAAAATTAACTCCAAAACGTATTTTTCCAAACCGTGAAAGCCTTAAATTTAAGGTTTCTCAAAACTTCGTACAGAATAAAATGAAGAATCAAAACTAATGAGAATTGCCAGAATCAAAGTAAGATACTGAAATGATTTAAACTGTATCTAAAAGACAAAGATTAGTGCTTTAATTTAGTTGGACTTAACATTTTTATATGGGCATATTTTTAAAACCTGATTTTGATGATCAGCGTTATTTACAGTCCTTGTATTCATTTGCATAACAATGATTGCAGAGACTTTGTAACGTACCTCGAGATGTTGTCGAGTGCGGGATGAGAACAAAAACTTCAAACCCCTATAGGTAACCATACACTCCGTTCACTACCAGTAAGCCTTGGAGCTTACAGGGACTCCAAAACTGTCCTGGCAGCAAAGTGTATGGGTGTCCAATTTCCTTACCGCGGCATGCTTGCATGGCAAAAGGTTAGCTCGTCGGTTTTGTCGGGGTTCTTGTGTTTTGGAAATTGGACGGCCGTTACGTTTTTCATGCCGTTTAAATTGTACGAAAAATATTCGCGAAGCTGATATTGTCTTGGTGTAGTGATGACACTATTTGTTATCCTTAATAGAGTGAGGAGAGTTAAGATGATGTTACCCTCCGAGGATATCCCACCCCAGTATCACACAGCTATGTTCTATGAGCAGAACCATGCGACACATCCTGGTTACTACGTCCTCTATGTTTATAGTAACCCCAAAAGAAACCAGAAACCCGAATTTAAGTTTTCATTGCATCGTCTTCGTCATCAGTCATCACTATAGCTGTTCACACTGGACGAGGGATTACGACCGGCTTTGTGAAACGCTTCTGACACTAGGTTCAATGGATGTGCTTTTGGTTGGGAATTTTAACGCAAGGGTCGGACTGTCGCAAAACAACTTTGTTAGTGGAATTTCAGCACCAATCATAAATACAACTCGCAGATCTAAAGATGAGGTATGTGATGGGAAGGGGGCTAAGATACTTGAAATTGCTGATAGTTTGGATGCAAAGTTGGTAAACGGTAGTTGTAATGGGGACCCGAATGGCGAGTTCACGTTTTTTCGTGGAGCGTCATGCTCTGTCATAGACTACTGCTTTGTGTCTGGAAAGTGGAATGCAATTCTGAGAGATTTCAGGATATCAGCGCAGATTTTCTCAGACCATATGCCCCTGGAAATGTCTTGTGTAGTTTCAGGATGTGAAGAAATGCCCAACACAAAACAATTGGGCCTACTACCTAAGTTGAAATGGAGTGATAGAAACCAAAATATTTACCAAAATAAATTAAATATAGAACTTGCTAAACGAAGGTTAGACAACAACCTGCTGTATATGAATGATCTCACCGAAATAATAGTTGAGGCTGCTCCAGCAAGTGCGAAGGGGAGACCTAAAGATGCTTCTAAGCAAGCCTGGTTTGATAAAGAATGTCAAAAAGCTAGACAAAAATCGTTTTCATTCCTAAGACTGCTAAGGAAATTCAACACGTCTTTTTTCAAAATCATGTATGCAGCGGCAAATAAGGATTTTAAGAAACTCTGTCTTGAGAAAAGAAAGTGCCTGGAGCAACAAACCATATGCATCCTTAATTCTTCAAAATCTTCGGCAGAATTTTGGAAAGCGGCCAAATCTATTAACGGGAGAAACAATTTAATTGCAACATCTCTGCGAGCGTTTGAACTTCGTGACTACTTTACGCAGCTCCGTTTTTCGTCGATGATTTTTTAGATGCTCCATTTGCAATTGATGAAGTAAAAAAGGTTATTGAAAAATCTAAAGCGGGAAAAGCTCCGGGTGACGACCGAGTCCCAGTAGAGTTTTATAAAAACTGTACAACCGAATTCCTGTCCGCATTGACGGAGGAATATAATAGAATATTTGAGAGTGCACATGTTCCGGATAACTTCAAAAAAGCAATTATATACCCTTTGCACAAAAAAGGACCATATGATATACCAGAAAATTATAGAGGCATTTCCTTTTTGAATGCTTCTGTAAAGATCTTTAGTACTCTGATTTTCAATAGGCTAAGACAGTGGATCGAGGATAACAAAATACTCAACGAAAATCAAGCTGGATTCAGGAGAAACTATTCGACTTTGGACCAAATATTCAGCCTGTTTAATATTGCGGAGAGCTTCAAAAAAAGAAAACAAAAACTTTATGCCTTTTTTGTCGATTTCCGTGCCGCTTTCGATTCAATTGCTCGGGAAGCACTTTTTTATAAGCTCTATAAATTGGGGATATCAGGTAAAATTGTTACCTTACTGAAAGCGATGTATGAAAAGAATGTAGCCTACGTGTGGGATGGGGAATCTGTTTCTGAAGAGTTCCCAGCTGAAATGGGAGTAAAGCAAGGATGTATCCTGAGTACGTTACTGTTCAATCTCTTTATAAACGATATCGTGGAAGAAGTTGGCGGAGGCATCCAGTTTGCAAATACACAGATACCAGGGCTCATTTTTGCGGATGATATTGTATTTTTATCTGAAAGTGTTGAAGGAATGGAGCGAACGATGAATCGTCTGGAGAGGTACTGCAAAATTTGGAATTTAACCGTTAATTTAGAGAAGTCCAAAATGATGATATTCAGGGATGGTGGTGGTAGATATGCGAGTAATGAAAAGTGGACTTATATGGGAGACAATGTTGTAATCGTTCGAGAATATAAATACTTAGGCGTAATAATCACGGCAAATCTAAACATGAAAAAACATTTCCAGTTGAAACTAGCGGAAGCAAAGAGAGCTGTATCTTCAGTGTGGGCCCGTTGTATTGTAAATAAATTCATCGAACACAGGGCAAAGATTAAAATTTTTCATGCCACCGCAGCTTCTATAATGCTCTACGGTGCTCAGGTTTGGGGGTACAACCAATTCGAAGAGGTGGAAAGATTCCTCAGGTATTTCTTAAAGCGCATTTTTCGGTTACCTAACTGCACACCTAATTAGATGTTGCATTTGGAAACTACTGAACCGCCAATGTTTTTAAGCACACTAAAGCTGCATTTTGAATATATTTTGAAGGTGATGGAGATGGATGATACTAGATTGCCAAAAAAAGTTCTTAAGAAGCTGTTATCTTCTAGGGGAGGTCTAGTCAAAGAGTGGGAGGAGTTGGCGAATAGTCTAGGAGAAAACTTCCGCTGGACTTGCGAAAAGTATTTACAGCGATATTAGAAAAAGTCAGCAACACCACATATGCAAAATATCTACAAGAAGAACAAACCTCACAATATAGAATGATCTACAGTCAACTCAGTACAGACCTACGAGAAAACACATACTTCCTTAACCATTACCCCCTGCATATGATAAACATTATATTCAAAGTACGAGGAGAATTATTAAATTTAAATTTCATTCCTCATCGACCTGATTTGCCGATTTTATGTGGCCTATGTAATCTGAAGGAAAGGGAAGATACATTTCACTTTATTGCCAGGTGTCCCATCTTAAAAGAGTTTCGAGTGAGATATTTTGGGGTGGCCTCGATGGATTGGAACAATACCATGGAAGTTTTGAATGGAAAAGTAAGCTGGGAGATTTTATATAAATACACGTCAAGCGCACTGTGCTATAGAAAGCGTATTATCGAAGGAGACTTCTAAAATAAAAAAAAACAAAAAATAAAATGTTCAATATTTATACATATAAAACTTAAAAAAAAATGTCAATCTGGTAGACGGCCATTGGCCAAGCCATATTAAACTTAAGGTTAAAATTGTAAATCAAAGCTTTTTTTGTTTCAATAAAGTTTTTAAAACTAACTTCAAACTAACTATAGCTCATTCTCGTCAGGGCTACATCCACCAGAAACTAAAAACCTAAACCATTACCATGGTTTGTAACTTAACTTTAAAAATCGAAAATTAAAACTTTAGTTAAATTGAACTCGAACATTCAAACTTCCGAAAAAAGTAGAAACGTAAACGTATCTTTAACCGAAAAAAAAATTAAACTCATAATTCCACATCAAATGAAAAGATATTGTTGTTTTCAAAAGATAAATATAATATAAAAACAAAATTTTATTCAAAAACAAATAATTAAGACTACAATGAATTCACCTTAACAAGTGGGTATATCTTTAAATCAAAATAAAAAAATAATTGTTTTCTTTAGAAACAAAAAAAAATCAATTATTATAAAAAAATGTAAGTTTTAAGCCAGAATAAAAAAAAATATTTAAATTAGAAATTTAAATTTATGTGTGTAAAACCAATTGACATCACCAACGAAAATGATCTAAATCTTAGTAAAGTAGGTTCACTTTTTATTTATTTTCTAGGTTTAAGCTTTTTCTTTCTTGTTTTCTTTTTATAAAAATTCAATTAATAATAGTATAGGTAATTTAATTAAATTAAATCAAATATTCGTTCGTTCAAATTATGTAATATAATGTAATATTTAAAAAAATGACTTACCGCAAAAATTGCATTATTGAATACTTGACTTTTAACTTGTTGTGTTTTTATTGTTCGCTGTTTCAATTTATAGTTGCTCAATTCCTCCTGATGGTGTGCACAGCATCGCAGGATTGAATTTCGTTGCTTTGTAAATTTTTTCACTAAACTTAAACTTGATAAAAACAAATAGAAATTTGAACGAATTGAATTTACAAGGTCAAATTGTAATAACGTTTTATAACAAAAAATAATAGTTTACTTATTGAAAAGAAAGAAAGATATGTATGTACTTAGCTTTTTTTATAAATTGTATGATGATAATTTTTTATGATGTACATTTATTCTGGATCGTAGGTTTTTTTTAAATATTTTCCTGGATTCTTCTAGGATGCATTTTTGGTGTATGGATAATTTTGATTGTATGAATGATTTTGATTGTATGAATGGTTCTGGATGCTCCTTTTTTTTTGTTTGTATGTGTGACGTTTTTTGTAGATCTTACTCTTTTATGTAGATCACATTGGTCGTACAGAAAAACTATGAATCATGAAAATTATCAAAATTATGATAAATTATGATTTTTGTGATAAAAGTGTCAAGATGAAGATTTTGACGATAGAGTGGTTAATCGATGGTGTTTTTTTGTAGCTCTTGGATTCTTAGGCTTTGTAAGGATCGTGATCAGGGCCGGACAAAGCATATACATATGTGCAAGATGTGCAAATGCACAGGGCGCAGAATTCTGGGGGCGCATTACCAAGAGCAAGAAAATGTAATCTGATCTTGCGCAAACAAATATGTACTACTATTTGCCATTTTTTTAACCACAAACATTCTTAAAATAATCTCAAACAAACATCCATCACAACTGTCCTAAGTTATCTCTTGCGCACTAACTAACATCACTATCATTGTTGCATTAAATGAAAATTTAACTCAAGAAATCGCTGAACTAAAAATCCTACCTACCTCATTTCCAAATATTTCACCCTGTTCGTACAAGAGAAAAAAAGAAAAAATCTCAACACCAAAAAGTTCCATGCAAGAGAAAGAAAGAAAAAATCTCAACACAAAAAATTTCCATGCCACCTCCTATGTATGTGCAAGATTTATTTTATGCACAACGAGTCCCAAAATTAACATAGAGAGTATGACAAAGCCAAATACTTATTCATATTGAATCGTATGGGCTAGAACGTGCAGGTTTTGTATCACGCACCGTACCACTGTATGTGAGTTCTTATCTACAAAGAAAACAACAAAAAAATGTCTCCGAAAGAAGAGAGCAGGTAGGTTGCTGTGCTACCTTTTACTACAAATCAAAGACACTCCATATATTTTTGTTGTTGTTTTTTTTTTGTAGATGAGAACTCACATTCAGGTACGATGCGTGATACAAAACCTGCACGTTCTAGCCGAGGTTGCCAGTTTGGTCATTTAAGACCAAATTTGGTCATTATTTTCTCACTTGGTCGCATGGTCATTTTTTATTCCATTTGGTCCCTTTTTAAGAAATTGAAAAAAATAACTCGACTCTATTCCTTTTATAATCTCAAAAATAAAATACATACCTAAAGAATTCTGGGAAAAGTTCAATTATCATAAAAACGCTTCAAATGAATATTGTTTTCAAAATTTAAGTCAGTTCGTTTATAACTTGATGTTACTTCCTAGCAGCTCAGCTGCTGCTGAGAGGAATTTTTTTTAATTAACTTTCATAAAAAAGAAAGGGAGACTTAATTTGGGTACCATTAATAATATAATGCTGGCCAAAGAGCGTCAAGATGACAAAAATAATCATAGCGTTTGGTCTGCAAAAACATTTTTTTGAATTAATTTTATATGAATTTTATTAAGCGATAGTATTTGATCTCCTGACTTATTCGATCTCCTGACATAATGTTAACATATTGTGATCTTAAAAAAGGGACTGGGGTGCGTCCCACACTGATAACTTCCCATCCCGTCTGCCGATTTGTCTTGCTTAAAAGGTTTGTGGCTTTCGTGATTTGCTAGTTGTTAGTTGAATTATTCTAAAAAAAATTAAAAATTACCAACAATATTTTGAGTATGATGAAATAGTTTGATTTCAATATCTGTTCTTGTTAACGAGATTTTCAGTAGAAAACCAATTTTTACCAAATTTTCGTAGCATTTGCGTAGATTTTAATTTGTATGAAAAAAACTGACTGTTGGATTTTTATGCACAATTTACGGAATGTCGGAAACAATATTTTGTGTTAGATAAAATTAGGTTAAAGCCAATATTTTTTTTAATGTTTGAAGAGATACTTGAGTCGAGAGTAAATTTTTACCAAGTTTTACTATTTTTTTGTTAAGGTTTTTATTTTTTGTAAAAAAATGCCAATGCGATTTTATAAAAATTTTACCAGATGTCAAAAACGTTATTCTTCCCGAACGTACGTACACACGCACGCACATACATCTCTCTAAAAATCTTTTATTTAAACTCTAGAAACCTTGAAACGCCGAGAAATGTCAAAATTTTTAATTCAAGAAATCGGAACGATTAGAATAACTTTCTATGGAAAGTTAAAAGCCATTGCGGACACAAATTATTTTGGTCCTTTTTTCGTACGATTGGTCATTTTTATTTGCAGCTTTGGTCATGCAATTTTTTTTCAAGTGGCAACCGTGGTTCTAGCCCATACGATTCAATATGAATAAGTATTTTGCTTTGTCATACTCTCTATGTTAATGTTGGGACTCGGTGTGCATGAA
Organism: Eupeodes latifasciatus; assembly: GCA_920104205.1. Lineage (NCBI taxonomy): Eukaryota > Metazoa > Arthropoda > Insecta > Diptera > Syrphidae > Eupeodes > Eupeodes latifasciatus. Next base: position 74,806,965 of record OV049925.1, read on the forward strand.
ATAAATCTTGCACATATGAGGTGGCATAGAAATTTTTTGTGTTGAGATTTTTTCTCTTGTATGAGCAGGGTGAAATATTTTAATATTTGGAAATTAGGTAGGTAGGTGTCTGTGCTACAAATGGTCAATGGATGTGCAAGTTTTCTTTTTTGCACACTGAGTATCGAAACTAACATGGGAAGTAATTAAAAAAAAACTTATTTATACGGAATCATATGGGTCAGAGCATGCAGGTTTTCTTATTGCACACTGTGTAAGAGTTAAGTGCCTGATTACAGGAGATGAAATTTTTAATAGAATAGCATAGAGCTTAAAAATTAAAGAGGGATGATTCTATGTGGAGTCCAATTGTTTTTTGCGCAGGCAGTTTGTTTTTCTTTTTTTTTTTTAAGTTAATGACTGTTGTAACGGCTACTTTTAATGTAATCTAGTCTGGTGCAGAATGCAGATTGTTTCAATTGTTTTTTCGCTTTGTTGGTTAATTAATATTAAATAAATAGCTATCAGTTTTTAATAGAAGTGACGTATTTTGTGACTAGACCGTAATGTGACTGACTCAGTTGATTTTAGACAAGCTTGAATTACATAACATTTTAATAAATAACAAAGTTATGATAATGGTTCGAATATGAAAGGAAAAGAAGCGGTGTTCAGAATCGAATTCGATCCCTGGAACCAAGAGCATTTTTCGTTCCATGTTGCCCGCATTCCTTAAATTTAGTGGTTAATGATGCTGCTCGGTGCTCATTTCATGCAGTTAAATTTTTCGATACAATTTAATGTTTGTATAACTTTTTTTCAAGTTCCACAACGAGGTGGGATATTTATAAGAAAAAAATTCCAAGTCATACTTTGAAACCTTCTGAGACTAAATGAGAGAGCAGGTTAGAGGCATTGAGGCCTTTAAAAACAAATTAAGAAGAAATATATGAAGCCCTTATAGAATTAAGAAATCTAGAGGCAAAAAACATTGCAGAATCGTTAGGAAATACAATTTTTGATTTTACATTTATTTGCTGCCTGCTAATTTGATTTGATATTTTAGAAAATATAAATTAAACTAGTAAATATTTGCAAAGTCCGTTCGTTAATCTGTCAACTGGCATAACAGTTTTAGAAAATACAAAAAACAGTTTGATATTAATGCGTTCCGATGCAAAATTTAATGAGTAGGTATGTTCAATTAACCGAGCGTATTGCTAGTTCCCTAGAAATATCAAATATGTTTCCTGTAGCTTCATCATTGCGATCTCAACGGAGAAAAATACTTTATGCTTATGAATGTCCTGAAACTATATTAGCACCGAAACAAAGACTTAAAGTTAATTTTTTTTTAAATACTTGAAAGGTTTGATACGTGTAGTATCAATTTTTCATTTTTAAGTAACATAAGCGAATGTTTAAAAAATAAAAATGTAGGTACGTGCTTTATGCCTTAATTTGCAGAATATTTTAACATAAAGTAGTTTTAAAGATTTAGATGGAGAAGAATTGTTTCAAGAGTTAACCGTAATATCCCAACTTTTTACACCACAAAGCTCAAGTTTAGATGTGTTAAATTTTATTTTTAGTTCAAACCTTGAAGATTTTGCTCCGAATTTAGTAATTGCTCTCCAAATCTTTAATACAATCCTGGTCACGGTAGCTTCAGGAAAACGTAGTTTTTCTAAACTTAAAATTATTAAAAATTATCTTAGGACAACCATGACTCAAGAGAGATTGGTAGGTTTATCTATAATGTCCATTGAAAAGAAATTATTAAATTCTTTAGACTTTGATGATCTCATTTCTGAATTTGCAAAATGTAAGGCCAGAAAAGTAAGTTTCCAAGTTTAAAAGTTTCCCCTCTGCTCATTTTTTCGCTGCGTTTTTGTTTAATGGTTTAGGCCTCCTGAGGATACCTCCCTCAATAAAAAAAAACGCATTGAAAGTCTACCTCCTGGGTAATGTGGGAAAGGCTTATGCTTGTGTATCAGTTTATGGGTAAAAAAATATAAAAAAGGGGCGCTTTCTACAAATCTTGCACAGGGCGCAAGTTTGGCTGGGGCCGGCCCTGATTGTGATGTGGTTTAGTCGTAGGGGCATGCGGTCATGCAGGCGGGCAAATGAAGCTCACACCTTGTTCCCACAGATCAGCGGCTTTTGTAGACTTTAAAAAGTGTGATATAGGTTTGGAGGATTGGATTGGAAAATCAATCGATTTTGGGCACCTGGAGCACCTTGTAATTTTAAAAAGATCACAAGGACCTAATTTCAAGCACATGTAGGAGCATGTATCATAAGAAAACTCACCTTGTAATTTTTGTTCTAATGCTCAGAAATTAATAACATCTAACATAGGGATCTGGGAACATGTGTATCTCTAAGACTTTTATACTTTTCCACTTTGAGCACCTGGCAGGTAGATAATTAGGTATAAGGACAGAGGTTCTTGAACTAATTTATTGAAAATCTCACCTTAATTATTTCAAAACGTGTATATTTAAACTTTTAATTAAACTTTTTCACTTAAAAAAAATAACTTTTAATTTTAATGATTTCGATCGTCACTATATCGTCTTAGAGAACCGGGGAAAAAAATACAAAAAAGAAAGATTTTGGTTTTGAATCAAGTATTTATCCCTTGTGATGATCAGAGATTTTCTCACACATACACCCAAAAAAAAACCATCATGGACGAAAATTTTGGATTTCCGATTATCGATATTTCAATGGATTTTGACCACTAAAATACAAATTATATGTCAAATTCAATTTCAGAATTTTTGAAAAATAGGTGTTTTATTTAAAAATGTATCTACTTAAAATCCAATTATTTTGACATATTTTTAATATTTATTTTGCATGTAAGTGTAAGTTTTTCGAAATTTCTAACTTCGAACACTCTTTCAGATAGATTTGTCCTTGAAAATTGTTTTGATTTTTTTGTTTGTTTTACAAAATTTCCTTACCCATATTAACAATAGCTTTTATTTTCTCTACCGACTTTTCAAGGTGTCTCGTGGTGGAAAGGGTAAAGACACTGGACCCATCTCCGACCCATCCTGGTTCGACTCCTGGTGTGATCACTTATCTCTTTTTTTTGTATTTTCTCATTTTTTAAAATATTTTTTTTTTTCGAAATTTTTGATCTTATATATTTTTTTATTATTAACTAGGTTAGGTTAGGTTGGAGTGGCTGTCTAGATGTCATTGACTCACTTAGACCTCAAGGGTCCATTGTGATACCACTAATAAGGTTACTCATGGGAGAGTAATGAAAATTAAACAAACCATTTTGTGCTTTTAATAAAGTTAGAGAGACACTTTGTGTCAGTCATTGCCAGTTCACTGGTATTGTCGAAGAAGGGATTACCGAGAAAGTTATTCCTTCTAGTGGAGAGTGCTGGACATGTACATAGCAGGTGTTGGACTGTTTCCTCTTCCTCCTCGTCCATGCAGCTTCTACAGAAGTCATTTGTGTAGACTCCTAGCCTCAGAGCATGTCTTCCTATGAGGCAGTGTCCTGTTATTACTCCAATTGTAGAGCTTATATTTTGTCTGCTCAAGGATATCAAGCCTTTTGACCGATTTAAGTCTATGCTTGGCCATATTTGCTTGGTTGTTAGGCAGGTGGTGCTCTGTGACCATCTAGCATTTGTTGCTTCTAGAGCATATTGTTTGAGAAGATATTTGCATGTAGCAAGTGGTGTTCCTATGCTATGTTTTTGTCTAACTTTTGGCAGAAGTGTTCCGTTTTTGGCGAGCTCATCGGCTTTGCAATTTCCCGGAATGTCTCTGTGGCCCGGCACCCAGGTTAGGTTAGGTTAGGTTAAAGTGGCTGTTGGTTTGGGACGTCCAACACACTTAGACCAAAGTATGGTCCGTTGTGATACCACATGGATCAGTTAATCAGCTTAACTCGTTGAACCAATTGGAGCTTCGAATGAAGCGTAGGAGACAAGTAATGTCTGAATTTTTTAGATCACTGGTATCGTTAAAGTAGTAGTCTCCAAGATGGATTCTACGTCTTTGTGATAAGGCAGGGCATGTGCACAGAAGATGAGAGATTGTCTCCTCTTCTTCTTCGTCCATGCAACTCCTACAAAAATCATTTGCAGGGGCTCCAAGTCGAATAGCATGTCTTCCTATTAAGCAGTGCCCAGTCAGGACACCTATAACGTAGCTAATGTGCAATCTACTCAGAGAGATTAATTGTTTTGAGCGCTTGGCGCTAAGATTAGGCCAAATTCGTTTAGTCGCTACACAGGTGGTGGTGTTATTCCACCTGAAGTTTGTTTTCTCTATGGTATCTTGCTTTAGCATGAATTTACATGTAGCTAAGGGGATACCTATGCTAGCATTGTGAGCCAGCAGAGGTAAAGTTGTTCCGCTTTTTGCAAGTTCGTCAGCTTTGCAATTTCCTGGAATGTCTCTATGGCCCGGCACCCAGAAAAGGTGAATGTTGAACTGTGTAGCCATCTCCGTAAGAGATGATCGACAATTAAGGGCTGTTAGTGAATTTGTAGAGACAGAGTCTAAGGATTTTAACGCAGCTTGGCTATCCGAGAAGATGCGTATATCATTTGTTGATATTACGTTTTCTCTAAGCCAGGATAGGACTTCTTTTATAGCCAGGATTTCAGCTTGGAACACGCTACAATGATCGGGTAGACGAAAGGAGAGACTTAAGTTAAGTCTATCTGAGTATACGCCACCACCAACCCCATCCTCCGTTTTTGATCCGTCTGTGTAAAAGTTTATAGGACCATCGTCCAAAAATGATGTATTCTCCCAAGAAGACCTGGGAGGTATAGTCACTTTGAAGCTATAGTTGTTGAACTGAGGATGGGGTATGGTGTAGTCAATATTACTATTTATAGTTCTGAACGAGTTCAAAATAGTGGTGTGGCCAATTCCATTATTGATCCACAGAGAGGAGGCCTGAAGCCGTATGGCAGTATTAGCGGCCGTTTGCTTGCTGAAAAAGTCCAGCGGTATTAGATGGAACAGAACATCTAGTGAAGCGGAGGGGGTGGAGCGAAGTGCTCCTCCCATACACAGGCAGGCTGTTCGTTGGACTTTGCTGAGTTTATCGCGATTTGTCGCTGTATCTAGCGCCGTCCACCATACCACTATTCCATGAGTAAGGATCGGTCTTATGACCGAGATGTATAGCCAGTGCGTAATTCGGGGCTGTAGGCCCCATTTATTACCAATGGCCTTTTTACAGGAGAACAGGGCTACTGTGGCTTTGTTTATTCTCTCTTGAATATTAGGTTTCCAACTTAATTTCTTATCTAAAATGAGACCCAAGTATTTTGCTTGATCAGAGAATTTAAGTGGTACACCGTTTATGAGGGGAGGGTCAATGTGTGGGACTTTGTATTTCCTTGTGAAGAGGACAAGGTCGGTTTTTTGAGGGTTAACACCTAGTCCACACCGATTAGTCCATCTGGTGAGCTTATTTAAAGCGTTTTGTAAGAGTTCTTTTAGCCCGGCACCCAAATGAGGTGAATATTAAACTGTTCTGTCATCTCATTCAGAGATGATCGACAGTCGTGGACTAATTGAGAAGTTGTAGAGACAGACGCGAGAGATTTAAGAGCTGCTTGGCTGTCCGAGAAAATTCGTATATCTTTGCAAGATATAACGTTTTCTTTGAGCCAGGATAGTGCCTCTTTAATCGCCATTACTTCTGCCTGGAAAACACTACATTGATTGGGAAGTCTATATGATAGACTTAGATTCAGTTGTTCCGAATAGATACCACTTCCAACTCCGTAATCGGTCTTTGAACCGTCTGTATAGAAGTGTATCGCATTGTCTTCCAGGGGTCTCTCTTCTTCCCAGGAGGATCTTGAAGGGATGGACACATGGAAGCTTTTACCGAATACCATTTTAGGGGTGGTATAGTCTAGGCGATCTGGGATAGATCTAAAATTATCTAGGATAGTAGTATGTCCAGTATTGTTACTGTTCCATTGAGAGGTGGCTCTAAGCCTCACACATGAGTTAGCTGCCACCGTTTTGGAGAAGATGTCAAGAGGTGTTAGGCTTAAAAGCACTTCCAGGGCTGCGGTTGGTGTTGAGCGAAGTGCTCCTGTGATGCACATACCTGCTGACCGCTGGACTTTGATGAACTTATTTAGATTTACCATCTTGTCCAGTGCGGTCCACCATACGACAACTCCATAAATGAGTATCGGTCTAATTACCGAAGTGTATAGCCAGTGGGTTATTTTTGGGGAGAAGCCCCATTTTGATCCTATGGCCTTTTTACAAGTAAAAAGCGCTACAGTAGCCTTTTTTACCCTTTCATCAATATTTGCCTTCCAATTTAGTTTTTTGTCTAAAATGAGGCCTAAATATTTAGCTTGGTCGGAAAACCTTAATGGTATTCCTTTAATCTTGGGTGGGCTGAGCTGAGGAATTTTGTACCTTCTTGAAAAGAGTACTAGTTCTGTTTTATGTGGATTGACGTCCAGGCCACATTGCTTAGCCCATTTTGTTAGCCTATTCAAGGCATTTTGTAGGAGTTCCGCGAGAACTTGGGAGTGTTTTCCAGATACAGATATTGCAACGTCGTCAGCATAGGCAATCACCCTGAAACCCTCTGCTTCTAATGATGTTAGAAGGTCGTTTACTACCATGTTCCATAAGAGAGGCGAAAGGACCCCTCCTTGGGGGGTACCTTGATGCACCGATCTGGTGGTAGTAAAGCTTCTCATGCTTGAAGTTATTGTCCTGCTTTTGAGCATGAGACTAATAAAATCTATGAGTGGTTTCTTTAATTGCAGCTTTTCCATTGCTGTCGTGATCGCCTGGTAACTGACGTTGTTGAAAGCTCCTTCAATATCTAGGAAAGCTACTAGGTTATATTCTTTGTATTCGAGGGAGTATTCAATACTGCGAACCAGCGAATGAAGTGCTGTTTCTACTGATTTTCCCTTAGAGTAAGCATGTTGAGCTGTGGAAATGAGACATGGTCTTAGGTTATGTCTGATGTAAATTTCAATCAATCTTTCCAAGGTTTTAAGAAGGAAGGATGATAGGCTGATTGGTCGTAGATCTTTAGGGTTAACGTGGGAGGGTTTCCCTGCTTTAGGAATAAAGACTACTTTTGCCATTCTCCAGGCTTTGGGAATATATCTCAGCCTTAAACAGCTTGTCAGAATGATTTCCAATGGTGGAATGATCAAGTCTGAGCATTTTTGTAGTTCGGCCGGGATGATTCCGTCTGGTCCTGGAGATTTATATGAATCAAAGCTATCTATGGCCCATTGCAGTTTTTCCCGCGTTATTAGATCAACTAAATCGCTTGTAGAAGCTTGAGACTCTGATGTTAAGTCGTTAAGTATGTTAGAGCTACCTGGAAAGTGGGTGTCTAATAGCAGATTAAGAGATTCTTCATCTGTGGTAGTCCATGTGCCTGCATCTGTCTTTAAAGCACTGGGTATTGTTGGACTTTTTGAGAGAATTTTTCTGAGTCTTGAGGCTTCTGAAGTATTTTCTATTTTGCCACAGAAGTTTCTCCAAGAAGACCTCTTACTCTTCCTTAATTCTTTTTTATATTGCTTTAGAGCTTGTTTGTATAAGTTCCAGTCAGAAGGAGATCTAGTGTATTTAGATCTATTGAAGAGTTTGCGACAACTCTTTCTGAATGGTTCTAGTTCTTTACGCCACCAATGAGGTTTCTTTTTTCCCTTTAAAATGGTTACAGGGCATGAAATTCTCATTGATTCATTGAAGGCTTCAGTGAGATGATTCACAGAAAGATCTAGTTCATCTTTACTGGAGGAGCTTTTAAGAAGGTTGTGATCAAGTAATTGTGTTAGTACCTCCCTATATCGTTCCCAGTTTGTATTACGGTAATTTCGAAAACCCGTAGATATGTTTGCCACATCTCTGAGCTCAAACTGGATGTATTTGTGGTCAGAGAAGGAATTCTCTTTTGAGACATGCCAGTTTGAAATCAGATTGTGGATCGAGTCAGAGGTAAGTGTAATATCAAGTACCTCTTTCCTATTCTTGGTTACAAAAGTGGGTTCATTACCAATATTACTTATGAGTAGGTTAGTGCTTAGTAAGTAATCAAATAAGGACTCACCTCTCTCATTTATGTCCGAGCTACCCCATACCGTGTGATGAGCGTTAGCGTCCGATCCAATTAGGAGACCAACTTTTTTCGACTGCGCGTCCGCAATTGCCTTCCTCAAGGTGTCACCTGGAATTGGGCTGTCGTGGCCAAGATAGGAGGATATGAGCCAGTAGGTGGCTTTATCCGTTGTTAAGACAGCGGTGGTTGTGTCCTTGTCGCTGTAATTGGGGAGTAAAAATACATTTAAGTCATTTTTTACTAACATACATGACCTTGGTTCACCTTTCTCCGATGCATGCAGTAGCTTATAACCAGGAGTCCGGAGGCCTCTGATGATGGAGTTTGAGACCCACGGCTCCTGTATCAAGACGATGTCATCCTTGTTCGCGTGCAGTCGGAGTATGAGGTTGTTTGCGGCCATGATGGCGTGATGGAGATTAATCTGTACTAATCGCAGCATTGCTACTATTAGTCAGATTAACCTTCACCACTGTATTATCGGCGTTTTCATCGTCTGAGGAGGAATGAAGTAGGTCTTCCTCACTCAGAGTGATGCCTAAGGTGGCGTCTTCAGTCTCCATGTCGGAGTTACTGTCGACTGTAAGTTTTGCCTTCATGTCGGATGGCTTGTTTGGGGCTGTGGAGGTCGATGGTTTCACTTTTGGTATTTCATCGACCTCCATTATTGGTGGTAGTGAAGCGTTTCCTTCCGCTGAAGGGGCTTCTGTGGGGGGCGTGTTAAGCGAATCTTCGTCTTTCTTGTAGATACGGATCACGATTTCATCGAAACCATACCTAATCACGCCTTTGGTCGCGGCCAGTGGAGCCAGTGATTCCCTATTGATCAACACGAGAGCTGATCTATAGTGACCTACCGTCTCCTTCTCAACCTTTGGGACTTTCCAGTTGTGCGTAGGCAGGTTCGGATTACTTGCTTTGATCAATTTCATGATCATATCCGGGCAGTTGTGTAGAGCCGGGACCATTATGCGTGCTCTTGGCCGGCAAGGAATATCCTCCCTTGTAACAACCTCGAGCTTGGCACCCGGCCAGACTTCTGGCAAGCCATTGACAGCAGCCCTGTACAGATCGAAAGATCTCTGATCACCACAGGCGATGAGTTTGATACGATTTTGGTACCATCCTGCATCGGCTGTGTCTGGGAGAGGTCCCGGATTCTCCTCGATGACAGATAAAAATCTGAAACCGAGGTGAGCCTTGACGCTTGCCCATTGATCATGAGAGATGTTACCATCCACATGACCCCTGTCAATGACCGCTGCTATGATCTTACCTTTTAGCGCGTCGCTAAAGGAAAGATCCTTATTGAAGGCTGTTGTGCTGTTTGAATGCACCTTCTGCCTTTTTGGTTCGGGCTTGTCGCCCTCGAAAGACCTATTGCGCTTTGATGTTGAGTCGCTGCAGGTCTGTTTGGTGATATTGCTAAGAAAGCCACTAGCCCACTCGAGTTTTCGCGTTTGCTCCGGGGTTCTTTCCGCCGCCGGTATGACACCGACTGCGGCTAGAATCCTCTCAGCATTGCGTTGGTCTCGTTTGGCTAGTGACTTCCTGGACTTCTTGCTGGCCGACCCAGAGCTATGTCCGTGTGACACAGTTGTGGGTCCACCATCAGAATTCGTCGCTGCCGATACCAATCGGGGTGTGCCCTCACCTTTTGAGACAATTCCACATGTCGCAGATTTTGTCTCTCCGGATGGGGTGTCCCTTCTTGGGGTCGCTTGCGACGTCCTAGCAGGAGCGGGGAGGGGGTGGGGTGTGGAATTACCGCCCTTGGGACAGCCGAGCGTCACAGCTGTTCCACTGACGGGTACTTCCTTCAAGTATAGGTTGCGGCTAGTAGAGGGAGAAGAACTCCCGCTACTAGTGGCAACCACAGGGTTGCCAACACGTTCACACCTCTGAGTAGGCTCGACAGCCTTTCCAGTGGATGTGACCGCATTGGCAGCCATGGCGCGATTTTTGTTATTGTTCTTTAGAATTTTTCTGTTTGTTGTTTTGTTTTGTTTCATTTTTGTTCCCACGAGTAGGGCGGAAAGACGGTCAGCCCCGGCAGAGCCGCTTACCGGGGTAAGGCAGAAATATGACGGACCTTGCCACAGCATCCGAAAGAGCTCGTTAATGGCTGGTTTATCCCCCAGCCTTTCATTCTTCGGCACGGTTTTCGTACAAGTACGCTCACACCACCACTGAAATTAGGAACCTCTAAACTATGATTGAATTGGGTTTCCGAACGTTGCACTATTGAGGAGTTACAACAATTCAGCTACCCAACTCAACCTTAGCTAATCACCATCCTGCCAAAAACGCACAGGACTTCTGTAGTGATCATTGCCCGCCTGGCACCCACTTGGAGGGTTTGAATGAGGATTTTGCCAAGCAAAATTATTAACTATCAAAATCGCAAAAAAAAACGATCTACAGTCTTGGAGAAAGTGTAGAGTATCCTTAAGATTTTGTATAGATTTTAAATAATTCTACCCAATATCAATTAAAGCTTAGTTTATTAATTGCTCCTATGTATATGCAACGCTTATTTAATTTGTATGCTATTTATGTTCTTAACATTAGTTTAACAGAGCTCTCAAACTTTTTTCACTCATATCATATACACATAGAAAATTTCTAAAAATCTAGTAGGCAGCGATGTTATAAAAACCTAGCAACGATAGCGAAAAACAGAAGGCATAAAGTGATTTTAAAACCAACACTATGACAAGAATTCATGAGTTTAAGAATATGGTATAAAGAAGCCAGATTTCTCATAACTTCAAATGAAGGGGTTTGGAGATTTAATTTTTGAAAAAAGCAGTTTTATTTCTTCCCAAAAGTAGTATTAGCCACGAGACGAGGAAAGTCTCGGAAAGCGAGAAGAGACGATACTAAGAAGCAGCCAAAACGAGACCTTTTATTTGGGACCGGAATTTTCAGAGACTAATCTAAAACAGAAAAATGAATGTTTATTGGTGTTTTTTTTTTTCCAAAATGTAGATACGTAGATATGATTTCAAATTACATTGATGTTCCAAATAAATAGAAAGATTGATGCGTGTAGTATTTATTTCAGAAAATATTTGTGACAATAGCTATGAATAAATACAAATATAAAAATATTAAACAAATCTAAATAAGTACAAGAAACTTAAATATTCTTCAAAATTGTTAGCCAAGTGCATACACTCACATATCGTACAAACAAAATATGTATGTTACGTATGTAAGTACATATGTTAACACAAATAAAGTCTTTAAAACACAAAATAATTATGGTAACAAATAGGTAATAATTTTTATTAAATAAATTAAATACACAAGTGTTCACTTGGGAATAACAATGATGAGTGATTAGACTGACCAAAGGTTTGCAAAAGGCAAACTAAAAAGTGGTCAGTCTACATAAATATTAAATATCAAATATCAGCGCGTGAGGCAAAACATTGAACTTTTATTGAAGATCATATTTCGTCTGGCCTCACGCTGCTGAGGGAGTTGGGTGGAATATGGGTTGTGGGAAAGGTAAAAATTTGGATAACAAAAATAGAATTAAAAATAGTGTATGGGAAATGATAAAGGCATAATTTCCCATCGTGTCAGCATTTATTTAAAATGTAGGTGTGATATTATGGTCGGGTGTTTTTGTGTTACTTAACATACTCCCCCCCTTTGAGGGATCTAATCACTCAAAACTCTAAAATTCTGTATCTATTTCGAAGCGAGGAGCGCTTCTTATAGGAAGGGGTTTGGGTTTTCTATTTTTTACGTAGTAAAATATGATGAATCCGACCATTGCAATAAATAATATGAAGCTTATACCATAGTGATGGTAATCATGAGTGTTTATATCATTTGCCCAGGTATCCTTATCTAAATCTTTAGCTACTTCATTTATTTTGTCCTTTAAAATTTGTATTTCCATATAATTTGTCTCATTACCCGAAGATGAAATAACACTATTATCTTTAGTGGATGCCGTTGTTTTAATTGCCTCGGAAATTCTTATTGAAGGAACAAATTAATTTTGTATAGTGGTATTGCTTAGAACTCGGCCATTTATAATTATATGTGGGAGTTTCAATGTACATGGTCTTAAAAATTCTATCAAACCACTTCCACTTAAGGCTAAGCTCTTCGTAGTTCCTTCACATACAAGTAAACCAGTTGCAACATCTTCAAGAGCGAATATCCAACTATTGGAACCTCTAAGACTTATCCATTGATCGTGAAGAATGGATTTTGTTAAAAAACAGTGACTTATAGCACTGCTCATATGGTTCAGTAATGAAACTGCACAACTTTTATCACTGTCTCGATGGATCATTGTTGGTAATTGTTGGTTACAAATATAATTTTTGGTTGAAAGAAAATGGCAGGACAGTAATTGATTTTCTGTTAACTCAAAATACCTATCTCTCGTTGGAGTAACTGCTAAATACGGGGATGATAATTCTATAATGAAACTTGAATCATTTTTAAATAGTGGAAACGGAACCAAATTAAAGAGCTGAAATTCTTGGTTATCAACTAAAGGAATCATCATTTCAAATACTATTGAGTCATTAAGACTTCGTCCTTTAATGGATGACAGCTTAAAAATATCTAATACAGATGCTGTAGGGATGTTAAGATAAGGCGGAATATTGTTCCGAATAATTTGGAGTTGTTTGACAAATTGTGATGGCGAAATGAAATGAGGATTCATTTTTACATTATTAAGACTTAGGAGAACGTCAAGTAATGTGTCTTGCACCCTCTCGAGGTTCGTAATTGATAAAATCAAATATGATGTTAACGCTGAAAAACTCTGGCTGACATCAATTATTTCTTGATGCCTTTCAATGTTGTTTAATGATAATTCGAACATAGTCTTAAGGCCTTTATATTTCTCTGTGAGCTGCAAATTGTTTCGTTTAAGCAAATTCACCGTTGAATCTGCGATCGAGCTCTGCCTTTTTAAGAGATGTACTAGGTGCTGTTCATCTTGTTGGACCAAAGAGATTTGCTGCTGTATGTCCTTAGCATCATCCTGATCCAATACCCCGAATAGACTGTGTGCAACGTTTCCGACAAAGTCGAAAGGAGATCTAGCAATCCTAACCCGTTTGTTATAAGAGGTATGATAGTTATGGACAAGGTCATTGTTTGATTCAATTATGACTACCCTATGTTTCAATGCGGTTATTGTGGGCAAACAGTAGGGATTAGTTTTTAATTCATCCAAGCAGATTTTATCCATTCTGTCTAAATACGTTTTTACTTCTCCTAGCTCTGCCCAATATGATGACAAATTGTAAAATATATAAATATTCCAAAAACTATTAACTGTGCTAGCAGTACCAATATCCTCAAAATATATGCCTGTTGGATTGTCGAATTTAGTCATCTTTATGGGTTCAGTATCTGCGGCGATTGTTAATGGAAGCAATAGCAACATAAAACATAATAACGTTACCAAAGAATTGCCGATGAATCTTCCACTTCTTAATCTCATTGAGGGTTGGGTTTTTGTTGGTGCTTTTAAAGCCTCCTCTTGCTGCCCTTTATAATCAATAGGTAAAGGACAAAGGTTATGGATGGCTCTTTGGTATGTTCCTGTATCTGTTTTAACATGCGCTACACGCACTAAACCATCCGTTCCCTTCACGACTTCGATTACACGTCCAAGCTTCCATTTCATTGGAGGCTGTTGTGAATCTTTTAAAACAACCATTGTTCCAGGTTCTAAATTTTGGGACTGCGCTTTCCATTTCAACTTCTGTTGGAGAAGATGGAGATAATCGTTTGACCATCTTTGCCAAAAATGCTGTTGAATGTGCTGAACCTGACGAAATTTGTCTAATCTTGAGATTTTTTGATCAGAAATGTTAGGCTCTGGAAGAGAAGTTAATGGAGCGCCAATTAGAAAATGACCTGGAGTTAATGCCTGTAAGTCATTAGGATCGGAGGAGTTGGGTGTGAGTGGGCGTGAATTTAATATGGCTTCGATTTGAACCACAACTGTTGAAAGCTCTTCATAAGTTAAAGAAGCTTCTCCTAAATATTTTAATAATAATATTTTTGCGGATTTAACAGCGGCCTCCCAAAGTCCTCCAAAGTGAGGAGAGCGTGGTGGAATATGTTTCCAATTGATTCCCATTTTCAGACAATTTGAATTGATTGATGTTTGAGTTTCGGGTGAATCAAGAAACTCTTGGAAATCTTTCAATTGATTTCTTGCCCCAACAAAATTTGTGGCATTGTCACAGAATATGGTATGGCATACACCCCGTCTTCCTACAAACCGCTTCAAGCAGTTTATAAAGGCTTCAGTGGTAAGGTTGCTAACCACTTCAATATGCACAGCTTTGGTAGAAAAGCATACAAATACTGCAAGATATGATTTGGTTGGAGTTTTTCCTCGGACTTTATAATGTGTCCGTATTGGTCCACAAAAATCTACTCCTGAATAATGGAATGGTCGAGAAGGAACGATTCTTTCTTTAGGTAGGTTTCCCATTAACTGATCGATGGAACTGGGTTTGGCACGGAAACATTGCATACATTTAGAAAGTACCTTGCGTGTTTCTCTTCCTACACTTAAAATCCAAAACTGTTGCCTCGAGATAGATATAAGTGTTCTATGGGAAACGTGTAGATGTTTTTCGTGTAAATGCTCTAAAAGTAGTGTTGTTACAATGTTATTTTTTGGGAGCAATATTTGGTTCTTTGATTGGGAAGGAATTTCAGCATTCTTAAGCCTTCCGCCTACATGTATCAACATTGTTGATTTATCAAAGTATGGGCTTAGTGATAATATTTTGGAATTATTGTGGAGAGGTTTTCCTGCCTGAAGTGCTTTATATTCTTCGGGAAAACCACTTATCTGTACGCTCCTCCACAAAAGAATTGTTCCCTTCTGGATGTCTTCCAAAGTTAAGGGACCAGTTCTTTTGTTTTCTTCGCAACGAAATTTAAAACTCATTATGAATCTACAACAATATGCAAAGATTTTTTGTAGCGTAAAAAATGAATTTTTATGATTAACTGAGGAAAGTAAATCATCTTGGACCGACACAGTCAGCACCGTCTTTTGCTTTCGACGCCCAGGAATTTGTTCCTGCAAAGAAGAAAATTCCGACAAATAGTTTAGCCACGTAGAAGCCTGCTGCGGAGGCAGGTTTTCATCCCAAGCAATTTTGGTTTTCCAAAGTTCTTGGAGAAATATTTTTCCCAATAATGTTACTGGCCCTATAAGCCCCAAAGGATCAAAGAATTTTGCCAAGTCAGCAAGAACGCTTCGCTTTGTTACCTGTACATTACTGGGTGCTATATAATCGTAGCAAAATTTAAACGTGTCTTGGGTTGGGTCCCAAACTAAACCAAGTGTTTTAATCACCTCAGATTGATATATAGTCAACATTCTCTCTCGATTTTCAATAGGAATATTTTCAAGAACGCGTGGATCATTTGAGCAGAATTTTGTTAAATCAAAGTTTCCTTCTCTTAGCAATTTTATGGTTTCATCAAGAAGAGACTTGGCTTCATCAAGATTATCTGCCCCGGTAAGGCAGTCATCCACATATATGTTTTTTGTTATGATTTTTGATGCATTAGGGTATATATGCTGAAAGTCGTTTGCTAATTTCACTAAGCATCTAGTCGATAAATAGGAAGCAGAAGCCGTTCCATACGTAACTGTGTTCAGCTGGTATGTTCTTAACGTGCTCATGGGATCTGACCTCCATAGAATAAGCTGATACGCTCTATCCTTGGGATGAATTAGTATTTGACGATACATTTTGCTTATATCGCCAAAGAAAACATATTTGTAAAGTCTAAAGTTAGCAATTATTGAAAATAAGTCTGCTTGGACGGTTGGACCAACCATGAGGGTATCATTTAGTGAATACCCAGATGTCGTCTTTGCAGACGCATCGAAAACTACCCGGAGCTTCGTTGATGAACTCTCAGGTTTAAAAACGCAATGATGTGGAAGGACATAGTTCGATTTTGGTATGCACTTCTCGGGAAGCGGAGTCATATGACCTAGACGTTCATATTCCTCCATGAAACTTGTATAGCTTTCTTTCAACTCTAAGTTCTTCCCAAGCTTCCTTTCCAATGAATAAAAACGTTTTTTTGACATTTCTATCGAACTTCCCAATGTTTCATTTGGTACCCTTTTAAAGGGGAGTCGTACTATGCACTGGCCACGACGTGTTCTTTCCACGTGCTTATTAAAGTGTTCTTCACACTTAAATTCTTCCTCACTGTACACTTTTGATTCACCTTCGACATTTTCAATTTCCCAAAAAGATCGAACTAATTTATCTAGAGAGCTCAGACTAGGTTTTGAGACCGAATGACAGAAAGAATTGTGATTAGAATCTATGCTGCTTCCTGCTAAAACCCAACCTAACCTTGTATTTCTTAATAATGGAAGGTTGCTTGAAACTTTAAATTCTCCTGGTAAAAGAAGCTCGAAAAATATTTCTGCTCCGATTAAAAGGTCTATTCGGCGAGAATTAATGGAATTAGGATCAGCTAGGAGAATGTTGGATGGCAAATTCCAAGTTTGAATGTCCATAGGTGCAGCTGCCAGATAGTCACTTATTTTTGGCATTATACTGGCCTCGATTGTCCTTTTGAATGAAGAGGTTCTGGATTCAAATGAAATATTCATAACATAATTAGCCTGACTTTCTTTGCCTCCGATTCCGCTAATTGGAATGTCCTTTCTTCGTTTTGGGTAACCTAATTGCTGAGCTAAAGAGGTAGTAATGAAATTTAGTTGTGAACCTGAGTCCAACATAGCACGACAAGGGATACGCGTACCGTTTGAACATAGAATGTTAACTATTGCAGTGGCCAGATAAACCTCACGACCTTTCAATACGACTCCTAACGATGTATTAACAAATGACCCTGAAGGAGCCTCACCCACCCGACCAATATGATTATCACACTTACCGGAAGCTGAGTTTTTTATTTCCTTCTTGGCCGGATAATGCAGTAAGGTGTTGTGTCTCCCGTTGCACTTTTTGCACCTGCTTTGCTGCTGACACGATGAAGAATGATGCCCTTGCAAACAGTTGGTGCATAATTGAAGTTTCCGCACCTTCTGATTGCGATCTTCAACTGAAAGAGAGATGAATTTTTTACAAGTAAAGATTTTATGACTATTCGATTTACAAAATTGGCAAGAAACTTCCCTAGAATTGTCGGAAGCTGTGGTTACAACTTTCTTCCTTTCTTCTGGCTTCACCGCTTCCAGGGCTTGGAATCTGCACTCCACAAAATGAAGTAGCTGCGTTAGCGTTGGACTGCTTCTCGGTGATTGTAATGATTCTTCGAATAGCATTCGGGTATCCTTGTCCATCCTGTCCAGCAAGAGGTGAACAACTACTGGATCCCATCCACTGGTGTCGAACCCAAGGTTGTTTATGGCTTGTATGACTTCTTTAGTTGTATCATGAAGTCTTTTAAGGCTTTTCACGTTGTCGGCGATGATGTTGTGTTGAAACAATCGATTTAACTGTGCACTTAACAGCAATCTCTTGTTGTTGAATCTGTCAACTAGTGTATTCCATGCTAGCTCATAATTACTGTCCGTTGCATGGAAATGTTGAATCAGATTATGGGCATCGCCAGTGACGTTGGTTTTCAGGAAATACAGTTTTTGTGCCGGCGCGATTGGTTGATTGTGTACCATTTGCTGATACAAGTCGAAGAACTGAGGACAATTGAGATAACTACCGTCGAACTTCGGAATCTCAATTTTGGGTAGCTTTATTGCGGTTGACTTCACTTGAGGCGTTTGGCTGGTGGTTTCGTTAATCAAGCTGTTGTTGGGTAAACAGCTAATCCTCAAGTCCAATTCGTCCTGAAGCTCAAAATAAAGCTCTATGTCGGCTACAGCTGCATCGTCTCCAAGTCTTTTATATGCCGAGGTTATGTCCCCAGTTTAATATGAGTGTTTTAATTTTTTGATGAAACTGCTGCGGTGAAGTTTCTTTTAAATTCACTGGGCATTTGTTTAATGATGCTTGGAAGATTTTATCAAGCAGTCGGAATTTTCTCTCCATTGTCATCCTGTTAGATTCGGAGGTAGGGTTTACTTTTAGCCCTGTTGGGATATTTGAATCTGGTGATACGGTGAAGTGTTGCTTTGAAGGCCCTGCAAGGGGCCTGACTGCGGTTGGTCCTAGGTCCTCTTTTAGCTGCTTGGGCTGAGGATTGACTGCTGTTGGTCCTAGATCCCCTTTTAGCTGCTTGGGCTGAGGATTGACTGCTGTGGTCTCTAGATCCCCTTTTAGCTGCTTGGGCTGAGGATTGACTGCTGTGGTCTCTAGATCCTCTTTTGTCTGCTTGGGCTGAGGGTTGACTGCTGTGGTCTCTTCTTCAGCCTCATCAGATTTTTTAGACTCCGCATCACTAAACCTCTTTATTATGTCATCTCTTGTTGTCTCATAAACCTTTTTCACCTCGTCATAATATCCTTTGGTGAAGTATTCATGCTCTGTTGCTTCCGGATAATTATCTCTTATCTCGCTGTCCACTCCATCAAAAGATTCCCACAATTCATTTAGTTTAGCCCAACGTGCATTTAAATACTGCATCGTCTTTCTACCCGGGCCATCTTTTCTGTAATTGCGGGCGAGATTGCAAATCTCCGTTCCTACCAACTCTTGATTGTTGGTTAATTCGTTGATGGAAGACATTTGAAACTTTTATTTATTTTTAGCTGCGTTTATTCAAATTAAAATGAAATTGTTTTTATTTTTCACTTTTATCGACTCACTTCACTTTTTATTAGCACAATTATTTGTTTAATTTACTACAGGCCACTAAACTTCTTTTAGTATGTCCTGTCACGGTCGCCAATTGTTAACACAAATAAAGTCTTTAAAACACAAAATAATTATGGTAACAAATAGGTAATAATTTTTATTAAATAAATTAAATACACAAGTGTTCACTTGGGAATAACAATGATGAGTGATTAGACTGACCAAAGGTTTGCAAAAGGCAAACTAAAAAGTGGTCAGTCTACATAAATATTAAATATCAAATATCAGCGCGTGAGGCAAAACATTGAACTTTTATTGAAGATCATATTTCGTCTGGCCTCACGCTGCTGAGGGAGTTGGGTGGAATATGGGTTGTGGGAAAGGTAAAAATTTGGATAATAAAAATAGAATTAAAAATAGTGTATGGGAAATGATAAAGGCATAATTTCCCATCGTGTCAGCATTTATTTAAAATGTAGGTGTGATATTATGGTCGGGTGTTTTTGTGTTACTTAACAACATATATAGTTGCGAAATTCAGTACCTACTGAAAACCAATTCAATTATTTGATGATTAATTAAATACTGAAAACAAGATTTTGCTCTCTTACTTACTTACTTACTAAGGTGGCGCTACAGTCCTGTGTAAACTAGGACCTCACCCAACAAACTTCTCCATCTAGCTCGGTCCCTACCTAGATGTCTCCAGTTTCGCGCTCCAAGTTGGGTGAGGTCACTTTCCACTTGTGCGCGCCACCTGATCCACGGTCTTCCTCTATTGCGCTGTCCTGTGGGTGTGGATTCGAAGACTTTCCGGGCCAGAGCATTGGTTTCCATGCGCTCTACGTGACCCAGCCATCTTAGTCGTTGGACTTTTACCCTTCTGGCTAAGTCTACGTCGCTGTACAGCCCGTACAGCTCGTCGTTCCATCTTCTCCTCCACTCCCCTTCGATGCATACGGGGCCGTAGATCACACGAAGAACCTTTCTCTCGAAACGACCCAAGGTGCTTTCATCCGCTTTTGTCATAGTCCATGCTTCTGCACCGTATAGCAGGACGGGGATGATAAGGGTCTTATATAGCGACATTTTGGTCTTTCGAGAGAGGATTTTTCCACTCCATTGCTTTCTTAGCCTAAAGAAACAGCGGTTAGCAATAGTTATTCTTCGTTTGATCTCAGCGCTGGTGTTGTTTTCTGCGTTTACAGCGGAGCCTCGTTAGACGAAGTCTGTCGATGGTGACGTTTTGACCAAGACGTCGGTGTTGTAGGTCCTTTCTTGACGACAGCATGTACATTGTTTTGCCCTCATTAACCGTTAAACCCATTTTTGCCGCCTCTGCCTCAATACTCACAAAAACCCCATTGACATCACGCTGAGTTCTTCCGATTATGTCAATGTCATCAGCATATGCTAGTAATTGGACAGACTTTTGAAAGATAGTGCCTCTAGTGTTGCCGTGTGAGCTCTGCACTATTCTTTCAAGGACGATGTTAAAAAAATCACATGACAGCGCATCACCTTGTCTAAAACCTTTTTTGACATCGAAAGGTTCTGTTAAGTTGTTTCCAACCTTTATGGAGCAGCGTGAATTCTCCATGGTCATCCTGCACAAACGGACGAGTTTGGCAGGGATGTCAAAACTAGAGATGGCTCTATACAGCTCGTCCCTGTAGATACTGTCATATGCGGCCTTGAAATCGATGAAAAGATGGTGGGTGTCGATTTGGTGTTCTTGGGTTTTTTCCAGGATCTGCCGTAGTGTGAATATTTGATCGACTGTGGACTTTCCTGGTCTAAAACCACACTGATAAGGACCTATCAGGTTGTTGACGATGGGCTTTAGACGTTCACATATTACGGCAGAGAAGATTTTGTAGGCGATGTTAAGTAGACTGATTCCTTTATAATTGGTGCAGTTTAGAGGGTCTCCTTTTTTCAGGATCGGGCAAACAATACTGAGGTTCCATTCATCGGGCATGCTTTCTTCCGACCATATCTTACAGATAAGTTGGTGCATGCAAATAAAAGAGCAGGTTAGTGGCTTTTAGACCTATAATTTTTGAATTTCTGTTTTTAGTTTTTAATGTTTTTAGTTAAAGATATTTTTTAATGAAATTGCCCTCCAACCTAAGTAAGAGCAGATACACCCCTTCCCTTCCTTTTCCTTTCCAATGAAATAGTCAACATTCTGTGGTGCTGTAGTTATTGTACTAGTGCCAAAAAGTTTAATGTCATAGTGTATATTATTTTAATTTCATAATAAGAAATAGGAAAACCGCAGATAGTGTTTTCGTTTTTCTTGCAGTTTTCATATTTGTTTTAAAAAAAAAATACAATATGAACTGGAGTGAACAAATTCAATTCCTACATTGTTATATCACCTCAACAAATGGCTTTTCATTTCATTCTATTTCTTCGAATTATGTATGTATGTACATACATTTATATTTAAAAAATAAAATAGGGATACATATAGATACAATTTTAATCCAGATGTCAACAACTTAATTAACGTATCTTCTGCTGTATTCAAACAAAAAGAATGTTTTGTTCTCATCTGCTAAAATAAATTTAAAATGTAATCATCAAAACCTTTTTTTTTATAGAACCATCATATAAATCTATTAAAAGAGAATATTTCTGACTTCCTCGAATTTCATTTGTGATAAATATAATACCATCTAGACTTAGGTCTCTACCTCTACGAAAAGTTGCTGATGGTTGCTGCAAACAACTGAAAACTTCAACAACTTGTTGAAATTAATTCAATACATCCATCTATCTTTTGTTTCTGGAGCCATTCCAACGACAGAACAATCTTTTCCATTCTTCACACTGTCCATAGTTAGAGTTTTCAACATTCCTATTTTCTATTGTGAGCGTTGACAAAAAAAAATAATTGTTGTCAGCGTCATCGTCGGCGGCGTTGTAAGTCACAGTCGCGTGTTCCAATCCGCACACTTGAACAAACGTCGTCATCGATGATGTTGGCGAATTACTCCTCCTTTCCCATGAAATTAAATTCCTTCAACTGAATCAATTCGCCATATTCTGCTCTGTCTTCTTAGACACCAGATACCAAGGGAAATAACAAATAAAAGACGCCGACAAAAATACAATGATGAAAGTTGTGTTTGTGGTGGAAATATTTGGTGCATTATTCTGAATTTATTGTTATCACCTACCACCTTACCTCCAACTGCTTTTGGCCATTGCGATTTCCACAGTGTAGTCGTCGTATTCTGAGCTCATAGTTTCGACAAAGTTATTTTCATTTATGGTTTTTTGTTGGACTTAACAATAAAAAAGCAAAATGAAGATATAGGGTACTGTTATACAAACAATGAGTATATTCAACCTATAAATTTAGGGATTTTTTCTTTTGAGTATATAGTATTAACATTAATATATTTATTCTTTTTGTTTCACGATTAGTATGAAAAGAACAATGAAATAAATATGAATTCCATCTTAAAATTATGAGTATCCAATTCATCAAAACATTTGGAATTTGCACGTACGCCTCAACATGATATGCATTTTACATATACGTGCATACAAATACATATACAACGTGGTGTAAAGAAAGAAGAGTGGGATGGGTTTTTGGTTAGGCATTCACCAAAACGAAAGATTACGCTAACATGAAATACTTCAGCATTCGTACATTCGTCCTTACGTTCAAAAGTTAGGGTTTTGATATCTGGTTTAGTTTTTGCAACACAAATATAGGTATTTACTTCAGATTACGTATTTCATATTAAACACAAATATATATGGGTGTTAACTTTGTTAAATAAAAAAAATAATAGACAAGTCAAAGCAAGGTACATATCGTCACTATAAATCGACCCAGAAAAATTCACTTTATGTAATCATGCACTTTTTTTGTAACCAACTTTCCTTGTTAAACTAAGAACCATAATTTCAAAACTAACCGCATAAAAAGCAGATTAATATTTGTTCAGAATACTTTATTATCAAATTTTGTGCTTCTCCCGGAAAATTAACTTTTCTAGGTTATAAGTTATTCGATCCACAGCGACAATATTTGCATTCCGCAACAGCACGCCTGAAAATTAAAATTTTTGATTTATTCAGGTTTAAATTAAAAAAAAAACAAGATCTATCTGCAACGATAATGCTAACAATATTATCTTTTGTGTTCAGCGAATATGTATTGGAATTTTGTGCCAACTGGCATAAACAAAGCAAAACAAACCTGGGCTCAAAAAACTTCCCGCACTGGTTCACGATAACCAATACGGGCTAGACTCCGAAAATACTAAGATATAGATTCAAGACATATGTGCATACATGTCCACTGGTTTATTCTTCCCTTATATTTGTTTACTTTTAAAAAACTTTTTACCAGTAGTCTAACTAAGATAGAACAAGGACCCCAATTGTTATTGTACTACGTGTTTAAAATAAAACATCATACTCGTAGTTCTTTGATAAATTATTATTTTTTCTTTGCTAAACTAAACTCCACTACGTTATTCGTAGACAATTTAAACCCATTTTACAACGATAGCATCATTCATTTTGTTTTTCATGAGACATTAATACATTTGAAAATTTATGATTACATTATTTTGAATTCATGGTTACCAACTTTAACAATTTTATCGGGTTAAACTTAGTTTAAAAGTACAATAAATGTTTATAATTAAACATCTATACATACATTTTTATTTTTATTAATTTGTTTGATAATTCTCTTTTTATTTCATACTAGCGGCCCGTCCCGGCTTCGCACGGGTAGACATAAATAGGTACAGATATTTAAGTTATAAGCATGCTTATTAAAACGACCATGAATCACTAAATTAGAAAACATTTTTTTGTCCTATCATTGATACTCTTCGCAGCGTATGCGATGAAAGACATTTTATGGCTAATTTTTTACACCTTCAGTTGGTTTTAATAGGAATTTCAAAAGATTTCTGTAGTAATCTAGTACTAAATATAGCCTATGTTACTCAATGATAATGTAGCTTTCTAATGAAAAAAGAATTATTAAAATCGGTTTAGTACTTTTTGAGTTTATTCGTTACATACACAAATACAAATCTTTCCTCTTTATAATATTAGTATTGATGTTGCTTCCGGTACATGTTCACTTTATGGCTCTAATAGACTGGATTAAATGGATGGATATGACTAACTATAAACTAAATGTATACATATTATAAAAATATAGATACAAAAAATCTTATTTAAAATAACATACAATACAAATTAAAGAAGCATCAGCGTATATAATAACAAGAAGAATGTATTGTTAATATTTGCTGACTTATATTAATAATAAATCATGGATACAAAACAAAATATTAATTTAATTTCTGTTTTCTTACAAACTGGCGATTGCACAATTCACATAGATATGGTTTCGGTACCTTACTGATGTCATTAATATGTTTGAATAAATTGAAAGAACATGATCAAATATAACTGGAAGGAAAAGCTAATGGGAAAAACCTTCATCAATTTTTAAGTACAAAATCTGCTTAAATTAATGTGGAATCGAAAGTAGAGAAGGTACTTTTTCTGAACAAGT
The DNA here is from genome assembly GCA_920104205.1 of Eupeodes latifasciatus. Classification (NCBI taxonomy): domain Eukaryota; kingdom Metazoa; phylum Arthropoda; class Insecta; order Diptera; family Syrphidae; genus Eupeodes; species Eupeodes latifasciatus. The sequence continues at coordinate 74,831,398 of OV049925.1, forward strand.
TATTTGCAAGGTGCATTGTTTTACAGTTTTTGTAGCAAATTAAATAAGTTACAATAACTGCTAACAATTGTATACCAATATCGCAGTAAAAAATCGCTATAATAATAAATAAATCTAAATCTAAAAGTTATTGTCATCAGTCCGATTTGTCGAATTAAACACTTTGATATTTCTCGACGTTTCAATGTTTCAAAGTCTAAATTAAAGATTTTTAGAGATATGTCCGTGCATGCGTGTGTACGTATGTATGTACGTTCTTACGTCCGTACGTTTTGGAATCTTTTTTTGTCTTCCATATCTCAATAACCAGAGGAGACATCGACTTCAAATAAATTTTGTTATACAGATTTTTAAACGAATACCATATTTTTAGAGATTAATGGCATTGCTTGGAAGCTTTTATTTATTGTATAAACAAATACATATTGGATTTTTTTAAGAAAATTTAGCACAGAATGTTATCATTTTGAAATCAATGCCTTCATTAATTCACGAGTCATCGAGAATCGAACATCAATTCGAAAACGTTATTCTTCCTTTCATACAATTTTGGTGATAAGATATTTGTTTGTTCGTAAAACATTCGAGGTAACAATTATTTTTTTTTTAATTATTTTTTTAAATTGTATTAGTAAGGTATCACGTCAATTTCAAATTCAAGTCGACAGCGTTACTGGATTGTGGGATATTTTGGGTTAACCAAAATTTTCACTTTTGTTTTAAATTGTTATGGTAAAAAAAACACTCACTCAATTTTCTTAAGAGTCCTTTCTGCATTATTATCTGTATAACAAAATTTATTTGAAATCAATATCTACAATGGTTCTTGAGATATGGGCGATGAAAAAAGCTTCCCGAACTTATATAACATACGCACGCAGCCCTCTAAAAATCTTTTATTTGGACTTTTTTTCAATGCTTAGTTTGGACCATCGATACATGAAATGATTTTAATTGTAAAGTTAATTTAAATTACAATTTGACGTACATGGAATCCAAATGTATTCTTTGAGTCAAGGAATACCCCAAGGTACTTTGCAGATTGACACCATTGACCTATTTTACCATCGATATGGATGCTGTTATTGGGAAAGAGGCAAGACTTTATTTTTCTTGTGAAAAGGATAGCCTGAGTCTTATCACCATTCACTTTTATTTTCCAATCATTAAAATATACATACATACATACATATATGAATTACATTTAGATCGTACTGCAATGTCTTTAATTTTTAAAATATCGATATCAAGTGAATCTGATACGTAAATGCAAGTTTCACCATCAAAAATACCCTGTTCATAGTATTTATGTATGAGTCCTTTATGCGCTACAGAGTCAAATGGTATTTCAATATCCAAAAGTACACCACCGCTACTTTTTCCAGAGCTCAAATTATATTTCACATATTGTGATGTTCTGTTTTATTGTATTGGCTTTATTCAAAACTTCCTTAGCATGTCTATTAATTTAAATTTGTTTTGGTAGTGTATAACGAGGTATTTTGGTTCCGTTTTCAGTTTGATCGAAATATTGTCAATCGCAATAAAGACTTACTGTCTTACGATGTCCTTTTCCATGATCGTTTCTAAAACATGTTATGATACAATGTTAATATCGACAAGAAATCGTTTAATTTTTTTAGTGTATCGGGAAAAACTTCAAGCTTATTTACTGCGATTCTATTTTACTATTTTCAAAATCATATGAATATATATTAAATAGTTTTGGCCATACCACCCACAAAAACCAAAACTCTACTTAACCCGAATCTACCCTTTAAAATAGAAAACGACGATTTCGATTTGTATAAAAGGTATCGATTCGATAAAAATAATTGCCAAGTTTATGATTGATCCTCTAAATACGGAAGATCGAAATTCAATGAAAAGTTTGTCAATATCTGTGTGTTTCCATTTTTCCAAGTGTTTACAGCGCCAGCGCTAAGATTTCTCGCTCGGATAGATTTAGATAGATAGATTTTAGATAGATTTATTGTTTCTTTTCTTGTTTATGTACATAAATAATATTTACAAAAATCGATAAGCATGGCTTTGCCGTCTGCCTTTTTTCTCGCTCGGTATATTCACTAAAGTGACAGAGGTAATGTGATGTTTACTACTGTACTGTACGCGTCTTTGCCACAATAAGTTAATATTTTGCTACAATAGGCGATTTACCTACATGAAATTTCTCAACTAACAGTAAGCTGAATAATTTCAAAGACTTTGACTCTCCACCTTACAAGCCGTTTTTAATAGGCTTAAGTGAAATTGTACTAGAATTGTAGTAAGTGGTTGCACTTGTTATTATCATTAGATGTGTTTTCTGTAGGCTCTTTCTTTTTTACATGATATGGGTTTCTTGTCTCCAAGTTGTGTTTTATATTTATAAGAATAAACAAATAAAGTAAAAATATTTTATTTTATTTTAATTTTATTTAATTTTTAATTTGAATTTTAACCATTGAAAATTAACCATCAAACCAAACACACTATATGAAACGGCAATAAAATTTAAAATTTAAACACAAATAATAAAGAATGAAAAAAGACAACATAATACACTAAAGCTTAAATATATATACAAACAATAAAACCAACAACAACAATAGAAAAAAGAAAGAAAACACAATATTACAATAAAAAAGCCAAACCATATAAAAGAAAATAACAAACAACAACAATAGATGACCAAAGCTTCAGCCAACTTGCTACGTCAACCATCAACAACAGCAGCGACATAAGTATTCCACCCGAAGATGGAGCAGTAGCCCCGAAACGCGTAGTGAAATTAAAATTAAAATAAATAAACTTAAGTTGTCAAATTAAAAATTAAATAAAATTAAAATAAAATAAAATATTTTTACTTTATTTGTTTATTCTTATAAATCTTTCTTTTTATTTATTTTTTCATTATTAATTTTCAAATATTTGTATTGATGTTTAATTACGCTGAATAAGTGAACTTTATTTGTTTTTGTTTGCTAAAAATATTAAATAATTGTGTCTCAATGGTATTTTAATCAATTTCAATTTTATCTTATAAGTGATATTTTGTCTGAAATAAAAGTTCTCCCCGGTAAGGTGTTTAGTATTTTTGTGTTTTTTCTTCAAAGTGTTCCCTTGTCCATGTGTAAGTGCTTCTTTCTTTGTTTGATTATTTTGATTCCACCTAATTGGTTAGGTTAGGTTGGGTTAGGTTAAAGTGGCTGTTGGTTGGGAAGTCCAACACACTTAGACCAAAGTATGGTCCGTTGTGATACCACATGGATCAGTTGATCAGCTTAACTCGTTGAACCAATTGGAGCTTCGAATGAAGCGTAGGAGACAACTAATGTCAGAATTTCTTAGATCGCTGGTATCGTTGAAGTAGTAGTCTCCAAGGTGGATTCTACGTCTTTGTTATAAGGCAGGGCATGTGCACAGAAGATGAGAGATTGTCTCTTCTTCTTCTTCATCCATGCAACTCCTACAAAAATCATTTGCAGGAGCTCCAAGTCGAATAGCATGCCTTTCTATTAAGCAGTGCCCAGTCAGGACACCTATAACGTAGCTAATGTGCAATCTACTCAGAGAGATTAATTGTTTTGAGCGCCTGGCGCTAAGATTAGGCCAAATAAGTTTCGTTGCCAAACAGGTGGTGGTGTTACATGTAGCTAGGGGGATACCTATGCTAGCATTGTGAGCCAGCAGAGGTAAAGTTGTTTCGCTTTTTGCAAGTTCATCAGCTTTGCAATTTCCTGGAATGTCTCTATGGCCCGGCACCCAGAGAAGGTGAATGTTGAACTGTGTAGCCATCTCCTTAAGAGATGATCGACAATTTAGGGCTGTTAATGAGTTACATAGTGGAGACAGAGTCTAAGGAATTTAACGCAGCTTGGCTCTCCGAGAAGATGCGTATATCATTAGTTGATATAACGTTTTCTCTAAGCCAGGATAGGACTTCTTTTATAGCCAGGATTTCAGCTTGGAACACGCTACAATGACCGGGTAGACGAAAGGAGAGACTTAAGTTTAGTCTATCTGAGTAAACGCCTCCACCAACCCCATCCTCCGTTTTTGATCCGTCTGTATAAAAGTTTATAGGACCATCGTTCAAAAATGATGTATTCTCCCAAGAAGACCTGGGAGGTATAGTCACTTTGAAGATATAGTTACTGAACTGAGGATGGGGTATGGTGTAGTCAATATTACTGTTTATAGTTCTGAACGAGTTCAAAATAGTGGTGTGGCCAATTCCATTACTGAACAGGGCTACTGTGGCCTTGTTTATTCTCTCTTGAATGTTAGGTTTCCAACTTAATTTCTTATCCAACATGAGACCCAAGTATTTTGCTTGTTCAGAGAAATTAAGTCGTACACCGTTTATGAGGGGAGGGTCAATGAGTGGGACTTTGTATTTCCTTGTGAAGAGAACAAGGTCGGTTTTTTGTGGGTTAACGCCTAGTCCACACCGATTTGCCCATCTGGTGAGCTTATTAAAAAGCGTTTTGTAGGAGTTCTTTTAGTATATTGGGATGTTTACCCGTTACTGCAATAGCAACATCGTCCGCATAAGCAAACACTCTGTATCCCTCTCTTTCTAGAGTAATTAGTAATTCATTTAATACTAAGTTCCAGAGGAGAGGGGATAGGACACCACCTTGTGGCGTACCTCTGCTGACACCCCTTTGTGCAGTAAAATCGCCCAGTTTTGAATTGATAATCCTGCTTATCAGCATCTGATTAATCACTTCGCTGATCGACTTATCTACCTTCAGAGATGTCAATACACGTGCAATTGCAGATGTGTCTATATTGTTAAATGCACCTTCTATATCTAAGAAGGCAACTTAGGTGTACTCTTTATGATGGAGGGAATATTCGATTGTACGTACTATACTGTGTAGAGCCGTTTCAACTGATTTCCCTTTGTTGTAGGCATGTTGAGCCTTTGAAAGGAGGGACTTATCAATACTTGCCCTTAAGTCGATATCGATCAAACGTTCAAAAGTTTTTAGAAGGAATGATGATAAGCTGATAGGTCTTAGGTCTTTAGGGTTAACGTGGCTGGATTTTCCAGCTTTTGGAAGAAAAACAACTTTAACTTGTCTCCAAGACATCGGGATGTATGCCAATTTAAGGCATCCCTTGAAGATGTTTTCTAGGATGGTTATTAGAAAACTTGCATTTTCTTGCAGTTCAGCTGGAATTATACCATCCGGACCTGCAGATTTATATGGCTTAAAGCTGTTAATAGCCCATTTGAGTTTTTCCCTAGTGACTAGACCTTGTGGGGGATATAATGTATATTGCCACAATTATGCAATGTTATTAATAATATTAGAGGTACCAGGAAAGTGAACGTCTAGTAGCAAGTTGAGCGATTCTTCGCTTGAATTGGTCCAGAGGCCAGAGGCATTTTTCAAGCAGCTTGGCATGATTGGATTTTTGGAGAGGATTTTGCGCAACCTGGATGCTTCGGAGCAAGCTTCCACGTTGGTACAGAGTTTCTCCAGGACGAACGTTTGGTTTTCCTCAATTCTTTTTTATATATCTTCAGTGATTCTTTATATGAATCCCAGTCAGACATGTCTCTAGAAGCTTTCGCTCTGTTAAAGAGTTTTCTGCATTCTTTTCGAAGTGGATTCAGCCCTGAGTTCCACCAGTGTGGCTTCTTTTTTATACCTCTTACTTGTAAAGGGTGTCCCAAAATTAACGCAAGATTTGAATTAAATAGAAAACGCCGTTTTTAGTCTTTTGATAGTTATATTTTTATTGACTCGTAAAGTACATAGGATAGGGTTATGTATGGAATAACACATCGGACAAATGGCCTCCACGGCTTTGCATGCAATGAAATTTTCCATGACCTTGCAATGAAGTTTTCCATGACCATTCTGCATAAATGTGGCTGAATTTCGTTGATGCAGCGTTGAATCTCCTCCTTTAATGCACGGGTGGTTGTGGGCTTTTTGACATAGACTTGTGATTTCAAATAACCCCATAAAAAGAAGTCTAATGGTGTTAAATCACACGATCTAGGAGGCCAATTTTGATCACCGAAACGAGAGAGTACACGACCTGGAAATGTCTCATGCAGTAATTGAATTGTTTCACGGGCTGTATGACATGTGACACCGTCTTGTTGAAACCACATATTGGACACATCAATATCATCCAATTTTGACAGAAAGAACTGTGTAATCATGTCGCGATATCGAGCACCAGTAACAGTCACTGCTTGACCAGCATCATTTTCAAAAAAATATGGCCCAATTATGCCTCCAGCCCAAAATCCACACCATACAGTCACGCGTTGTGGATGCATTTGAACGGCTTATTTTTGGACGACCAGTGTGTTTGGCGTCTCCAACGGATCCAGTCTCCATGAATTTTTCAATTAATCTCTTCACAGTTGACGAAGTTAAAACACTATTCCGACCATATTTTGTATGAAATTTTCGAACTGCAGCCGCCAAGCTTTCACTATTTTTGAAATATTCTTTAATAATGAAGACACGTTGTTCTATCGTGTAACGCTCCATTTTTAATAACCCTATACTGTTAGCTGTCAAATTGCTTTTTTTTCAGGGTTGCCAACACTTCACTGAACAAATGGCGGCAAATTCAAATCTTGCGTTAATTTTGGGACACCCTTTATAAGAGGACATGCAGTATCTAGAGCTTTGTTTAGGGCTAATGTTAGATTATTGACTTTGTCGTCAAGATCTTCAGTGTTGGAGGGGGTATTAAAGAGTTCAGGTTTTACTAAACTATTTAGCGTTCTCTTGTATTTTAGCCAATTTGTTCTTTTTAGATTTCGAAAAATCGGTTGGCATGGTGGTTCATTTATAAAGTCAAACTGGATGTATCTATGATCAGAAAAGAAGTGATCTTTAGATACCTTCCAGTTCAAAATGTTATTGTTAATGAAGTCGGAGACAAGAGTTATATCTAAAACTTCTTGTCGATTTTTAGTAATAAAGGTTGGCTCTTTACCAACGTTACTTATGAGTAGGTAAGTGTTTAGAATATAGTCGAAAATAGACTCACCCCTGTCGTTTATATCCGTGCTACCCCACACTGTTTGGTGGGCGTTAGCGTCACTTCCGATGATGAGGCCGATGTTGAGCCTTTGTGCTTCAACTATTAATCTCTCCAGAGTGTCACCCGGGAGAGGGCCAAGATGGTCGTGGCCGAGATACGGCGACGCCAGCCAAAATGTTCCTCTGGCTGTTTCCAGACTTGCAGCGGGGATATCTCGATCGCTGAAATTAGGGAGTAAATATACACTTAGGCTACGTTTTACTAATATGCAAGATCTGGGTTCATCCTCACCTGATGCATACCCAACCAACAATTTTTGGTAAAAAATCGGCTTACAAACCGATTTATAACCCGAGGTTATTTACCGAAAAGTAATGAAATCGGTAAAAATCACGGCTGGGAAACGTTCCAGAACCATTACCATTACCCGAAATGGTCAGTAACTTTTGAACTTGGGTTTTTTCTTGGTAACAAAAAACCGATTTTAAAGAGTTAAATAATAACTTCTTCTAAACCTGGGTTTTTGTGTGGTAACAAAAAACCAGCTTTAAACGGTTAAATAATAACTGCTTATTGGAGATTAAATGTAACCGATAAGAAACGGTTAATATCTTACGTTCCGTTGACGTTATTTTGAAGCGTTATGGTGACGTATTTTATTTACCAGTTATTACAGGTATTAAGGAAACCTACAAATCGGTTTTTTTAATACCTGGTTTCAACGTTGTAAATAGGTTACTTAAAAACCATTATTTTTCGTCGGTTAGAAATAGGTTACCAAAAAACCCAGTATATTTCCGAAATCAGTTATTTTATAACTATTTATAACTTTCCTGAAAATAAAATTCCTCTTAAATAAAAAGAGGTTAAAAAATTACTTTTTACATGTTTTTTATTCATGTTTAAACTAAACATTTATCTACTTTAGGAACTTAAAACTAATGTATACTTAAATATATATACATACATATTTATATAACTTATGATTAATAAACAAAATTTAATCGGTTGCTGCCTCGTCGCTGAAAAAAATACACAAATTTATTAGAAAAAAAAAATAAAAGCAATATTCTATTTTTTAGTTTATTGTAGCTACATAAATATATAAATATAACTATATAAAAAGAAATGTAGCTAAAATAACTTACATTTTTCCTAGCCTGAAACGGTCCTGTTTCAAGTACGTTTTTATGTATGCGGATCCCTCCGCATCGGTAAAGTTAGGGAACCTCTTCCTGACCGCCTCCACCATCACTCTTAAAATTTGCTTAAACACATCGAACCGTTTTTTGGTAACCGTCCCAAACCACGAGTATTCGAGGAGTAAAGTGTCTTCAAATATGCAACTGGACATTGTGCGAACAGTTTTATTCGCGCTTACTCCTCCAAATGTGCTGAGTTTCCGAATCTATTTCAAAGAAAAACAGAACGAAACGAAAATTTAAGTTATAATTTAACACATAGAGAAAAATAATATTAAAAAAATTCATTAGTAAGAATACATTAGTAAAAAAGCATTAGTAAGAAACGTTATAAAAAATACATTAGAAAAAATACAAAAGAATTTACGCATACCAAGGCTCGCTTAAAAACTGGATTAGCCCCAGCTCATCCATCTGGGCGTGATCTTTGATGGGCAACAAGCTGTCGGGAATTTCAGCTCTATCCGTTCTCGCAACTCCAAGGCACAGTTTCTTGATAATAAGGTTCCAGCTAACCTCCGTCTTAGCCATTAACTTTTCGAGAAGTTGCTTATTTCCGACGGAATCCACTTTTAATGCCCCAGCAACATTTCGAGAGACTAGACTTGCCCTTTGTTCAGCCCGCACATTTTGAATTGTTTGTAAGACAATTTGCTGTTGAGAAGTGTTGGAATCTGAAATGGTCAATAAGAAATATTTAACAACTTATTTTTAATTTGAAACATTAAACAAAAATAATAACATTTTGTATGGAATGATAAGAGTTATGTATATACTTTTGGGCTATGACATCTGCTGCTAAGTACTTCTGGAGACTGCATAGTTTCGAATTGAGACGACAAGTATTTACGCTTTTTAGGTTTTAGAAAATTTAAATTAAATTAATAAATCGAAAGTACTTACCGATATTATCAAAAATGATTTTGCGCGCTATTTTCTACCAGTCGTCCGATAGTTCGAGTCATTATTTGCGTCCAGGAAAAATGCTAGTAATATTTGTACTTGTTTTTTATGAGAAAGTAAAAAAGATGTGATTTGTTTACTTATTTTTTACTAGATTTTTTTTACCTATTCTTTATAAGAAAAGGTGAAATAGGGAAAAAAATTACCCAAAATACCTTTTCATCCAATAAAAATAATTAAATTTAATTTATTCCAAAATGACTTACCAAATATCCTTTTGGACACAATAATCCTGTTGACTCCAACTCCTTTGATAAACAATCCTTTTGTTTTCGATAAATTACTTTTTTATAATTTTCACAACTCACTTATTAACACTTGGCAAACTTTACGACTTCACGCCACGCACAACAAAAACCAACTGACAAAAACATAGTCTGATACTGATTGGAAAATAGTTTGTGTGGTTGAGTGAGTTTGGTTGTGGAGAGAATACAAATGAGTTAGAGTATTACTGAGGCTCTAGATAGGTAATATTTAGACTAAATATAGATAATATGGAGTAAAAAATAGTAATTTTTCAACTTTTACTAAAAAAAGGTTATATTTCAACTCAAAATTAAGCTTTTTTAAAACCAAATTTACAATTCAAATAAAATTAGTAAAATATGAACCAATAAAACAAATTATTTAAAAACCAATTTGACTTAACTACCAATAAAATAAGTTTTTTTATAACCAGTTTTACATTTTTAGTAAAACTGGTAATATTATAGCCAATAAAATAATTACAAAATTCAAAAGTGTTTTTTTTAACCTGAAAAATCAGTTATTTCAAAGCTGGTTTTGAACTTGATAGCTAGAACTGGTAGTAAATTAACCAGAAAATTGAAAAAAGTAAATAATTGGTAAATATAAACCTGATTTATGACCCAGGTTTCAAATAGGATTTTTTAAAGCCAATTTAAAACCTGGGTTATTAAAATACCTAAAAAAAAGGATGCAAAATTACCTGAAACTAACTTTGGGTTTATTCCAGGGTTTGTTTTTACCGAAAATTTCCCTCAGTTAAAAGATAACCTATTTGAAACCATTTTAAAACCAAGGTTATTTCAGGTAAAATTAATAACCGCGGTAATTTTGCTACTGAGGTTACAAATTGTTGCTTGGGTATAGCACGCAGTATTTGGGAGTCCTGATTCCTCGAACAATGGATTTAACAATCCAGGGTTCTTGAATCAGGACAATATCTTCATCGCTGCTGGATAAGCGAAGAAGAAGGGAGGCCGAAGCCTTTATGGAGTGTTGGAGGTTAATCTGGAGTAACCGCAGCATTTTCGCTACCGTACTCCCGATCAGCCTCCAACACAGTGATGTCGGAGTCATCCATGTCAGAGGACGATTCTAAAAGAATGTCCTCATCTCCGCTGTCGTAGACCTCGGCCTCCATTGCGGAAAAACCTTGGTCGGTGTTAGGAGCTTCCACTGCTAATGGGGATACCTGGGATGCATCGTCTTCCAATGAAGGAAATGTGACCGATGCACCAGGTTCCTCAGCAACCGTTTCCGCTTGTGTGGGTGGGGAAGGGGGAAGGGTTTGTGCCTTGACCCCATCTTTTTTGTAGACCCTCAGCGGTATTTCATCAAACCCGAACCTAATCACACCTTTTGATTGCGCCAGAGGAGAAAGGGACTCTGCATTGATGATTACAATTGCACCCTTGTAGGGTCCCTTTGGATCCTCGAATTTCGCAACCTTCCAGTTGTGAGTAGGAAGGGTTGGATTGGAGAGCTGGATTACCTTCAGAACGTTGTCAGCTTCCTTGAATATGGCCGGAATCGTTTTGCGGGCTCTTGGTCTGCAAGGAATGTCCTCCTTTGCGACAACCTCCAGCTTAGCACCAGGCCAGACCTCTCCAAGTCGGCTAACCGCCAGCGTCAGTAGATCGCACGATCTCCGATCATCACAGACCATCAACTTGATGTGTCCCTGATGCCAACCGCCATCTTTTGTGATGGGTGGTGGTTCCGGATTGTCAGACATGATCTCGAGAAAACTGAAGGCCAGCTGTCCTTTGGCCAATGTCCAGTTCTCGGCAGAGATCGTGCCATCTACGTCACTTCTGTCGAGTCCATAATCGCGACTACCATTTTGTCCTTCAGAACGTCACTGAAGGACATTTTTGCCTTACGAGGGTCAAGAGAAGTGCTGGTGTTTAGCACTTTGGGCGTTTAGGTAGTGAAACACTACCCTCCATAGACCTTTGTCGCTTCGACGTTGAGTCTTGGCTGGTCTTTAAATTTGTTTTGGCCCGGAAGCTCTTGGCCCATTTTATCTTGGCGTCGTGCTGAGAGTTTCCTCCAGCGCCTAGTTGTTCACCAAACGTCTGGAGAATCCTCTTAGCACTGCGCATGTCCCTGTAGTAGGCCTTGGAGGGTCTGAGGGTCCCCCAGGACCTTCTTTATGATTCTTTGTTTTGGAGGTAGAAGGACCTGGCACCACAGCCCTACTACCTCCGACTCGCGGTGTTGACGATTTGAGAGGTTTACTCTCTGTGGTAGTAGAGGAGCCGTTCTTCAAAACTGCCTCACTACAGGAAGAAGGTAATGTTACCTGATTATCCGATATTCCACTGGCGACAACAGGGCTGTGAGTGTCCACAGCCATGTCGGCACCAGTGGAAGAGGGATGAGCAGCAGACAACTTTGCCGTCGTACTGCTGGCCGGTTCGGTCTTTTGATGTTGTTTTGTTTTAAGAAAGTTCATTTTGAATCCCACGAGTAGCGGATAAGGGGTGGTCCATCTGTACAGAGATCCGTGTATACAGATAAGGCTGGTTAATCCGGAGGTCGCCAGGTATCCGGATACTCCGTTAGCGACTGAGCTAGTTTTTTAATTGGGCCCTCAGCCAGGCTGATCGTCGGCACGGGTCGTGTAACACCTTAGATCCAGCCCAATTGGGTGGTAGATTGAGTGAAGGAGAGAGAGGGTAGGGAATCAGTTAGTTTAGCACTGATGGAAGGACTGATTATAAGGATGGTTAATAGAGGAATCAAAGGAGGGGTTCGTTGGATGGTTTTTTCGCCAGCAATAAGGGGTGGGTAGGAGATGAGAAGGTAACAATAGTCGGCTATTTCACTTCCTATGTGGGAGAGTAAGTGATCGAGGGAGGGGTGAAGGTATGTGAGCGACCTTTGGTTTCAGGACTCATCTGGAGATAAATCTCGAGAATCATTGACCCTACTCAGCCTTTACAACTCGACAAGTTCGACGCTCAGTTAAAGGACCTAATTGGTCATATTTCAATACATTTTTGCCATCGAAATTTTAACTCCTTGCGTAGGTCAGATAGGAACGGTTCGATTTATCTGAGAGTTTCGTTAGGTACGAGTCCTGCCACCCGTGTTTTTTATGAATTTACATAAAATTGTATATATATTTTTTTTATTACTTTTGTCATTTTAACACTTCCTCGTAAAATATGGATTGCTACTATAAACACTGCAAGAGAGTTCTAATAATAATCCTCTATTTGCCTGTTTTGGACCCTGTGGTAATCTTTACCATGCAAAATGCTGTAGTTCAAAGAATGCATTTTTTTTGTATTGTATTGTATTGTATTTTTATTCATTCATTTAAACTTAAAACTATATACCTAACAATTAATTTATAAGAAAGGTGAATAAGAGTGTTCATTCTTTAACTAGAAGTTAGTGGTGAATGACACATCCATTGAAAATTCATTGGTATCTGATGTGGGGTGACAATCAGTGTAAGTTAAAATACAAGAAAAACGAAAAAGTGAAATATAAGAAAATGAAAAAGCTTGCTAGCAACTGTATAGAAAAAATATTAGAAGATACTTAACAATTCATTAATAATATACATCTTATGGATATTTTATTTTATTTTACATTCATTTTATTGTAGCTTATAAAAAAAAAATACTAAACTAGTGATTCAATACAATTAAAATTTAAAGTGAATAACCAGGCTTTAACCTTTTTACTAAAACATGAAAAACGAAATGTTTCTCTTATGGATAGAGGCAATTTATTGAAAATATTTGGAGCTGTATATGTATAAAAAGGAGAAAAATGTGTTCTATATGCAAAAGGTACATTAACTAAACTCATATTGTTCACACGAAGGTTGTACATTTGATAATTCCTACTAGAAATATTTCTGCTTTGTTTGAAAAACTCTCTCAAAACTTAAAAACATATAAATGCCTCATTCGTAGAATTAGCAACTCCTTAAATAAAGGCCAACTTTCAGCCAACCGATTTTTATTTAAAATAATTCGTATTAAATGCTTCTGTGCAATCAATAGAGGTCGAAAAGTATTAACATAGGAACCACCCCAACTTGTTATGCCGTATTGCAGCTTTCAGTTTGCAAGCCCATAATATATAATTTTTAAAACTTTTTGGGACCAAAAAGGCTTAATTAAATAAATTTTTCGTGTGACCAATAACATGTACGTTTTGATCAAATGAATATGATTCTTCCAATAATTTAGATTGCTATCAATTACTACTCCTAGGTACTTAAAATGTTGAACTGTTTCAATTTTAAAGCAATTATCTGTGCAATGTAAGTTGGTTATAAAATTACTTTTACCACACTTATGAAGAGGTAAAGGAAATTTTTTACAATCGTGAGCGTGAAACCGTAAATTAAAATCAGTGAGACTATTTCCAGTTACATTAAAATACATCAATTTAGTTTTTTCGCTGATAATCAATTTATGATAAGTAAACCACAACCTTAATACTTCCAGATCTTCTTCAATGTTCACAATACTTTCAAAGCTAGTCCTAGATGAATATGTAAAAACAATGTCGTCAGCGAAAGCAGTTAAAGTACCATTTAATTTCAATTTGAAAATGGAATTAATATAAATCAAGAAAAACAAAGGGCCAATAACAGATTGAAAAAACTACCGCGAAAGCCTGCATTATAAAGTTTAGTTAGCAAAAGATCGTGGTTGACCAGATCGAAAGCTTTAGTCATATCAATAAACAGACCCATTGTTGATTTATTGCTATTTAAACTTCCATAAAGCTGACTACATACCCTTAAGATAGCATCTTCTGTTGACAAACCTGCTCTAAAACCAAGCTGATTATTACAAAAGAAATTAAACTTTTCCCAAGAAGGAAACAATTCGAACCTTAGGTAACTTCTCAAAAATTTTTGAAAAGGTTGAAAGGAGCGAAATAGGCCTGTAATTCGAAATAATTTTCCTATTTCCTTTGTTGAAAAGTGGTATGACTTCTGCACATTTAAGATGGTCACGGAAACAACCAATTTCAACACTTTTGTTAAAAACGAAGGTTAGAATGTCAACAACATACCAAGCAACATTTTTCAACAAAATACTTGATACACCATCACTAGTGCTCGAATTTTTATTTTTTAGAGACATAATAACTTTATAAACTTCTCTTGATGTTATTCTATCAAACACAAAACTATTTGGTTGTGTATTATCCGAAAACAAATTTGAAGAAATGGAACCATCGCAATTTAAACAAGGTTCAATAGCAGGTTTTAATCTTTCTGAAATTTCAGTAAAATACTCATTAAATTTATTAGAAATGATCAACGCATCGGACTCTGTAGCTCCCTCAATTTCAATAGAGTCAACTTTAACCGAATTTCTATTTTTACCTATAGAATATTATCAACCACTCTCCACTCTTCACGAATATTACCTTCAGCTCTAGAAAACCTCTCACAATAGTAGTTATTACGAGTATCATCAATTTCTTTATTTACCGTTTTGCATAAAGTTTCATAGTATTTTTTTTAAGTTTGCTATTTTTTGGATGTTTTTTTTTTTTTTTTGTTTACATTTTAAACTCAATTTTTTTTTTCCTGATCTTATTTAGAAGATAGTTATTCATCCAACGTTTAAGGTGTTTCTTTTTACCCGAAAGCTTTTTTTTTTGGAAAGTACTTGAGTCAATATGTTTTTTTTTTAAAGTTTCCACAAATAGATCAAATGCAACAGAGGGATTATTTTCGGCATAAACTTGGTCCCAACATTCAAATGTTAATAATTCTTTTAATACCGTAAAGTTTACACAATATTTAACTGGATCTTAAGCGGCTTTAATGTTTTGAGAATGGTTGACAGATAAGTAATTTAATGCAATCATGCTATGATCGGAAAGTTTTAAATCATACACTTTACCAATGAAATTATTTGTATTGTTTTTATGACATCTTACAAAAATATGGTCAATACAGCTCTTAGAAGAATCTGTCAAGCGGGTAGGTTCATTAATTAAACTCTTAAGACCATTTGAAGCCATAGTAAACAACTTCTACCCGAGCGTCGAACTTGTCGAGTTGTAGAAGCTGAGTAAGGACAGTGATTCTCGGGAATTATTTCTCCAGAAGAGTCCTGAAACCAAAGGTCGCTCGCCCCTCCCCTTCCCAATCCTTTACCCCCTCCTCCGTCAGCTCTGTGCTATTATGCTGGCTGATGTCTCCTTATCCCCTGACTGTATGGTGTATAACTGTCTGTCATGCCTAGTTTCTTTCCTGGGACGCTTATGGCTTAATTGCTGTTCGTCTCTCCTTTCTCAAAACATATCCTTCCCTTAAACTTCCCAAACTTCCCAATTGGGCTGGATCTAAGGTGTTATACGACCCGTGCCGATGATCAGCCAGGCTGAGGGCCCAATTAAAAAACTAGCTCAGTCGCGAGCGGAGTATCCGGATACCTGGCGACCTCCGGATTAACCAGCCTTATCTGTATACACGGATCTCTGTACAGATGGACCACCCCTTATCCGCTACTCGTGGGATTTTCAATGAACTTTTTAAAACAAACAAAACAAACAAAACAAAATAAAAAAACCGTATCGGCCAGCAGTACGACGGCAAAGTTGTCTGCTGTACCGGCCAGCAGTACGACGGCAAAGTTGTCTGCTGTTCATCCCTCTTCCACTGGTGCTGACATGGCTGTGGACACTCACAGCCCTGTTGTCGCCAGTGGAATATCGGATAATCAGGTAAAATTACCTTCTTCCTGTAGTGAGGCAGTTGTGAAGAACGGCTCCTCTACTACCACTGAGAGTAAACCTCTCATCTCGTCAACACCTCGAGTCGGAGGTAGTAGGGCTGTGATGCCAGGTCCTTCTACCTCCAAAACAAAGGATCCTAAAGAAGGTCCTGGGAGAGATGGGCGTAAGCTCAGACCCTCCAAGGCCTACTACAGGAACATACGAAATGCTAAGAGGATTCTCCAGACGTTTGGTGAGCAACTAGGCGCTGGAGGAAACTCTCAGCATGACGCCAAAATAAATTGGGCCAAGAGCTTCCTCGCCAAAACAAATTTAAAGACCAGCCAAGACTCAACGTCGAAGCGACAAAGGTCTATGGAAGGTAGTGTTTCACTACCTAAACGCCCCAAAGTGCTAAACACCAGCACTCCTCGTGACCCTCGCAAGGATAAAATGTCCTTCAGCGACGTTTTAAGGGACAAAAAGGTAGTCGCGATTATCGACAGAAGCGATGTGGATGGCACGATCTCTGCCGAGAACTGGACATTGGCCAAAGGACAGCTGGCCTTCAGTTTTGTCGAGATAATGTCCGACAATCCGGGACCACCGCCCATCACAAAAGATGGCGGTTGGCATCAGGGACACATCAAGTTGATGGTCTGTGATGATCAGAGGTCGCGCGACCTACTGACGCTGGCGGTCAGCCGACTTGGAGAGGTCTGGCCTGGTGCTAAGCTGGAGGTTGTCGCAAAGGAGGACATTCCTTGCAGACCAAGAGCTCGCATCACGGTTCCGGCCATATTCAAGGAAGCTGACCACGTTCTGAAGATAATCCGGCTCTCCAATCCAACCCTTCCTACTCACAACTGGAAGGTTGCGAAACTAGAGGATCCAAAGGGACCCTATAAGGGTGCAATTGTGATCATCAATGCAGAATCCCTTTCTCCTCTGGCGCAATCAAAAGGTGTGATTAGGTTCGGGTTCGATGAAATTACGCTGAGGGTCTATAAAAAAGATGGGGCTGAGGCACAAACCCTTCCCCCTTCCCCACCCACACAAGCGGAAACGGTTGCTGAGGTACCTGGCGCATCGGTCACACTTCCTTCATTGGAAGACGATGCATCTCAGGTACCCCCAGTAGCAGTGGAAGCACCTAACATCGACCAAGGTTTTTCCGCAATGGAGGCCGAGGTCTACGACAGCGGAGATGAGGACATTCTTTTAGAATCGTCCTCTGATATGGATGACTCCGACATTACTGTGTTGGAGGCTGATCGGGAGTGCAGTAGCAAAAATGCTGCGGTTACTCCAGATTAACCTCCAACACTCCATAAAGGCTTCGGCCTCCCTTCTTCTTCGCCTATCCAGCAGCGATGAAGATATTGTCCTGATTCAAGAACCCTGGATTGTTAAATCCATTGTTCGAGGAATCAGGACTCCCAAATACTGCGTGCTGTATGCATCAGGTGAGGATGAACCCAGATCTTGTATATTAGTAAAACGCAGCCTAAATGTATATTTACTCCCTAATTTCAGCGATCGAGATACCACCGCCGCAAGTCTGGAAACAGCCAGAGGAACATTCTGGCTGGCGTCGGCGTATCTTGGCCACGACCATCTTGGCCCTCTCCCGGGAGATACTCTGGAGAGTCTGATAACTGAAGCACAAAGGCTCAACATCGGCCTCATCATCGGTAGTGACGCTAACGCCCACCATACAGTATGGGGTAGCACGGATATAAACGACAGAGGTGAGTCTCTTTTCGACTATATTCTTAACACTAACCTACTCGTAAGTAACGTTGGTAATGAGCCAACCTTTATTACTAAAAATCGACAAGAAGTTTTAGATATAACTCTTGTCTCCGAATTCATTAATAATAATATTTTGAACTGGAAGGTATCTAAAGATCACTCCTTTTCTGATCATAGATACATCCAGTTTGACTTTATAAATGAACCACCTTGCCAACCGATCTTTCGAAATCTGAAAAGAACAAATTGGCCAAAATATAAGAGAACGTTAAATAGTTTAATAAAACCTGAACTTTTTAATACTCCCTCCAACATCGAAGTTCTTGACGACAAAGTCAATAATCTAACATTAGCCCTAAACAAAGCTCTAGATACTGCATGCCCTCTTATACAAGTAAGAGGTAAAAAGAAGCCACACTGGTGGAACTCAGGGCTGGATCCACTTCGAAAAGAATGCAGAAAACTCTTTAACAGAGCCAAAGCTTCCAGAGACATGTCTGACTGGGATTCATATAAAGAATCACTGAAGATTTATAAAAAAGAACTGAGGAAAACCAAACGATCGTCTTGGAGAAACTTCTGTAGTAACGTTGAAGATTGCTCCGAAGCATCCAGGCTGCGCAAAATCCTCTCCAAAAATCCAATCATACCAAGTTGCTTGAAAAACGCCTCTGGCCTCTGGACCAATTCAAGCGAAGAATCGCTCAACTTGCTACTAGACGTCCACTTTCCTGGTAGCTCTAATATTATTAATAACGTTGCACTTAATAATGGTGACAATACTTTACAACCCCCACAAGGTCTAGTCACTAGGGAAAAACTCAATTGGGCTATTAACAGCTTTAAACCATACAAATCTGCTGGTCCGGATGGTGTAATTCCAGCCGAACTGCAAGAAAATGCAAGTTTTCTAATACCCATCCTAGAAAACATCTTCAAGGGTTGCCTTAATTTGGCATACATCCCGATGTCTTGGAGACAAGTTAAAGTTGTCTTTATTCCAAAAGCTGGAAAATCCAGTCATGTAAACCCTAAAGACTTAAGACCTATCAGCTTATCATCATTCCTTCTCAAAACTTTTGAGCGTTTGATCGATATTCACTTAAGGGCAAGTATTGATAAGTCCCTCCATTCAAAGGCTCAACATGCCTACCACAAAGGGAAATCAGTTGAAACGGCTCTACACAGTATAGTACGTACAATCGAATATTCCCTCCATCATAAAGAGTACACCTTAGTTGCCTTCTTAGACATAGAAGGTGCATTTAACAATGTCGACACATCTGCAATTGCACGTGTATTGGCATCTCTGAAGGTAGATAAGTCGATCAGCGAATTGATTAATCAGATGCTGATCAGCAGGATTATCAATTCAAAACTGGGCGATTTTACTGCACAAAGGGGTGTCAGCAGAGGTACGCCACAAGGTGGTGTCCTATCCCCTCTCCTCTGGAACTTAGTAATAAATGAATTACTAACTACTCTAGAAAGAGAGGGATACAGAGTGTTTGCCTATGCGGACGATGTTGCTATTGCAGTAACGGGTAAACATCCCAATATACTAAAAGAACTCCTACAAAACGCTTTAAATAAGCTCACCAGATGGGCTAATCGGTGTGGACAAGGCGTTAACCCACAAAAAACCGACCTTGTCCTCTTCACAAGGAAATACAAAGTTCCATACATTGACTCTCCCCTCATAAACGGTGTACCACTTAAATTCTTTGATCAAGCAAAATACTTGGGTCTCATTTTAGATAAGAAATTAAGTTGGAAACCTAATATTCAAGAGAGAATAAACAAGGCCACAGTAGCCCTGTTCTCCTGTAAAAAGGCCATTGGTAATAAATGGGGCCTACAGCCCCGCATTACACACTGGCTATACATGTCGGTCATAAGACCGATCCTTACTTATGGAGTAGCGGTATGGTGGACGGCGCTAGATACAGCGACAAACCGCGATAAACTCAGCAAAGTCCAACGTACAGCCTGCCTGTGTATGGGAGGAGCACTTCGCTCCACCCCCTCCGCTTCACTAGATGTTCTGTTCCATCTAATACCGCTGGACTTTTTCAGCAAGCAAACGGCCGCTAACACTGCCATACGGCTTCAAGCCTCCTCTCTGTGGATCAATAATGGAATTGGCCACACCACTATTTTGAACTCGTTCAGAACTATAAGTAGTAATATTGACTAGACCATATCCCATCCTCAGTTTAATAACTATAGCTTCAAGGTGACTATACCTCCCAGATCTTCTTGGGAGAATACATCATTTTTGAACGATGGTCCTATAAACTTTTATACAGACGGATCAATAACGGAGGATGGGGTTAGTGGTGGCTTAACTTAAGTCTCTCCTTTCGTCTACCCGATCATTGTAGCGTGTTCCAAGCTGAAATCCTGGCTATAAAAGAAGTCCTATCCTGGCTTAGAGAAAACGTTATATCAACTAATGATATACGCATCTTCTCGGATAGCCAAGCTGCGTTAAAATCCTTAGACTCTGTCTCTACAAATTCACTAACAGCCCTAAATTGTCGATCATCTCTTACGGAGATGGCTACACAGTTCAAAATTCACCTTTTCTGGGTGCCGGGCCATAGAGACATTCCAGGAAATTGCAAAGCTGACGAACTTGCAAAAAGCGGAACAACTTTACCTCTGCTGGCTCATAATGCTAGCGTAGGTATCCCCTTAGCTACATGTAAACTCATGCTAAAGCAAGATACCATAGAGAAAACAAACTTCAGGTGGAATAACACCACCACCTGCGTAGCGACTAAACGAATTTGGCCTAATCTTAGCACCAAGCGCTCAAAACAATTAATCTCTCTGAGTAGATTGCACATTAGCTACGTTATAGGTGTCCTGACTGGGCACTGCTTAATAGGAAGGCATGCTATTCGACTTGGAGCCCCTGCAAATGATTTTTGTAGGAGTTGCATGGACGAAGAAGAAGAGGAGACAATCTCTCATCTTCTGTGCACATGCCCTGCCTTATCACAAAGACGTAGAATCCACCTTGGAGACTACTACTTTAACGATACCAGCGATCTAAAAAATTCAGACATTAGTTGTCTCCTACGCTTCATTCGAAGCTCCAATTGGTTCAACGAGTTAACTGATTAACTGATCCATGTGGTATCACAACGGACCATACTTTGGTCTAAGTGTGTTGGTCGTCCCAAACCAACAGCCACTTTAACCTAACCTAACCATAGTAAACAAGTAACTTTCAGAATCTATATCAATTTCATTTAGAATATCAATATTGATATCTCCCAAGACAATTAAGTATTTGGCTGAAGTTGCACTAAGAATGTTGCTTAATTCATCAATGAAAACACTTTTAGCAAAACCATGAAGTCGATAAATGCACTACAAAGTAGATAAGCGCTAGATAAATTAAGGCAAGAGCAATTACACACATATCCATTTTTCACATATACAGCTACCCCTCCAGCAGAATAAGAGTCGTTACAATTCCCAAAAAGAGTATAACCCTGTATATTATACAAATTTAATTAATTACTATAGATCCAAATTTCACTTAAAACTATTACAACAGGTAAATTCATTAACGAATCAAGATGAGCTAAAAAAATCGAAAAAATTTTTCTCAAGCTACGTATATTTTGATGTAAACAAAAACAATAATCTACAGAGTTTACGAGATCGACTGGGTTATTATCACATACAAAAAAAAATTGAAGGTGAATCAGATCTAACTACATTCATAGCTTAAGAAAATCAGCAGTACAATTAATTCTTACACAGTTGTCACCCTCTTCTTTCCGCATGTAAACAGTCCCATTTCTCGACCATACATATTTATATTTCTTCGTTGTCTTCCTTGTTGTTGCAGTTTTAAATAAACGTCTGGTTTCATATGTTAAGCACTCGTTGACATAACATCTTCTCCACAGTTGCATCGGCATTGAGTAGGTTCGTGGTTAACGATTCTTTTTTTTCTCTCTTTGCTTTTAGTATTTTCTCCTTACATATACTCGATACCAGTCTTACGTGAAGAATATTTTTGGTGGTTGTGTTACCATTTGTTGTTAGTTTGGCTAACTTTACTTTCTTCATGTAACACTGATCTATGTCTCCCTCTTGCACGTTCAAGCTCAAACCTTCACGAAACACTTTAAGCGCTACATCAGTATATGGCATTTCGGAATTGATAGAAGGAGCGTTAAATATTTCAATACTATTTGAAAGCAGTTGTTGTTCGAGATTATTGACCTTAGCTTCAAGAAAATTTATTCTTTTTTCGCACTCATCATTTTTGGCAAGAAGTGCATTGATGTGTTTTTTTGAAAAAATAGCCAATTCGAAATTTGCTTACTGGTACTGCCACTAGTATCTATCAAGAGCTCATGCATTAGGTGTACTAAGATCAATAAACCAAATAGCTTTATTTCCTCTTTCAAATTAGTAACGAATCACACGTTCTTCGCTTTCATTTGCAATACAAATATATGACCCGCAGAGACTTTGGTCAAAGAATTTACACAAAGTCAAAAACGAGGTGTATTCGTTTGAAACTTGGCTTTTCCGACACAGAACTTTTCAGTCAAGAGTTGGAAGTTTACAAGAATGATCGTCATGTATGGTAATGCAAAGGATTTTTTTGATTTTTGATTTGATTCTTTATTTAGCTTCTGCTATTAATTTACAAAATTTAGTTTTTTTTAAATTAATAAAAAGAAAAAAAAAGAAAAAAAACTTATTGATTAACTAATTATAATTTGATTTTACATATAAAATTACCTTTTTTTTAAATAATATCACAATATTTTCTGATTTTAAATCGTTCGGTAAATTATTGAATAATCTGAAACCTTTGTGGAACAATATACTCTGAGATCTATTTGTTGATAAAAAAGGTAGTCTAAAATCACCCCTGTTTCTTAACGGATATGGTTGTACATCTCATACATATACTATTTGATTAAATAAATAATTAGGTAACATATGTTTTTTAATTTTAAATATAAAAATAAGCACATTCATAATTGTTCTTTGATTTATAGTAAGCCATTTTAAAATATTTAGCATTATTTGAATAGGTGTTAACATATTGCACATTAAAATACACCTCATACCTCTATTTTGCAATTTCTGTAATCGTGTAGTCATTTGCTTAGTTCCTAAAAAAAGTATTATTGAACAGTATTCGAAGTGAGGTTTAATCATTACATTAAAGATTTTTATTGCACAGCTTAGTGATAATCTAATTCTAATCCTTTGAAAAAATCCTATTTTTTTTGCGATTTTATTACATACATATGTATGTAGTTTTTGTGCTCCTAAATATTTAATTTCATCAACTTTTTCAATGTTATTTTCATTTATTACAATGTTTTCTGCTGAATCACCATTAATTATAATTGCTTTTGTTTTCGCTACATTAAGTTTTAATTTATTCATTTTGAAATACAATTCTAGGTTTTTTAAATCCGTATTTAGACGATTGATGCACTCCTCCGCAGAACTTCCAGTCACATATATTAAAGTATCATCTGCAAACAGTCTAGCCTTCGCATAATATAGGACATTCTCCAGATCATTTATGTAAATACTGAAGAGGAGTGTTCCCGATACCGTTCCCTGTGGAACACCTAGACCCACCTCCATAACATCAGATAATACATTCGACAATTTTGTTCGCTGAGTTCGTTTTGTTAGATAACTTCTAAAGCATTCGAGTTCTACTCCTTCTACACCATATTTGTTTAGATTCTGTAATAGTATATCACGATCGATGGTCTCAAATGCTCTTTGTAGATCCAAAAACACTGCAACTATAACTTTTTTTCGTGAACTTCCGTTTTCCATTGTGTAACGACCAAATTTAAAAGTGACTCACAGCTGTGTTGTTGTCGGAAACCTGATTGGTAGTCACTTAAATAGCAGTTAGTTTTCATATAACTTTGAAATTGCTTATGTACAACCTTTTCTAGAATTTTGCTCTCCGTCATAAGCATATTAACGGGGCGGAACTCGGCTGGGTTTACCGTCTTCTTAACTTTTTCAATTGGGACTACCGTAGATTCCTTCCAGTGATCAGGAAAAATGCCCTTATTTAATGAATTATGTATGTATAATGCTTAAAAAACAAGTTCCTATAATGTCAAAAGCACACAATAACATTTTAGTTGAAACACCGTTGAAGTCTTTTTTACAGTTCATGTTTTCCATTGTAGATTTCAAATCATTAATGCTTATTAATACAAATTTAAAAGTATTTTTACTATTTATATTTACTAAATTTACATACTGCTCAAATGGAATTTTATCATTCAGCTCCTCGACACTTTTCACAAAAAACCTATTTAATTTATCCGCTATCTCCTTCTTATTTGTTATAATGGGTGATTTTTTTGAGGTTAGGATTTTCATGCATTAGTATTTGACAGATCACGCGGGATTTCAGACATGGTGTCAAAGAGAAAGATGCTCAGTATGCTTTGACATTTCATCATGAATAGACTTACTAACGAGCAACGCTTGCAAATCATTGAATTTTGTTACCAAAATCAGTGTTCGGTTCGAAATGTGTTTCGCGCTTTACGTCCGATTTATGGTCTACATAATCGACCAAGTGAGCAAACAATTAATGCGATTGTGACCAAGTTTCGCACTCAGTTTACTTTATTGGACATTAAACCAACCACACGAATGCGTACAGTGCGTACAGAAGAGAATATTGCGTCTGTTTCTGAGAGTGTTGCTGAAGACCGTGAAATGTCGATTCGCCGCCGTTCGCAGCAATTGGGTTTGTGTTATTCGACCACATGGAAGATTTTACGCAAAGATCTTGGTGTAAAACCGTATAAAATACAGCTCGTGCAAGAACTGAAGCCGAACGATCTGCCACAACGTCGAATTTTCAGTGAATGGGCCCTAGAAAAAGGCAGAAAATCCGCTTTTTTATCGACAAATTTTGTTCAGCGATGAGGCTCATTTCTGGTTGAATGGCTACGTAAATAAGCAAAATTGCCGCATTTGGAGTGAAGAGCAACCAGAAGCCGTTCAAGAACTGCCCATGCATCCCGAAAAATGCACTGTTTGGTGTGGTTTGTACGCTGGTGGAATCATTGGACCGTATTTTTTCAAAGATGCTGTTGGACGCAACGTTACGGTGAGTGGCGATCGCTATCGTTCAATGCTAACAAACTTTTTGTTGCCAAAAATGGAAGAACTGAACTTGGTTGACATGTGGTTTCAACAAGATGGCGCTACATGCCACACAGCTCGCGATTCTATGGCCATTTTGAGGGAAAACTTCGGAGAACAATTCATCTCAAGGAATGGACCGGTAAGTTGGCCACCAAGATCATGCGATTTCACGCCTTTAGACTATTTTTTGTGGGGCTACGTCAAGTCTAAAGTCTACACAAATAAGCCAGCAACTATTCCAGCTTTGGAAGACAACATTTCCGAAGAAATTCGGGCTATTCCGGCCGAAATGCTCGAAAAAGTTACCCAAAATTGGACTTTCCGAATGGACCACCTAAGACGCAGCCGCGGTCAACATTTAAATGAAATTATCTTCAAAAAGTAAATGTCATGGACCAATCTAACGTTTCAAATAAAGAATCGATGAGATTTTGCAAATTTTATGCGTTTTTTTTTTTTAAAAAAGTTCTCAAGCTCTTAAAAAATCACCCGATAGTTCTATTTTCACATTCAATGTGTTCTATTTCACTTTTGTCTCCTTTAAGAACTAGAGATTTAATCGTTCTCCACACTGTTTTTTGGTCCGTAGATTGGTCAATTTTTTTGGCGATGTAATTATTTTTTGCCAACTGTAGATCTTTTAGGTACCTATTTCTACATAACCTATACGGGTTGGGTTCGAAATACTGTATGGATCAAAATACTGTCTTTAAAATACTGTATCTCAAAATACTGTATTTTAAAATACTGTATTTACAAAATACTGCATGATCAAAATGCTGTATCTCAAAATTCTGTATTTCAAAATTTTGTATATCAAAATTCTGTATTTCAAAATGCTGTAAATAAGGCTAAAAAATAAAAATCGTTTTGATAATGTAAAAAAGTGCACACTTTTTTACATCATCAAAACGATCTTTATTTTTTAGTCTTATTTACAGCATTTTGAAATACAGAATTTTGAAAACAGAATACTTTTTTAAAGAAAACATCATAATAATTTTTCATTAGCATAATGTTATAATATACCTCCCTTGAACAATAACATATGTATGGTATGATAATTCATAAGTCTCTGAAATAATAAAAACAAAAATAATGTAAATGGTATCTTCTTTTTATTTTCTCTTTCTCATTTTCTTCTTCTTAGTTATTTGTATCTCTCTCACATTTTTACATGAATTTTTCCTGTCATAATCAACAATTGCACCAAACTTACTGATCTGTCCAAACTTTTAATATTAAACAGTATTATGAGATACGGTATTTTGATAATACAGCATTTTGAGACACAGTATTTTAAATGTACTTGTACAGTATTTTGAAATACAGAATATTAACCATACAGTATTATGACCATACAGTATCGTACAGTATCATACAGAATTTTGACCATACAGTATTTTAAAATACAGCATTTCGACCCGCTCCCAACCTATACCTATTCCAGTCAGGATTGCTTTTTGTCCAAACCGCTCTTTGATGTAGTTGAATTTTTGTTAATTTCAAATTAAGTACTGATTAAACCACCCAATATTACTACCACTTGTTCCACTAATTGTTCTGGAGATTATCATTTTACTCATAGTTTCGTTTAACTTTACACTTTACTGAATGCCTTTGATGATTCATTTACACTATTGACATCTACATATATTTGTTAGCTCATGATTTATCAGTTCACGTCGAAAAACTTCCTCATTAAATGATAATGTTTTAATAGTTTGTTTAGTGCATCTTTTATTAACAGGATTCGTTTCAATATTTATTTCTAACGTTTCGTGATCACTGATTTTGAATTCCTTTATTACTTTGGATTTTATATATGTATAGTTTGTTATCACGTAATCTATTAATGTAGACGAACTTTCGGTTATTCTTGTAGGTTCTGTGACTATTTGTTTAAAAGATATATCAGAAATGCTTTCAGTTATTCGTCTTTCAAAAGTACTGTTTGAAAACCAATCTATATTAAAATCACCATTATGATCACATCATCTGCATAAGTACAACAAAGATCTTCAATTCGATCTCTAAAAAAAATCACAAAAAACTTGCCCTGGTGAATTTATTCTGTGTGGCGATCTATAAACAGGCAAGAGTACGACAAAATATTATAACGGAATTTTTTAGAACAGTTAAAAATAAGCATTTTTTACTATGGGAGGGGGGGTGTATATCTCCTCCCTTTTAGGCAGGAGGGGCAATTTAAAAAAATTATTACTTAAAATGGAAAAAAATTACTAAAAAATAACGGTAATACTTACAATTAAGTATAATACATTTTTTTAAAGCCAACATTCTGTTCTATAAGTCAGTTTTTAAATCAAGTCAAAACTATGCATAGTTTTTTAAAATTTAATTTTAAACTCAAATTTTGAGTAAAAAAAAGTTAAAAGAAGGTTTAAAGTGTAATTTTTAATACTTCAACATTATTTACTATTTTATTATTGCTCTTATTTGTTTTTGATCAAAAACAGAAAACTAGATGATTTTATGTTTATTAGTTTTTGAGAAAATTGAAAATAAGCACAACTACTATTTTGATTTAATTATTTTTTTTTGCTCGAGTGGTCTTTTTTTGATAGTAATAAAGGCACGAGTACGATAACTTTGGCGCCAAGATATAATAACGGTTTTTGGTAGAGGGTTTTAATAAAAGCATTGTTTACTATGGGAGGGGGGTCTATCTCCCCCGGTTTAGGCGGGAGGGGCAATTTAAAAAAGTTATTATTTAAAATGGAAAAAAATAATTAAAAAATAACGGTGATACTTACAATTAAGTTGTATACATTTTTTTAAAGCCAACATTCTGTTCTGTTAGCCAGTTTTTAAATCAAGTCAAAACTATGCGTAGTTTTTGAAAAATTTAATTTTAAACTCAAAATTTGAGTAAAAAAAGTTAAAAAAAGGTTTAAAGTGTAACTTTTTCAATACTTCAAGATTATCTACCATTGTTTTTATTTCAGAATTTATTGCTCTTATTTGTTTTTTATCAAAAACTGAAAACTAGATGATTTTATGTCTTTTAGTTTTTGAGAAAATTGAAAATAAAAATTTAATTTTAAACTCAAAATTTGAGTAAAAAAAATTAAAAAAAGGTTTAAAGTGTAACTTTTTCAATACTTCAAGATTATCTACCATTGTTTTTATTTCAGAATTTATTGCTCTTATTTGTTTTTGATCAAAAACTGAAAACTAGATGATTTTATGTCTTTTAGTTTTTGAGAAAATTGAAAATAAAAATTTAATTTTAAACTCAAAATTTGAGTAAAAAAAGTTAAAAAAAAGGTTTAAAGTGTAACTCTTTCAATACTTCAAGATTATCTACCATTGTTTTTATTTCAGAATTTATTGCTCTTATTTTTTTTTGATCAAAAACTGAAAACTAGATGATTTTATGTCTTTTAGTTTTTGAGAAAATTGAAAATAACCACAACTACTATTTTAATTTTTTTTTGCTTGAGTGGTCTTATTTTGATAGTAATAATGGTATTTGCGTATGCGTAATGCGTGTTTGGGTGTATGCAACAGTAAGGTGTGCGCGAGTTTGGATGTATGCAACAGTGGCATATGTAAGGGGGGGGCATGCTGCCCCCCTGCAACCCCCCTGCTTGGGCACACTATAGGCTTTGGGGTGGGTGCAAGTTGGAGTGCGTGCAAGGTGGGGTGGGTGCAAGGTGCGGTGGGTGCAAGATGGGGTGCATGCAAAGTTTCTTTTGCATTTAAATAAGCTGGATTTAAGAAAAATTAATTTACCCGAGGTATATCTTAATCCATATTCGATTATTACTATCAAAATAAGACTACGTTAATACTTAAGCAAGGAAAAAGTAATTTAATTGAAATATTTTGTTTTGGTAATTTTCAATTTTGTCAAGAACTAGAAGACATCAAGTCATCTAGTTTTCAGTTTTTGATCAAAAACAAATAAGAGCAATGAATTATAAAAAAAAAATAGTAGATAATCTGAAAGTTTTGAAAAATTACACTTTAAACCTTTTTTTTAACTTTTTTTTGCACAAATTTTGACTTTAAAACAATTTTTTTCAAAAACTATGCATAGTTTTGACTTGATTTAAAAAAAACAAGCTAATAGACAAAAGTGTTGGCTTTAAAAAAAGGTATAATACTTAATTATAAGTATTACCGTTATTTTTTAATTATTTCTTTTCCATTTAATGTACATATTTTTTTAAACTGCCCCTACCGCCTAAACGGGGGGAGATAGACCCCCTCCCATAGTAAAAAATGCTTGTTTTTAACTGTTCTATACAAATCCGTCATTAAACTTTGTCGCCAAAGTTATCGTACTCTCCCCGTAATAAAAATAATAGTAGGTGTGAGTTTGGGTGTATGCAACAGTAGGGTGTATGCGAGTTTGGGTGTAGGTCACACCGAGGTGTGTATGGGGGGGCATGCTGCCCCCCTGCAACCCCCCTGCTTGGGAACACTATAGAATTTGAGGTGGGTGCGAGGTGGAGTGGGTGCAAGGTGGGGTGGGTGAAAAGTACGGTGGGTGCAAGATGGGGTGCATGCAAAGTTTCTTTTGCATTTAAATAAGCTGGATTTAAGAAAAATTAATGTATTGTTATTACATGTTTACTGAAATCACTTACTTTTTTAATTTCTTCTACACTCTTTTCGCACATAACTTGTGCATTTTTCATTTCATTAATTCTCATTGTATAACCTTCTTCAATCGCTTGCAGTAAATTCATTATTTCCCGCTTGTTATTTTCTAATGCACTTTCAAATTCATTTTTATATTCTTTCAAGTATTCACTATTTTTTCCAACCGCCGCGCGCCGCCGCCGCGCCGCCGTTGACATTTCTTTTAATACAAAATCCACATTGTGTATATACAAAATACAATCTTCGCACAGAAATCTTATGTTTTCACATGTTTCTAATGCATTCGCAGTATAGGAATAAAAACCACAACAACTCGCCGCGACATGAAAGATTTTATTATATACACCTGCACATCTTATTCCTGTCTCTCCGCGTATTGCTTTTCTTTTAATTCAAAAACTTGTAGATACTTGATTTTTTCAACTAAAATTATTTAAAACGATCACTCAAATTAGCTTTTTCTTTAAATCACTCGGAACACTTTTAAACACTTCTATCTCTTATGAAATCTCTCTCTCTTTTTTGAGTGGAGGTGTTCTTATAGCGGTAAAAAATACACATTTGTCTTCTTCTGTATCTTTTCCATTTAAATTATCAATTGAACTGGCCTGTGAAAAGATAATGGTACAGACTAAGAAAATTCTTATTTTAAACGTTTACATTCCTCCAAAAAGTTTAGAGTCTGTTTATAGTGAACTCTCCTTGGCATTAGACTTTCTCATCAGTTTGTCCTGCTCTAACACCAATATTTTACTTCTAGGTGATTTTAATTTACCACACATTGACTGGGTTCCATCGGAAGATGAATCTTGCCTTGAAGCCTCTCTCTCTTCTTCACAATTGCAACTATTTTTTCTCGATAAAATCTTTTTTACTTACTTACAGCAAACAAGCTGTATTAAAAACTCAAAAAATCGAATTATCGATTTAGTATTTTCTTCTGACCCGTACCCGTAGCGTGATGGTTAGTGCGTTGGACTGTCATGCAAGGGGTCTTGGGTTCAATCCCTGCCTGTGCCACCTAACTTTTTTCACGGGTACTGCCTCTTGCGAGGAATTGACAAATCCTCCAAGAGTAATTCTTGTCATGAAAAGTGCTTTCTCAAATTAGCCGTTCGGATTCGGCATATAAACTGTAGGTCCCTTCCATCTCTGACAACACTACTCGCACACAGGGATGGTTGAGAGTTGTAAGTCACTAGGCCCTGGTCCTTCATGGAATGTTGCGCCACCTAATTTATTTTTTTTATTTTTATTTTCTTCTGACGCTATTAGCACTCTTGTTCTAGAATCTATATCTGGGCATCAGGAATTACTAATATTGATAAATATCACCCTTCCTTGGACATTTTTTTTGACTTAAGTAATCACTTTACTGAACACAGTAATTCCTTTGATTACTTATATAATTTTTATTTCAGAAGAGCCAATTTCCAGTTGTTGACTGAAGATTTGAACTTTTCTGGAATTGCTGGTACTTTAGCATTTTCTTATATTGACAAAGCAGTTTTAAATTTGTATTAGATCATTAATAATTGTTTAAAAAAAAAATCTACCTTTAAAGAAATCAAAAAATGCAAACTTTAGCCGCCCTTGGTACATGAAAGAATTGCGTTTATTGTGTAACAAAAGAAATAAGGCATGGAAAACTTATCTCAAAACTCTATCTCTAATCAACTTCTCTTTTTATGTTGAACTTTTTTACGAATTTAAATCTCTTTCTAATTTGTACATGCTATTTATGTTACTGATATGGGCACCTCTTTGAAAGAGAATCCTACAAAATTTTGGTAACTTGTAAACTTAAAGAAAAAATCAGATGGCTTTCCAGTTAACTTCACTTACAAGGATCTTTCATTAAATAAAACTGTTGGTATCTGTTACGCTTTCGCAACCAATTTCCGTGAGTCATTTGTCAATAGCCTTAAAGAAGTCGATGAAGTATATTTTCATAATCTTCACTCCTTTTCAAAAACTTGCTGTAGTCACATCCCTGTGCTACAGAGTACGGTCCTTAATCTTTTATCCGTGTTGAATGATGACTCAGCCGGTCCCGATGCTATTCCCACTTTTCTGTTCATCCTGTCTATTAACGATGTATCGTCATGTCTACGCTCAAGTGAAATTCTCATTTTTGCTGATGACATGAAATTTGAAGTCCACCCATGATCGTATTCTTTTACAAGCCAACATTGATAGTTTCACATTTTGGTGTGGGAAAAATAGCCTTGCCTTTAACCCTTTAAATTGATGCACCTTATTTGCTATCTTATGTACATTTGAATTATCGAGGCGGAACTCATCACCTGTGTTCATTTGATTTTATACATATTGACTTCCATAGAACGAACTACGGGAAGAATGAAGCTTTAAGTCGAATGAGCATTTTATATAACTTACTAAACTGTTCATTAATAGATTTAAATCTAAATAAGGTGGGATTAAAATCATTGTTTAGAACCAGTGCTTCACTATCGTAAACGTCTTTATTTTATTTTTTGTTATGTAATAGTTCATATTAAATGTTAATTATGTTTTGTACTTTGTGCGTGTGTTAGGTTTTAATTGTATTATTTTCATAATAACAACTGACACATGCACGACTGTCAAGTTAGCACTACATTTTTCGAAATTTAAAAAACTGAGTATGCAGTTAATTGTAGCTTTTTTGTTGTAAATTAGTTGTGGAAAAAAAAATTTGTAGCTCGACGATTTTTCAAAAAAGTGGTATGTAGTGCTTGGTTGATATCAAGTTAGCACTACACTTTTTGATTTTGTTAAAACTAAGTACGCAATTAGTTGACAATTATTTGTTGTAAATTAGTTGTGGAAAGAAAAAAATTCCAAAATTTTTTTTTACTTTGATTTTTTTAAAAAAGGAGGGTATGTAGTGCTAACTTGACACCGTGAGTCCACGCATAAAACAAGGATATTCGAAAATGTAACGATGCAATTAATTGTAGCTTTTTTGTTTAAAATTAGTTGTGGAAAGAAAAAAATTCAAAAAATTTGTTTTACTTTGATTTTTTTCTTTCCACAACTAATTTTAAACAAATAAGCTACAATTAATTGCATCGTTACATTTTGGAATATCCTTGTTTTATGCGTGGACTCACGGTGTCAAGTTAGCACTACATACCCCCCTTTTTAAAAAAAAATCAAAGTAAAATAAATTTTTGGAATTTTTTTCTTTCCACAACTAATTTTAAACAAAAAAGCTACAATTAATTGCATCGTTACATTTTCGAATATCCTTGTTTTATGCGTGGACTCACGGTGTCAAGTTAGCACTACATACCCTCCTTTTTTAAAAAAATTTTGGAATTTTTTTCTTTCCACAACTAATTTACAACAAATAATTGTCAACTAATTGCGTACTTAGTTTTAACAAAATCAAAAAGTGTAGAGCTAACTTGATATCAACCTAGCACTACATACCACTTTTTTGAAAAATCGTCGAGCTACAAATTTTTTTTTCCACAACTAAGTTACAACAAAAAAGCTACAATTAACTGCATACTCAGTTTTTTAAATTTCGAAAAATGTAGTGCTAACTTGACAGTCGTAACACATGCACTTATGATGAGCCTCTGATCGTAGTTTGACGCTTGCTATAAGCTAACTACTTTCTGAAAATTCTGTAGTGTTAAAAAAATATACTTTTAACTTATTTCTAACTAAACAGAGCTGCCAAATTCTTTATAAATAGCAGCTGTGACTAACCTAGATGTTAAATTTATACTCCAGTTCAAATAGACTCGGGTTTAAAATATGACTTTGAATATGCCCCTTTAAATATAATGAAGTTCCTTTTTTTTAAAAAGCCATTGTCTGATCTTATGGCAGGAGTATGATTATGGTGAAATATTTGTTGGGCCTCAATAGCGTCTATTATTATTATTATTATTATTATTATAAGCTTTTTATTGCCTTAAGTTTGATATATACATTCATTGATACCTATTACATTTAATTTTCATTTAGATTTTACTTAACATAAAATTACATCTAATATTACATACATATATACTTTTAAGTTAAAATTGAATTGCAATTAAAATATAATACATTAAAGTTTAATAAATAAATTGAAATCAAAAAGTTTATTATGTCGGTCGAATATTGGCATAAGCCTCCCCCAGGGCTGCCCATGTATCTCTATTTTTGGCCTCGTTGTACCAATTTGTTGTTAAATGGGATAAATCGTCACTCCATCTTTTATTGGGTCGTCCTGCTGGTCTCTTGTTATCTGGTTTCCATTTCGTCGTCAGTTTTGTCCATCTTTGATCCGGAAGTCTAGATAAATGTCCTGCCCAACTCCACTTCAGTCTTCTTGTTCTATTTATGACGTCTATAATTCCAGTTCTTGTGCGGATATCTTCATTTCTAATCCTATCTCGCGGTCGTATGTTTAGAATTTTCCTTTCCATTTTGGTTTGGCATATTCAAGTGTTTTTGTAGTCAAGCTCATTGTTTGTAGTCCGTAAGTTAGAATCGGCAGAATAGCAGAGTCGAAGATATTTTTCCTTGTGTCTGCACTTTGATCCAATTGTAAGATTTCTTTCAGGCTCCAGAATTGTCTCCAGCTGTTCGTGATGCGTCTGTTTATTTCTTTATTTTCTTGGTCTTTGAATGATTTTATTTGTCCCAAATATATATAATCTTCTACGTACTCGATTTTTTCTCTGTCCAAAGTTATATCATCTTTAGTGTGATTTGTCATGACTTTAGTTTTTGATTTGTTTATTTGTAGTCCATAATTTCTGCACAAGCTAGTTAGTTCGGTCAACATTTTTTTGAATATGTAAAGATTTTGTAGAAATAAGAACTATATCGTCTGCAAATCTTAAATTGTTAAGGACCTGTCCACATATCGTTATTCCATAGTTCTTCCAGTTAGTTTTTTGAAAAATGTCTTCCAGGACAGCATTAAATAGAGGTGGTGAAAGTGGATCTGCTTGTCTGACTCCTCTTGTTATGTTAAATTTTCGTCCAATTTTCTCTGTTTTTATTCGTGCTGTGTTATTTTTGTATATGTTTTTAACTGTTTCTATTAAATCTGGGTTTATGTTTTGATTTCTTAGGGCGGACCATATCATTTCATGTTCAACGGAGTCAAAAGCTTTATTAAAGTCAATAAAAAGAAAATAAACAGGTTGTTTAAATTCGTTGCACTTTTCTATTAGCTGATTCATTGTCTGTAGGTGTTCTGTTGTGGAGAATCCTTCTCTAAATCCAGCCTGTTCTTTTGGTTGTTTGTTATTGAAATCGTCCTTTATGGTCCTGTAAAGTGCTTTGGAGAAGAGCTTGTAAATTGTCGAAATGTTACTTATTGGTCTATAGTTGTTGATATCGTCCTTATTTCCTTTTTTATGTATTAGTGTTATTGTTGTTTCTTTCCATTGTTCAGGAATTTGTTTTGTTAGAACGATTTCGTTGAATATGTTTGTAAGAATGTTGGATAGTGAGTTTTTTGCGTATATTAACATTTCCGCTGATATTCCGTCATTTCCAGTGCATTTATCTTTCTTCAGATCGTCTATGGTCCTTTCGATAGTTTCTTTGCTGAATATATGGGTTTGTGTCGATATTGAATCATTGTTCTCTATTGTTTCTTCTTTTGTGTTGATTTTAGTCGAGGTGAACAGTTTTTCCAAAAATAATGTAGCGTTTTCATTTATGTCTCTTCGGTTTGTTATATTAACTGCATTTTGATCCTTCATATTTACTATCCATTCTTGTTTATTATTCAAATATCGTTTTGCTTTGTTTATTGATTTTGTTTGTCTTAGTGTATCTTTTATAATTTTTTCATTATATGCACGAATATCATTCGTTATTTTAGATTTTATTGTTTTCCTGAGTTCACTTAGTTCTGTTTTTTCTTGGTTGAGTAGTTGTGTTTTTGTTCTTAAATCCTTAAATGTTCTCTTCTTGATATAAGGGCTTTGGTTTCGTCTGATATTTTTTCTTTGGAAGTCTTAATGTTCGTTATTGAGATTTTTGCTGTTGTCTTTATGATATTTTCTAACTTGTCATATGTATTTTGAAGGTCGTTATTTGATGGTTCTAAAAGTTGGTTGATCTTTGTCTTTATTGTTTCGTTGTAGTTGATAAATTTTTGTTCTGGTATTATTTTAGGGATGTAATAGATTTGTCGATTTCTTCTTAATGTTTTATGGTTTATTTTTATCTTTATTCTTACTAGTCTGTGATCGCTGTCAAAATTTACATTATTAAGGGCAGTAATGTCTTGGATAGTTTCAATTTTGTTTGTGAGTATGAGGTCTATTTCATTTTTTGTCTTTCTATTTGGTGAGATCCACGTCCATTTTCTGCTATCTTTCTTTTTGAAGAATGAGTTCCCAAATTTTAAGTTCATTTCTTCCAGCCACTTGACGAGTCTCTCCCCCCTTTCATTTCTTAGTCCATATCCATGAGGTCCTAAAACTGAGTTTTCTTCTTCATTTAATCTTTTTCCAAGTCTTGCGTTAAAATCTCCTATCACGTACCTACATTAGTTCTGTTTTTTGGTTGTTGAATGTTTCTTCAAGATTATCGTAGAATTTTATCATTTCTTCTTCCTCAGCTTTTTCTGTAGGTGCATATACTTGTATTATAGTCATTTTTGTGTTTTGAATTTTAAGTTGTATGCTACATATATCCTCTCATTATGGAATCGGATATTAATTATTTTGTCTTTTAATTTTTTTTTTAATTAGAAATCCAACTCCATATAGTCCTTTTGTTTCACCAATGTAGCAGAAGATATCATTATCATTATTAATTATTCTTTGTCCAAGCAATCTTACTTCAGCTAGTCCTATTATATCCCAATTTATGTCTTTTAATGCTAGTCTTAATTCCTCCTGTTTTTCGTCCGAAGAGAGTGTCCTGACGTTGAAAGTACAGATTTTTAATGTATTTTGTTGTTTTTTGAGTGTTATGTTCTCTGTTCGCTTATTTTTATATGGGGGAGTTTGATCTACTCTTCCCACGGTGATCAGCCGGGTTGGGGAGGATTTTTGTTGTATTATAGTTGAATGTGGGTTTTGGTTATGTCCGATATTTAATGTTGATGCATGATATTCATATTTCGTCTGGTTATTGTTAAGTAGGATTTGCTATTTGTTATTATATGCTTTGTTTTGTTGTTTCGAGATTTGTGGGTCATTGTATTTTTCTAAAAATTCGTTAGCGGTTTTTGTAACAAGAAATTTTCGTTTTGGATTTGTCGGTTGTTTCTTGGGGTTCACTTCGGTTGATCCTATTATAACAGATTTTGTCCTATTACTGTTTATTTCTTTGTTCTTTGGTTGTTCTGATGGTGAGCTTTCATTCGATCGTATTCTTTTCCTTGGATTTTCTTGTTCGTTTTCTGTCCAAACTTTTCCATCTACAACGAGTTCGTTAAATTTAAAGTAAGCCCTCTTTCCTTCTCTCTTAAACTCTAGCAGTTTTGGGATAAGAGGTTTCCGAGCTTCAACCATTGATTTAGGAAGATCTTCCGTCATAGTAAAATTTGCCCCCAACTTTTATCCCAATAAAACTTGTTGTTTTTTTTCAAAGTTTTTGAAAACTAGCCTGATTGGTCTTATTTTTCCTTTTTTTTGCCTAAGCGAAAGCAGCTTGCAATGTCCGTTTCTTCAACTTTGAACAGGTCATTTGATTTATTTATTTGGTCAAGTATCATTGATAAAAGTTCTTCTGAGGTCCGTTCACTCTCTTCTAACTTGAAAATTATTAAAAATTATTTTTTCTCATAGTCAATTCTAGTTGAGTTATTTGCTTTTCTTGTCTAGCACAGGTAGCTTCTTGTTGCTCAATTATTGCTCCTTGCGTCTCAACGATTTTTTCGAGCTTTTCAACTTTCTCAGAGAGGATTCCCACCTTTTCGTCTGTGTTTTTTATGACTCTGTCCGAAGCTTCGTTAATATTTTTAAAAATGTCGTTTTTTTGTTCTTCTAATAAAAGTTTTAAAGTTTCCAGTGTAACAGCCATTATTTCGGAATACAGCCCTTGTATAATGTTGTTACTTACGTAAGGTTGTTGAATTTGCTAAATATCAAGAGGTTGTGGGATAAGATACTGGAATAATGTCTCTGCTTTATTGTGAATTGAGTGGTTTGTCAAGTAAATAGCTATGAGTTGTTTTGGTTATTTATTTTGGTGAGAGCTGAAAATTTACTCAACGTTATAGTACTGAGCATGCGCAAACAAAATTGCAAGCGTGAGAGATGCCTTTATTTTTTCGATTGCGGTGTATTACACTATATGTATTTGATTGTTATCAATGTAGTAAAAATGTTCTACTCACAAATATGTTAAGACTCAAGCAGGAAGAAAGCACTC
Source organism: Eupeodes latifasciatus (assembly GCA_920104205.1). Taxonomy (NCBI): domain Eukaryota; kingdom Metazoa; phylum Arthropoda; class Insecta; order Diptera; family Syrphidae; genus Eupeodes; species Eupeodes latifasciatus. The sequence continues at coordinate 74,869,482 of OV049925.1, forward strand.
AATTCAAATTTGTATATTCTTTGAGTTCAATAATTAAATATATTATTGCAATTTTATGCACTAAGATTTAGTTTTGTAATATTTTTTTAAGCACAATGATTGCCACCTTCAAATTACAATGACTTGGCACAGACTTTATTTTTTTACATAAATCTTTAATGACTTTGAATTGAAAATCTTCTAAGAGCAAAATTTAACACATCCACTCACTAAGCTAAGCTCTTCTAGCGTCTATAGCCAATTTAATTGGAATAATTGAAATTGTTTGTTGTCTTATTTGCATATTTAAATAGCAACTTCAACTTTTATGCTGGCATTAATGCATTTACTATCTACTTAGTGGCACATTCACGCTTGTGTTCTACATTTCGATTTTTGCGATTCAACTATATTATGTGATGTAATTTAAGTTCAACAAGAGTAAAATATTTTAAAATCGAAATATTTTCAATTGTAGAAAATAAAACTTAACACATTTTTTTTTAATACTTGATGCGTGGAAAGTTGCAGCTACTACTTCGTATTTAAGCGAAATGATAAAGCATTCAAAACTTTTTCTTAGCACTACAAATGTCTTCCATATTTGACTGTGCCTCGACCAAAAGCAAAATCAGAGTTTCTTGCTAACCAAACTTTGAAACCCGAATCTATGCAGCTAGCATAGACATCAGCACAATGCACACTAAAATCAGTAATATTTAAGATTTATACTTTATTGAAAAGCGCATAGAAGAAAAAGAGAAATTATGCAATTTATGACAATCAACAAAATTGTTTATTGACCCCTGTGATATATTTCAGCTGCTTTAATTTCACTTGAAGTGATTTCGAAAAGTATCACAAGTTATGAAATTGATCAAAAGATAGAATCCTGATTTCGATTTCATTTCACTCGAATTCGGGAAACTAGCTGATAGTCGAGAAACTTGTAAGTCTTACTTTTCGGCCCCTGTAACATAAATTATTATTTAATTGACGCCTATTTGAGAGATAAAATTAAGTTGAAAATTACCGTTGCAAAGCAGAACTTTTATGAGTTACAGTGAGTTCTACAGAGGATTTATTGCTCCAATATGAATTCCTTGGCTTTCAAGGGAATTTGATAAAACACATATTTTAACTGAACTCTATAAGCAACATTTTTAAACACCTTAATATAATATGGATAACTATAAATAAATAAATTAGGTGGCGCAACAGTCCGTAGAGAACCAGGGCCTAGTGACTTACAACTCTCAACCATTCCTGTGTGCGAGTACTGTTGTCAGAGATGGAATATGGATAACTATTCTGCTTAATTTTGAAACATTCAATATGAAGAAGAAACCTATCTATACTTAATATTATAAATGTGAAAGTAACTCTGTCTGGCTGCTACTCAATCACGCCTAAACTACTGAACCAATTTGCATGAAATTTGATATGGAGATATTTTGATACCCAGAAAAAGGACATAGACTACTTTTTACCCCGGGAAAATGACGCCCGGGCCGATCGCTTTTACGCTTTACTTTTACTTTCCGGGGAATCTGATCGCTTTCACTCCTAAATTATCAAGGATTTGAATAATATTTGGATAAAATTGGTATTACGGGAAAACAACGTATTCCCAACCCTTATGAAATAAGTTTTCGAACATGTTAAACTTATCATACACGTATATTAACGCGGGCTTCGCGTGCCACGTGCCTTAAGCCCTCAACGTTAGACGCAAACTGTGGCTCCCACCAAGTTCCTCAAATAATAATTTTAAACCTTAACTTTGCTATGCTCAACCTTTCATCGTCAAACACGAACCATGTAAGTACAACAAATAATTCACTGGGTCTGTCTTCTACTTCTGATAATTCTGTTTCGGCTGAGGCGTGGGGCGAATGCGCGGGCGGGGGTCGCACGTGAGGGCACACGCCGTTGTCGGACGCATGCAAATTACAGAGAAATCCTGCAAATATTTTATTTGTTGTGTAAATTTAATTGTTTCTTTAATACTTAATGATTTACTCGGTTCGTCACCTAACCTAACCTATGACAATCACACTTAGTATGGCCTCATCCCATCTTGGCACAATTCAAACATACGTACAAAAAAGTACAGCTCAGGTTTTTTCATACTACATACTATCCAAAAAAACTATCTAATGCGGACGAAGTCGCGGGTAAAAGCTAGTTACCTATATACTTGTAATTTAAATGTGTAAAAAAGGTCTCCCTGAGAGTTTGACTTCATCATTGAGGTTGTCTTTATATTCGTAGGCACATCGACACAGATACAGAAGTCGATACACACCACTTTACTCTGAGTACACAATTTTTGACGAACTTTTTGCTTATAAATACTCTAATCGCAATCTGCTGAATTTCACTACACTGGTTCTCATAAACTACCTCTGCTAGTGTGAAAGTGAACAGCTTATTAAAAATTTCAAATCTAAAGTTTCAACTCAATGCTTGGAAAAAAGGAGTAGTAGCTTGAAGTGGAATAATCGGGAAAAACAGCCTGCACGACAACACTTCCGACAACGGATTCAGGCTCATAGATTTTGCTGCGGGGCGAAACGTCATGGTAGCCAGTACGCGTTTTCCACACCTCAACATCCACAAAGGAACTTGGAGATCTCCAGATCAATCTACCGTCAACCAGATTGACCATATTGCGATCGACGCCAGACACGCTTCCAGCATCATGGATGTCCGAACTTTCCGAGGAGCTAACATCGACTCGGACCACTACCTTGTTGTAGCCAAGGTAGCACTTCGGGTTTCCAGGCCCAAGGCAAAACAGGGAGATGTTGGGAGAAGGTACAACGTCGAACGGCTACAATCGCAAGAGATCGCCAAATCCTTCTCCGACCGAGTTACAAGTAACCTCTCTCGAAGTTCTGTGCCGCCAACACAATGTATAGAAAACCAGTGGCAACATTGCCAAGACGCACTCAGAGAAGCCGCCTCTGACGTGCTGGGTTTCAAGCGACCACCAACAAGGAACCCCTGGTTTGATGAGGAATGTCGGCAGGCAAATGCAGCCAAACAACAGGCACGCAAGGCGGCGCTGCATAAAAGGACGAGAGCTGCTCATGAGCTCTATGAGCAGAAGAGGCGAGAGGAACACCGACTTCTCAAAAGGAAAAAGAGAGAGCATGAGAAGCGTGCGGTCGAAGATGTTGAGAGGTTTAAAAGCAGAAACGAAGTTCGAAAGTTTTATGAACAGGTGAAACGAAATTCACAAGTACATAAACCTAGAACCGAAGGCTGCAAAGACGAAAGTGGAAACATCATAGTGGAACCGCAGTCAATGCTGAGGATATGGAAGGACCACTTCTGCAGACTGTATAACGGCGACGACGAACCGAATTCCGCTGTCAGGCAGGATGATCCATTCAACATAGACGACGAAAGCCAACAATCCCGTCCTCCCGACTTAGACGAAGTAAAGATTGCTATATCTAAGCTGAAGTCTAACAAAGCCGCTGGAGCGGATGGCTTGAATGCCGAGCTCTTTAAAGCAGCTGGAGATAAGTTGGTTAGGAGCATGCACCAACTTATCTGTAAGATATGGTCGGAAGAAAGCATGCCCGATGAATGGAACCTCAGTATTGTTTGCCCGATCCTGAAAAAAGGAGACCCTCTAAACTGCACCAATTATAGAGGAATCAGTCTACTTAACATCGCTTATAAAATCTTCTCTGCCGTAATATGTGAACGTCTAAAGCCCATCGTCAACAACCTGATAGGTCCTTATCAGTGTGGTTTTAGACCAGGAAAGTCCACAGTCGATCAAATATTCACATTACGGCAGATCCTGGAAAAAACCCAAGAACACCAAATCGACACCCACCATCTTTTCATCGATTTCAAGGCCGCATATGACAGTATCTACAGGGACGAACTGTATAGAGCCATGTCTAGTTTTGGCATCCCTGCCAAACTCGTCCGTTTGTGCAGGATGACCATGGAGAATTCACGCTGCTCCATAAAGGTTGGAAACAACTTAACTGAACCTTTCGATGTCAAAAAAGGTTTTAGACAAGGTGATGCGCTGTCATGTGATTTTTTTAACATCGTACTTGAAAGAATAGTGCAAAGCTCACACGTCAACACCAGAGGCACTATCTTTCAAAAGTCTGTCCAATTACTAGCATATGCTGATGACATTGACATAATCGGAAGAACTCAGCGTGATGTCAATGGGGCTTTTGTGAGTATCGAGGCAGAGGCGGCAAAAATGGGTTTAACGGTTAATGAGGGCAAAACAAAGTACATGCTGTCATCAAGAAAGGACCTGCAACACCGACGTCTTGGTCAAAACGTCACCATCGACAGACGTAACTTTGAGGTAGTCAAGGACTTCGTCTACCTAGGCTCCGCTGTAAACGCAGAAAACAACACCAGCGCTGAGATCAAACGAAGAATAACTCTTGCTAACCGCTGTTTCTTTGGGTTAAGAAAGCAATTGAGTGGAAAAATTCTCTCTCGAAGGACCAAAGTGTCGCTATATAAGACCCTTATCATCCCCGTCCTGCTATACGGTGCAGAAGCATGGACTTTGACAAAAGCGGATGAAAGCACCTTGGGTCGTTTCGAGAGAAAGATTCTTCGTGTGATCTACGGTCCCGTATGCATCGAAGGGGAGTGGAGGAGAAGATGGAACGACGAGCTGTACGGGCTGTACAGCGACGTAGACTTAGCAAGAAGGGTAAAAGTCCAACGACTAAGATGGCCTTAAGGCTGTCGATTCCAATATCGAATAGACAACTCAATCTACCTAACACCGCAAAAACCCATTGAAAATGTTCAAACTAAGAGAATTGTAGTGCAACGTCCTTAAAATGCACCTGTCAGCTAAAGACATTTGAAAAGGAAAACATTCGCGAAATAACCAAAGAAATATATTGCTCGCCTTGTGGGACTGTTTTGTATATGTATTGTATAGTGTATGTACCTTTGTTGTTGGGTACATGCACTAAGGTACAGCTTGTATGGATATGTGTTTCACAGACAAATTCCATTAAAAAGTTTCAGAAGAACACATTTTCTTCATCGATGACGTACCTATTCGGGTTGTGAATAATTTTTACTGAAGAATCATCCCCAAGGGGCAAAGTTTCTTTTCCCATCCATACATCAGGTGAATTCAAACTTAATTACAATACCAAATAACATGATTTGAATAATAAAACCGAGGGATACCTATTCCCATATTACGAGATACGCACATAATAATCTTATTTCATTACCACATTAAAATGCATTACGAGTTCTCAATGGATTTGTGTAACTAAGGTACTGATTTTTTTGCAACCATGATCTAAGGATTGACGCAGAAGGGAATAGGAGACTAACCGAGGAAGTTGTTTTTGTCCTGTTGCTGGGTGATTTGAATATTATAATAATCTGTGCCAAGTTCTAGGACTAAGTTGATGGATTTCTGTTGGAGCAATCTGATTTATTAGGCAAAAAGTTTCACAACGCTCTACGTCTGCGATTCTGTAAGAAAAACCAAACGGTATAGTGAAATGATGACTAACTTTACCTTATACTCTGAGAAAGTTAGAAGTTGTGTGATGTAACCAGCCACCAGCGAACAATGGTTATGTACATATATATTAAATATGTACATACGAACCTACCCATAGTTAATAAGGATTATAAGTCTAGTGGCAAGAATTTCTTCGAACACGCGAAGGATAATTTATTCTTTTTGTTTTTGGATTCGTTGAAACTAGACATCTAGACAAATATAATATAGTATTTGTAGTGGTGTTTATGTTATTTTCCTTATTCTACAATGATAACTTGCTTCTTTTACCGATTAATGATTCTTAGGAATGATATTTTGAACACAAAATATACTTAATATAATATTATTATATACTACATACAAATTCTTAATTAAATAAATCTCTTAATTGCTTTATTAAAATTCGCATACAAACTCAAAATTTTAATAAAAATAAATAAAACAATGTACTCTTGATATCAGAGAAATGACACCGCTCTCTAAACATTTTTAGGGTTTGAGTACTACATAAACAACAACGTAGTTTTCTAACGTCGTCACTCAGATTCGAACCTTGACCATTGTTTTCTTCATAATTGTGAAATGAAGTGTTAAATTGAGTTTATTTTTGGTATTGATATTTAGTAGTAAATAATTTAATTTTAAATATGCGAAGTAGTCTACTTTAAGTGTTCCGTCGTTTTTCAGATTATTTTTAAAAATATCTAACTGTAGTGTTTCTGAAATCATTTGGAACATTTAAAGGCGTCATAAAATTCTTTATGTTAATGCCCTGATACTATTTTCATTTTCATTCTCAAGTAAACATAAATTTTCTTTGAATAATATTTTAAATAAATAGTGTGACACTATTTTTCATTGCATGCAATGAATTTGCGATCCATTGGTAAAGTTAATGTCAAATATGGATATGAAATCAATTCCCGTCTCAAATGATGGTGATTGAATCGAATTTACAAGGAGGCCGTTAATTTCTCATTTGCCAAATGATCTTTCTTTTCATTTTGGTAGATCTCCCGTGTGAAATAGCTCCTAAGCATATAGAAAGTGATTTTCCATGTGGGGTAGAGAATTATCCTCTCGTTGCTTTTAATTGTGAATTCAATAGTTTTACATATGTAGGTAATTAAGATTTAGAATCATTCGCCATTCAATTTCTTATGCGCAACAAATCTCAAAACACTCAACGAAACCCCTGACAGTTAACGTTGCAGTTTCCCAAAGGTTTTTAAGATTTAAATTCTGTGTGTTTAGCAGCGTTTTATTACCAGGTATCTCAGAGCGGAGATACCCCTTAATCATTTTGTTCAACGATTACTTTTTTTTTCTTTTTTAGGGAACGTGATACCTAGGTATGTATTTTGCCAAATAAACATTTTTTTGCACTGAATTATTTTGATTTCACGAAATTATGTTTTATTTTAAACATTTCTGTTATTTTAAAGATTACATATAAAATAAATAAACATTAAGCTATTTGCCATGTAATTAAAAAATGTTTCGTTTTTCAGGTAAATGAAAATGGTAATGTGGAAAACTGTTTTTTTTTTTTATTGTTTAAAGTGATACCAAACTTTACAACACAAAATGTCACCTGGTATGAAATAGATATAATACGGAAACTTCCATAAAGCTTCTCATATCAACGTGCTTTCTCTATCGGCTTGAAGCCAGCACGTCGCTAACTGAAAAACCTTTCGTCACCCATTGAATCTTATTTATTCTTTCCGCAGCCTGAATTTTACAAACTACATAATATGTAGTGATACATTGTAGTGCACATTGACTTAACAAAACTACTGGAAGTGATCCACTTATTATAGCTTTATCAAATTTCCTACAAGATAATAATTGCTTAGGTACATACATGAAAATATGGTAATCGTTGGATGGGACGAAAAAAAACGGTTCACTGACCTTCACAATAAGGAACCCAAGTCGAAAAATTAGCGTTAGGAGAAATGGAATAGTCTATTTATTGGATATCTAAAGACCTCAACAAGATATCACAAATTTATTAAACATATTGATAATTGTTTCTTTTGAAAATACCCTACACAGCTTTAATATTGTTGACATGGGTCAACACTATTTTCTTAGAAACACCCAAAGATCATTCTCTAAAATGTTATTGATGAATCGACCCAGCATTAGCATGTATATGTATTTTATATAAAGAGTATATTTTTTCACAAACGTACATATGTACGTTATCTTAGTTTATGTTTTCTATTCAAACATTTTTGTATGTGACTTCTCACGATTTTAAAGTACTTCTATCATTCTTTATAATTCCACTTTCACCTAGAGTTGCAACATCGCTTTTGACTTTTTCAACATCGAAATTCAGTGCACGTTTACTCACTTTTGACGTTTAATTATTGGCATTGGTCCTTTTGAGCTGTATACCTACCTATACATACATATACATATTCTGCAGTTCCTTTTCTGACATTTCAAATATTCTTTTTTGCACTTCTATTTCATTTCAACATCATCTTTTTGAAACGATTTTTTTATGTCAAGGAAAAAAAAGGGAGACCACACATTTGCCAGAAGAATGAAAATGGCAATTGGATCGGTGCGGTGGCGGGCGGTCGGCAGAATAGATGTTTTTGCAGTCAAGCTCATCATAAAGAGTACGTGAGAGGTGTAAAATATCTTTTTCGAAACTCGTGACGTGGAAGTTAAATTAAAGAATAATATGAAGCGCATATACCTTGCGAAAAATAATAAGTTATTTTAGTAATGTGACCGTTTTAAATGATTTCATTTCAGTTACTTAAAATACTTTCTTCAACAAAAATGCTTCCAAGTTATATAACTAAAGTAAATGAAATGTCTTCTTTAGCTTTCCAAAAAACTACACCAAATAAGTACATAATATTGGATAGACAAAGGGAGCACAAGGTGGGGCGCTGGATCTGAAAAGTAGTATACTTGATTGTTCAACCAATTTTTATCAAATTAGCTGCATTTTACATCAAATTGATTGACAGAAACTCGTTCGTCTGCCGGCAGAATGGCCGCGTTTCTGAGAAAAAGTTCATCAAAAGTACAACTCTTCCGAAAATTCAAATAGGGAGGGAAACACACAGACATGTAGGCGGCCGCATTTGTCCTGAAGAGGACGCCGAAAATGCGATTTTAGACTTTTGGGAAACCACTTGAAATTGGTGTCATCCAAAAACTTTTTTGGTCTTTTGCCCAACTTTTGACCACTTAAGGTTGGTCATTCGAAAGGTCTCGATTTCCTGAGTTCGAATATATAGATAACAGACTTGTAGTTGGCCCAGACGCACACGATTAGAATCGTTAATTTTTTAAGCAAATTTTTGGATAACAGGCGCCAACAAAATGGTTTTTGATGACAAGCTATATTGTAATGTATATAAATTTAAAGATTTTCAATTTCAACAACTTAAAGCTTAACTAGCAGAAACATTAACTAAACCAAACCATAGAATGTCGCGATAAAAGTTGCAAATAATGCTTTATAGTATTTATAAAATCGACCAACTGCTCACTATCGCGATTTAAGCCGCGAATACTAATTTGTATGTTATCAATTAAATTATAGAGGTAATGTCTTAAAATCTATGCCAATACAAAGGGTTTGGCTTCCGTAAATTATGACGAAGTTTAGCCGAACCGGAAGTTATTATTTTCTAAAAATCTTCAAAAGTTGTAAGACCTCACCTGTTTCACATAAATTTCAAAGAAACGCGGAACCATTCATGCTAAAGCAGTTTTTCACAGAAAAAGGCAAAACGGTTTGAAAGTTTTTTAATTTCCATAGGAAATTATTGTAATCAGTTCGATTTATCGAATTGAAAATCTTGCCATTTCTAGACGTTTCAAGCTCCCTACAATCTATTTTATTTTTTTTAAAGATATATGTCTCTCTGTGCGTGTGTAGGTACGTTCTTAAGTTCAAACGTCCGTACGTTCGGGATACCATTTTTCGTAGTCCATTTTTCAAGAACCAGCAGAGATATTGAATTTTTTCAAAAAAAAAAAAAAACAACAAGGATTTTAAAAAAAATTGAGCGGGTTGCTTTTATACTAAAACAATTTAATAAAAAAGTGAAAAATTTTGTTAACTCCAAATAAGCTAACCACTTCAATTAAATTTTACATAATTCAAATTTACCTAATGTCATATTAATACAATTTTAAAAATAAAAATCAAATAACGATAAACTTTACGAACAAAAAAAAAGGATAAAGTTTTTGACATCTGGTCAAATTTTGAGAAAATTGGAACTAACGGTTTTTTATTAAAAAAAAAAAACTAAAATACTAAAAGTTGGTAAAAATTCATTTCCGACTTCAATATCTTGGCAAAAATTAAAGATATTGCCTTCAAACTAATTTTATTTTATAAAAAATATTATTTTTAGCATTTATTTAAATTTGTAGAAAAATCCAAGTCATTTTTTTTTTTATAACAAATACGAATTTAATTGGTAAAAACTGGTATTCGATACGAAAATTTCGAGAATTGATGAAGGTATTGACTTCAATTACATTGTATTCAAAATGTTGTTGCTAACTTAAGAAAAGTTTGTCCAAAAAATCCAATTGGTGCTTTTTCTTATCAGAAATAAGAACTTTAATTTATAAATTTAAATTTAGAAAAAAAAAAATTAAAAATGAAAACACGAACACTTTCAAAAACAACAAGAGAGTTATAATAAATGGTTTTTGACTCAACTATTATGAGAACATATAAACTTTAAACTTGCTTATCTCACACAAAATATTGATATTAATATCTCATTTATGCTATGGAAAAATCGACAGAAGGGCACTGTTGGGAAGTTATCAGAAGCCTTGTCCTGTCTTAAAGAAAACGTGATATCAACATCTGATATCCGTATCTTCTCAGATAGTCAGGCCGCTATCAAATCTCTGGACTCTGTCTCTACAAACTCTATAACAGTCCATAACTGTCGATCATCTCTAATGGAGATGGCACAACAGTTTAATATTCACCTTTGCTGGTTGCCGGGCTATAGAGACATTCCAGGTAACGGTAAGGCAGATGAAATCGCCATGAATGGTACAGTACAGCCCATTCTACCACGTTTGGTAACACTGGCATACCAATCGCTCCATGTAAACTATTGCTGATGCAGGACGCTATGAAGATGGCACTTTAACCTAACCTAACGCATCTTTCTCAAAATGTTATTGTTCTTCTCTATCAAATACCCGAAATTTCGTTAATACCTTAATATTACCTTGAAACACTCACTGAATTTATTGACAAAAAAGCTTGTATGTTGCTCTTTTAATACTTATTTTATATTTATTCAATAATTTTGTATATCATACTGTATATCATACACTCCCGGTCAGAGTGATAAGGCTTCATCCGTTTAATTAAAATACGAAGTACACAAATACAGTACGCAAATAACCACTGAATATTAGGCCTGTTTACCATTGATAGGGTTCTTAACAAAACAATAAAACATTCTCAATAAACTCGATGTGTAAAACCACGGCAAAACTTGAAATACCAACTGCATCGTCTTGTAGGAAAATATATACGAGTATCAGAAAGAAAGATGTGGAAAAACTTTTTAATAAAAAGTTATTACCGAAGCTGCTCTAATATTTTCGACAAGTCTTTCCCTACAATGCAATGCATGTTCAACAACCACACAGTGCTAGTTGAGTTTGTATGTATACAGTGTATCTACCTACTATCGAAACACTCTTTGCAAAACTTTTTGGTTAGAGTTGTTGTAAGCTTAAAACTCCCCCTGGTATAATGGAGACGATAATGTCGTACGGGTAAGGTGGCAACAGAATGTAACCTTCAGGGAAGAATAAACTCACCCAACTCCTTTTTTACATTTTTTTTTCACTCGCTTTGACAAAAAATTACCTCTCAGCTTGTAGAAATGCGAAACGTCTTAAAGAAAAGTTCTTCCTTCTATTAAATTATCCCATTATGCAATTTTGGAATCGTGCAAAGAATATGTAATACTATGTCATAAGTTTAAGTTAAATTTTTTAACTTCAAATCCGGCAAGGATGCGCGGTGCTATGGTGCGGTAGCATTCGTGGAACATTTTACTGCATTAAACATCATTTCTTCTATGTTCCGCAAATGTCACTGAGGGTCGAAGTTTTTGGGAGCATGGAAAGGGTGTGGCAACGTACACTATTAGACACGTCCTTAAGTGCAAAAGAAAAAGTAGTGTGCTTTGATCATCAGCTGAGCCCTGGTCAGACATTTTAGGTTAAATACACAAGAAATCAGCATGGTATTCAAAAGTACAGGGTAGTGGAACATGAGTACGTTTCAAGTAAAAGTTTCAAACATGTGTCTACCACATGCCCTATAGTCTGTTGGTTGTTTTTGTTTAGTCCTGTTGGATAAGTTTTGGCCCGTGTGGTATGTATAAATAAGGGCGCTATCATATTTCAAACGTTGTGGTCAAGCTTGGAAACAGGAAGCTCCAAATCAGCAGGTATAAGGCATTTTAGAAATTCACAAGAGAAGGGAAGAGATATGTAGGATGTAATTATGGGAATTATGGGGACTTTTATAAGCATCTACAAGCATGGTGTGATGCTTTGTTGTATAAGTTATTCGTTGAAACTCCAAAGGAATGTTTTTGATACCATTCTGGCTCAGAAGTGTAGGTACTTTACATCTTATATGTATGCATGTAGATGTGTACCTATCCTTATTAGAAAAGAAATTATTTGAATTTATTTGTTTTTTTATTTAGGCTTTTGACATTCCTTTCATATGGGTAAATTATTATGTCAAAATTATTTCGTAGTTTCTGTAAAAAAAACTTAATTTTTGAAAATTTTGTAGATAGCCATACAACTTTTCAATTATTGTTTTCCCGTTTTTGAAATATCGAATTTTGAAACAAAAATTACAGATTTTAAAAATCCAAAAAATTATTTTGACATTTTTGATAATTTAATATTATCTAGACAATATAAGAGTTTGTGCAGAAAAACATTATTGAAATCGGTCCATGAGTTCCTGAGAAAATTTAAAAACAAAATAACAGTTCTATGGGGGTTGTCTTTTGGAGCAAAACAGAAATATTTTTGTTCATTGGAAGAAGCCAAGTTACGAAAAAAAAATTAGAGAACATTATGATATCGGTTATTTTCTGAGTTATCTCGAATTCTTAATTTTTGACCTGTTATTTTAATCTTAAAATAAAACAAACGTCTTAAGCGAATCTGCTTAAAACCTTAACTTCCAAATTTGAACCAAATCGACATAATGGTTAAGGATAGGGGCGACAACAGACAGACGGACGGAAACGCGGGATCTACTTTTTTCGACTTCTCTACTATCGTAATGTCATGTCGAATTTTTTTAAGAATGCAAAACTTTCCACATAGTTCATGTTTGTCGCAAGGTAATTAGGTAATTGTGTTTAATTAGTTTTGAACATTAGAATGTTGGGTGAATTCAGGGTGGATTTTAGCAACATTAGTGGTTTAAGAAAGAACTTCTATGCCACATATGTCCACACTGCATCAAACAGGCCAGCTGTTTTGGCATTGAGTGAAACTCAAATAGGTGAAGATTCCGATCATTCGGAATTTAATCTAAATGGGTATAACTTTGTGCCATTATTTTTTCATCATCATGGATTAGCCGTGTAAATAAGAAATGATGTTGCGTACCAACTTCAGCCACAATATGGTTTGTGCTGTAACACAATTTTCAATTTCACGTGGTTAAAATTTACGGTAAATAAGCACATCATCCACGCATGTTTTTTATATCGAAGTCCAAATCTGGACAGAAATTCAACTTTTAACGAATTTGATGCTCTGTCTGACTCCATTCAAAGAATTTTTGCCCATTATCCTCACACTGAAATCGTCATTGCGGGCGATTTCAATGTACACAATTCTTCTTGGCTTCGTTATTCTGGCCAGTCAACACCGGAAGGAAGGTATGTTGAGATATTTGCTGAGTTAAATCAATTAACTCAGCTTGTCGATGAGCCAACTCGAATCCCTGACGTTGCAGGTCAATCCGCCAACACCCTAGACTTGTTTCTTACCTCTGACCCTAATAAATACACAATCAGTGTATTACCGCCTCTAGGCACATCAGACCATTGTATAGTATCTGCAAAATTCTCATGTCAAAAAAACCCAGTTAAAGAAAAAACTCCTACGAGAACCGTTTGGCAATATGAGAAAGCCAACTGGGACGGTTTCAATGAATTCTTCAGGAACTTTAACTGGTCACTATGCTTCCTCGATAGTGACGTGGATTCCAGTGCAGATATGGTAACAAATTTAATTCTTTGTGGAATGAGAAATTTTATTCCGAATAGGGTGAAATCTATCAAACCCAAAGAGAACTCATGGTTTGTGGAATGAGAAATTTTATCCCGAATAGGGTGAAATCTATCAAACCCAAAGAGAACTCATGGTTTGATTCGAGCTGTAAAGAGGTTATTAGGTTCAGAGATGTAAGTTTCCGTTGTTTTAAAGCCAACCCGACTGAGGAAAACCGGAATAAGTTCAAACAAGCTAGAAAGACCTGTAATGGTCATATTCGATGAACCAAATTTTTGCATGATCATAAATTAAGGCAAAAAATACTACAATGTCCCAAAGGTAGTAAAAATGTCTGATCATTTGTAAAAAACGTACGAAACACCACGTCATCCTCGGTTCCAAAGCTCGTCCACAATGACACTCCCTATGTAAGCTCGATTGATAAAGCCAATTTGCTTGCAGCACAGTTTGCTGTTAATTCGACTCTACCGGAAAGTGTCATGAGTGCTTCTGTTTCTTGAGAGCGTAAATGATTCTATGGGACGAATCTTCTTTCGCACTCGTGCAGTCGCAAGAGTACTGAAAGACCTTGACATACACAAATCTTCTGGTCCGGATAGTATTCCCCCTATTGTTCTGAAGAGGTGTTCTTCAACGTTGGCAAAACCACTGCATAAGCTTTTCCATCTGTCCTATTCTACAGGTATCTTCCCGAGTGGATGGAAAACTGCATTTGTTCAGCCTGTCCCTAAAAAAGGCGAATCCTCCTCCCCCTCAAACTATCGTCCAATTGCACCCTTCTTTCCAAGGTCATGGAAACGCTGATTAATTTTCAGCTTAAGACATTTCTTGAAGAACGGAAGTTTCTTAATGACCGACAGTATGGTTTTCGTAGCAATAGGTTGGTTCACTGGTGATCTCATGGTTCATCTCACCGAACAGTAAAACAAATCTTTACATCGTTTTGGAGAAAGTATGATTATTGCACTTGATATTTCAAAAGCATTTGATAGAGTTTGGCACCAAGCTCTCTTATTGAAAATGCGTGCTTTTGATATTGATGAATCTCTTTTTCGTTGGATTAGAAATTACCTTTCTAACCGTTCAATACAAGTTGTATTAGACGGTTTCAAGTCTGAAATTCATAAAATAAATGCTGGTGTCCCCCAGGGCTCCGATTTGTCTTGTCGACTCTCTTCCTTTTATTCATAAATGATCTCTTGTTTGTCACTTCTAATCCATTAAACTGTTTCGCCGATGACATGACCCTCAGCTTTTCATATTCGTTTGTAGATTCACATCCTTGTCCTTCGGATGTGGAACTTCAACGGCAGCGTGTGATAAGCTCATTAAATTCTGATCTTGACAGCATTGTTCAATGGGGAATCAAAAACCGTGTAGAATTTAATGCTTCGAAAACTCAATGCTGTCCCCACTATCTATGAGTGGCACTTGCACCCAGGAAACCAATCAACTATCAGTACTCGGTATGTGTATTACAGATCACCTCTTATGGAATGGTAACATATTCGACATCGCCAAAAATGCTGCCAGGTGCTTAGGATTTCTCCGACGATGCAAGAAATTTTTCACCCCTTCTGATCTGGCTATAATCTACAAAGCTTTCATCCGTCCAAAGCTTGAATATAATTCGCATATCTGGGCAGGTGCCCCTAAGACAAGTTTAAATCTCTTGAATAGAATTCAAAAAAGGGCTTTAAAAATGATAGGCGACAGAACTATAATCGAAACATTTACATCGCTAGAACACCGCCGCAATGTTTCATGCCTTTCGTTGTTTTATCGATATTTTTACAAACAATGTTCTGTCGAATTAGCCAGTTGCATTCCACCCCTTAAACTATTCAGCCGTAATACTCGCACTTCTAGGAATGCTCATCAGTTTACCCTTGAGCTCAATTTCGGGCGTACTGTCAAGTATAGAGATTCTTTCTTAAATCGCACATCGAGAATGTGGAATGCTTTGGCCAACTCTGTTTTTCCCTCCCATTTTGATGTTCAGAACTTTAAGACCAATGTGCACCGGTATCTCCTTTTAATTCCTTCCCTATTTTCCTAACGCTCGCACTGTTTTTAAATATAAACATATAAAGGGTACTAATAACCCCTTGAGTGTTTGTGAATTATCAAGAAAAAAAAAAAAATATTAATTAAAAATAACTGAAAACCAAATATTTGTTGGCTTGAATATTTGTTTGTATAGACTACCTAGTATATAAGTTGAACACAGTGCCAATAGATAGAATTTAAAAGGAGAAACCAGTGGTACCAATAGTTTTTAATGTCTGCACATTTTCAGTGAAAATATTGAGCTAGGTTAGCATGACCATGGTGGGATGGTTAGTGCGTAGGACTGAAATCTTGGGTTCAAACACTTCCTGTGCCAACTCCTACTCTGACCTCTCCGTGGTGAACATCGGGTGTCTAGTACCTCAACTGGAAATTCGGTTCCAAACCCAGTGGAAAGTTGTTGGGGGTAGCAAACGAGAGAAGGGGGGGGGGGGAGGTGTTTTCACTAAGGCACATCGCCTTTCATCCAGACGGCAGCGGAGGAATTCCCAAAATGGAATCAACGGTGGCTTATATAGTTCCAGTTCGGTTGAACTACTAAGTGAACACCTTAAGGGCTACTACGACATATTCGAAGCCCAGGCCTGTAAGGAGCGGTTATGCTGGCTCTCTCAAGGACCTCGTCCCTCAGGTTTAAGGTCGCGCGTCAGGGTGACTTCCTGACCACATAAAGAAAACCTAGTTGGGAAGCACCAACAAGCCTCGGATACGAACGGATTTACTGTTGACAACCCACGTAAACGAATTAAGGACAACGAACTTCGGCTATGCACGTGGAGTGTTAGGTCCCTTAACAGACCACGTGCAGCCGAAGAATTAGCGGAGGCCCTAGACTGCTATAAAGCAGACATCACCGCAATCCAGGAAATACGATGGGATGGGCCGGGCAAAAAGAGAATAAAAACTGCGACATTTACCTATGGTGACTGCTACCGAGAAAAACAACAGCGCTTATTTGCATGTGGCTTTGTCATTGAAGCCAGACTTAGGCAATAAGTCTTGAGCTATAGGTACATCAACGAGCACCTCATGACTATCCGCATCAAGGCTAAATTCGGCATTATTAGCCTGATATGCGCGCACGCCCCCACAGAAGAGAAGGATGACAACACCAAAGATATGTTCTTCGAGCTCTTAGACAAAACATATGAGCAGTGTCCTAGCTACGATATTAAAATTGTCCTGGGCGATTTTAATGTCAAGCTAGGAAAGGAAGACATTTTTGGTGGAATAAACAGCCTGCACGACAACACTTCCCACAACGGATTCAGGCTCATAGAAGTTGCTGCGGGGCGAAAAGTCATGGTAGCCAGTACGCGTTTTCCACACCTGAACATCCACCAAGGAACTTGAAGTTCTCCAGATCAATCAACCGTCAACTAGATTGACCATTTTGCGATGCGTCAACCAGATTGACCATTTTGCGATCGACGCTAGACATGTTTCCAGCATGTGGATGTCCGAATTTTCCGAGGAGCTAAGATCGACTCGGACCACTACCTCGTTGTAGCCAAGGTAGCACCTTTGTATATGAAGTGGAATAGTAATATTATGAAGAGGAACGAACGCAGCGACGTCTGGCCTAACGTCAAGGAATTAGATCTGCAAAGTTTGTGCAGAATTTTATTTGGAAAAATTAAGAGACAATTTGAAAATACAAAACAGAGTTATAAAATAAAAGAGAAGAATGTAATCAATATTGAGATTGAGAGAATAAAGAGAAATTTTGTTGTATCTTTATTTAATAAAGACAAATACCAATAAGCCAAATACCAATTCAAATTTATTTTGTACTGTTGCCGGCTAGCCGATTGCCCATAGAGAAATATACTTATATAGGTAGATATATTTCTCTATGCGGTTGCCAATGAATAGTACAAAAATACGTTAAAATACGTCTTTCAAAACAAAAAGGTAGTAGGTGCAATGTTTTTGTTTTTCTTTTTTCTTTTTCATAGGTAATTTCCTGTATTTGATAAAATGAAAGTAAGTATTATTAATAAAAAGAAAAAAATACGCTATCAATATATGTTGTTGGGTACATATATTTAAAAAAAAGACAAATAACACTATGGCTAAATCTATAGGAATAGATATAGATTAGGAATTTTAAGGAAATTATGTAAAATTGAATTTCATGTGAATTTTAATTTAAAAATAATGATTTGATATTAGGTATTAAATGGATTCACATGAAATTGCATTTCAAATAACCATGAAAGCATGAAATTTTACTTCACGCAAAGCCTAAATTATTAAAAGTTCATGTGAAAACTAATAAAATATAGTTTTGAAACTTTGAAATGTATTTCAGTTGAATTGAAAAAGTAAAAAATAATATGGACATAATAGAATTTCAATGGTAAATCTTTGTAATTGCACTTTTCAAATTGGAAGCAAACGATTGCATACTACGTGGGATCACCAGAGTCTGAAACATTATCGAAGATGTTGGTCACAATTATTACAGCAGTAATACATTGTGGCCTTTCAGTTGTCGCAACAAGCTGCGATCAAGGAGCTTCGAATGTTTCAGCTTACCTCAGGCTTTTAATACGTACTCCGCTTACAAACCCATATGTGGATATCGAAAATCATAGAGTTTTCTTGCTCTACGACTATCCACATATGTTTAAAAGTGTGCGTAACACTTTGCTTAAATATACAATTTCAATAGGAAATGATGTCGTAGATTGGCGTATTTTGGAGAAGATTTTTGAAGAAGACTCGAAAGGAACGTTTCAAGTTTTCTTCAAACTTACCAAAGCGCATATCCGACCAAGTTCTTTTGAGAAAATGTCTGTTAAGCTCGCGACACAGGTTTTCAGTGCTAATGTGTACTCGGGAATAATGTACGCTATTAACATTAATTTTTTTAAGACGGAACAAGAAAAGAGAGTTGCGGAGTCAACAGCCATTTTCATCAAGAGGATGAATGACTTGTTTGACAATTTCAATACCGGACATTTATACTCTAGGAACCCCCACAAGCAAGTTATATCGGAGTCCACAGATACCCTGGATGCAATCAAGAGTGCAAGGGAGTGGATATCAACTTGGAGGTGTAGCGGCAAAACAAAACAACTACCTTGCTTTAAAGGATTAATGCAAACCCTCTTGGGAATAGAGAAGATGTGGGAGCATTATAAAAGTGATGAACAGAGCTATTTTCTGCTTTCACATCTAAATACAGATGTGGCAGAAAATTTGTTTTCCATGGTGCGCTCAAACAGAGGATCCTACGAGAGGAATCCATCAGCTTGGAGATTCATACGGAATCTAAAGCAAATAATATTCCAGCATTTGTCTTCAGCGGAGAATTCTGGATACCAGGATTCTGGAGCTGAACCGCTGCTGCAAATAGCTGACGCAACAGCTTCAGAGAATGATCCCACATACAAAGAGTTTGTGTTCGAAGAGCAGCCAGATGAACCATTGGAAAACGAGGACGTCACAATGGAGGATAATGAAGTAGGAAAGAAACTTCAGAGGGGAGCTGCTGCATATTACGCCGGATTCGCAGCAAAAAAGCTTAAGAAGAGATTGAACTGCGATGCGTGTGCGAAGTTCCTCATTGATAACAACGAAGAGGATAAGGAAAGGCAAGAGACGTTTTTAATAAAACTGAGAGCCTATGAGAGCAGAGCAACAACTTCGGAGTATGGAAAATTGACAGTTCCTTCGATCCGTTTCGAAGAAACTGTCAGTATTGTTGAAAAGATTTTCTTTCAACATTATCCAAAAATGAATATTGTTGAGAAACTGGTGGAAAATTGGATGAAAGAAATCGTAAAGGAAAAATACGCGATTCCATCAACAAGCTGCTCAAAGGAACACCAAGAAGCTGTTACAAAATTTTTACTGATCGGACTGATCATTTTAGAGCTGAGGAAGATCAACAAAAACCTTATGCTTAAGGAAAAGAAACAAGAAAGATATGTTTAAACTTAGTTTTTAAGCTGTAAATTGTAATATATAATAAAAAAAATATTAAAAACATTAATTTATATTTCTCTTTCATTCCCAGGTGCTGCAATATATTTATATAAGCTTAATAATTTCTTAATCTGTCTGCTCTTGTTAAATCCTTTCCGATATTTTTATATGTAATTCTCTTTTTTACTGCTTTTTATTTATTTTATATATAGGTACTGTTTGAGATTTAATACTTAAATAATTTGTGCATCATCAATTTAATATACAACCTAAATTTATATTTTTTACAAAATCATATTTGCTAAAATATCACAAACATAAATGAAGTACCCTATGTTTAATTAAAAGTTACTCAAGAGTAACTCAGTTAATTATTTTTGTTAAAGCCTAAACAGTAACTCCGAAATTCTTTCTCTCTTACATTATACCTACTTACACACACACATATTGTCTACAAAATCTACTCAATTGTAATCTTCCTAAATTCTAATCTCATAGCCATCGATCTCTTTTGGAATCCGATCGTTGACATGGTAACATATCAAATAAATTTGTACATAAAATAAATATTTCTTTTATTCAGTTAGTTAAATTGAATTAATTGGTAATTCAATTAACAATTGTTTTGGGTTTTCGCTGCTGCTTGGTCTATCGCTAACATATTGTTGGTCTATCGCTAACAGGTACTATATGGGTGATTATACAAAAGTTGGGTAACTTTTGAGGATATTTTGTTTACGATAGTTTTTAAATCAAACTTCTATAAATTCGGGTGTATGTATATGATAGCTAATCTAATTAATATATTGTTCCCAATCGGGCCAGTCACTTTTTTGAGTACATTGTAAGATATTCAAAAATTTCAGAATTTGACTACCAGGGGACTGACGAGGTAACATAGAACTGATAAAATACACAGTTTTGTAAGTATCATAATGAACTTTAATAGCAATTAGTAACAATCTCTTAGGATTTATATTGGCACATGTTTTTTAAAAGTATTTCAATCATTAAGTAACAATAAAAGGTATCTAATAACCGCTAGTTCCTGGTGCCGATCGATTGTTGTCCAATTTAGAGCGATCGTCATTGTTTTTAACGTATGTAGATAGTGGTACATCATCTTCAGAGTCTGAGAATGCGGTAGACACACTTAGACGTTTATTTTTTTTTTTCGTAGAATTCAGTCTGATAATTAATAGATCCTAGCTTGTAATGATTACATCCTTTGGTATCACAAAAACAACTTAATGACTTCATTGTAAGCTTGTTGGGAATATAAACTGAGCCAGTCACCTGATGCGTAGTACCCGTAGCGTGATGGTTAGTGCGTTGGACTGTCATGCAAGGGGTCTTGGGTTCAATCCCTGCCTGTGCCACCTAACTTTTTTCACGGGTACTGCCTCTTGCGAGGAATTGACAAATCCTTCAAGAGTAATTCTTGTCATGAAAAGTGCTTTCTCAAATTAGCCGTTCGGATTCGGCATATAAACTGTAGGTCCCTTCCATCTCTGACAACATTACTCGCACACAGGGATGGTTGAGAGTTGTAAGTCACTAGGCCCTGGTCCTTCATGGACTGTTGCGCCACCTAATTTATTTTATTTAGTCACCTGATGCACCAATAGCGTCCCTTTAAATGCGACCATTTCAGACAACTTATCATTAATAATGGTGTTCATGTGCTCAATTTCACACTGTTCGATCACATCAATTTTTATACCTGGGCATCTTTCACGAATGACAGTAGCGAACTCATTTAGGTTAGTTATATCTCCTCCTGTAGCAATCACTTGGTCTGCTGTTCGTTTACAAGTGGCCCCAACACCATCCGGTGCCCCCTTCCCATGTCCAGCTTCATGATAGGTTAGGTTAGGTTAGGTTAAAGTGGCTGTTGGTTTGGGACGTCCAACACACTTAGACCAAAGTATGGTCCGTTGTGATACCACATGGATCAGTTAATCAGCTTAACTCGTTGAACCAATTGGAGCTTCGAATGAAGCGTAGGAGACAAGTAATGTCTGAATTTTTTAGATCACTGGTATCGTTAAAGTAGTAGTCTCCAAGATGGATTCTACGTCTTTGTGATAAGGCAGGGCATGTGCACAGAAGATGAGAGATTGTCTCCTCTTCTTCTTCGTCCATGCAACTCCTACAAAAATCATTTGCAGGGGCTCCAAGTCGAATAGCATGTCTTCCTATTAAGCAGTGCCCAGTCAGGACACCTATAACGTAGCTAATGTGCAATCTACTCAGAGAGATTAATTGTTTTGAGCGCTTGGCGCTAAGATTAGGCCAAATTCGTTTAGTCGCTACACAGGTGGTGGTGTTATTCCACCTGAAGTTTGTTTTCTCTATGGTATCTTGCTTTAGCATGAGTTTACATGTAGCTAAGGGGATACCTATGCTAGCATTGTGAGCCAGCAGAGGTAAAGTTGTTCCGCTTTTTGCAAGTTCGTCAGCTTTGCAATTTCCTGGAATGTCTCTATGGCCCGGCACCCAGAAAAGGTGAATGTTGAACTGTGTAGCCATCTCCGTAAGAGATGATCGACAATTAAGGGCTGTTAGTGAATTTGTAGAGACAGAGTCTAAGGATTTTAACGCAGCTTGGCTATCCGAGAAGATGCGTATATCATTTGTTGATATTACGTTTTCTCTAAGCCAGGATAGGACTTCTTTTATAGCCAGGATTTCAGCTTGGAACACGCTACAATGATCGGGTAGACGAAAGGAGAGACTTAAGTTAAGTCTATCTGAGTATACGCCACCACCAACCCCATCCTCCGTTTTTGATCCGTCTGTGTAAAAGTTTATAGGACCATCGTCCAAAAATGATGTATTCTCCCAAGAAGACCTGGGAGGTATAGTCACTTTGATAGTTCCAGGTATATTTTATAATTTTAGGGACAATGTCTTGCAGTTTACAGGCCAATACATAAAACATAGATTTGTTTCTGTATTGCGTTACAGGACCATCACTGAGAAAGTGAATGTTTTCAATATTTGATGGCAGTGTTGGCAGTACAGGTTTTAGATGGGCCCAAATTGCTCCAGCGTTGTGAGACAAATTAGTTGAAATAGTGCAGTGTGAAACAACGGAATTTTTTAGATAAACGACAACAGTATGTAATGAAATTTGGGTTCGAGAATCACCGAAATGGAAGGATTGAATTTCTTGGTTGTATTTAGTACAAAAATCCATATGTATGTACAATGGCATCGAATTCAGATAAAGACTTTTTCAATTGCTTAATAGCATTGTACTGGTGTAAAATGTTAAAAGAATGCTGAAAAAAATTAACCATATCATTTTCAAGTTTTGTAATGGCGTTTCTAGGTGACATTTCCTGTGTTTCTATTTTACATTTCATCACAAATCGTTCTTTTTTCGTTTTCAGATCTGTTATTGACTCTTTCTTACTCACCCACTGTTTTATCAATATGGGTTTTGAGTTATCGAATTCTGTATAAGTCAGAGTTTTTGAGCAACAATTATCACATGTTTTCTCTAGACATCTTTCGGAGTATCGATCACAACATAGCAGTTCCACTATCCCTCGCTTTCTAATTTTGCTTTTATTTATTTTTTTATTTGTTAGGTTATGTCCAGTTTTTTTAAAGGTCAGTGCTTTGTTTTTTATTCTCCATAGTTTGTATTTGTCAACTATATTTCCAGATAGATAGATATAGCTTGTTTAAATTTTGTTCTTTCTTCATAAGTCTTTAATTTAGTGTAGTTTTCTTCCAGTTGTGTTTTAATAACTTCCCCAAAAAAGGCCTTCTTCACTAATTCTTTCTTTTTAGTTATATCTTCACTCATGTCCTGTATTTTAGTCTTTGCCGTTCTTTCAACAGATTTTATAACTTGTTTTAGCTGTTTTTTGACTCGTTTATATTTTTGACGCTGAGTATTTAGTTTAATTTTAAGTCTTGAAACTAAAGCCTTCATGTTTTTTATTTCCATATTTCTAGATTTTCTCTGTCTTTCACTCCTTATTTTAGCTTCTTTTGCTCTTTGGTCTTCTTTAATAGAAGGTCTTATTTCTTCATTGATTTTGGGTTGCATTTCGTCGTGAGTTGGTGGAGGAGCATTCTGGCGTATTAAATTATTTGCGGATTGTTTCATTAACTGTTGTCTTCGCCTGTAGTTTGATGAACAATTTTTCCATTTTTTTCTAGTAACTCGTTGCTCTTGTGGTGTCATGTCTTCAATATTTTTTATTTGCCCTTTCTCTTTATTTTTTGAGTAACGAAGTTTTTGTTTTTCCTTGTATTCCGCTAATTTAATAGGGTCGCTTTTAATTCTGACCAAGCGAGCTTTTTCGGCTTCTTTCTTTTTTTTTTTAGTAATTCTTCCCTAGTCAATTTCTTTTTAGTGTGCCGCATGATGTTTTAACCTTAAATATCAAATAGAAATGATTATACTCGGTAGCAATTAAGATAAAAGTGTCATAAAACAAAAAAAACATCAGTAATATGGAAACATTTCAGTCCTCTGGCGGAATAAATGACACAGGAATGACGCCACAAAAATGACGAAAAAGACGAAATTTGAGATTATAATCTGGACTAATGTTTTTTTTTTGTAATTTCAAATATCAACAAACTACATTTTAACAAATCAAAGTATAATACGAATAAATAAAAATAAACTTTATATTAACAAAAATATAACGACTCACCATAAAAATGACGTGTTGACTGGCTAAGCACGTGTATAGACAACAAACATAACCCAAACTCTTTTACAGATATGATGGCCGTCAAACTGTGCAACCCGCAACTAACTTCATTAGCAACATTAAAATTCAAAATGGGATTTGACAGTGACTCGGCGATATTTCGCACGAATTTTAAATTTAAATAACACACAAGAAACTGACGAATAAAACTGAACACAAACTTTCTTATTTTTTTAAATAAAGTGGAGAACACTGCATTATGAAAGTTGTAGTATATATTAAACTATATACATCGCAGATTGTATTAAATTAATAAGTTTTCTCAAATCAATGATAATGTTTAATAGACAGTCACTTAATGGTTGGTTTTCAGGGTTGTGACATGCCAGAGGACTGACGTTTTAAGAACTAATTGTGTTTTTTTAATAACTTGTATTCAAAATGAAGAACTGAAATTGGGTGACTAAATAAAGGTCATTCCATTGTTTTAAAATAAATAGCAATCTCAATAAAATATAATCAGACTTTGTATATATTGGTTGAAGACATCGAGTTACCCAACTTTTGTATAATCACCCATATATATTTATATATATTTTATTTAATTCTTTTTTTTAATGCTTTTTATTTATTAATGCATGTGCAATACGAGGACTAGGCCATTTGGAGATACCTCAGAAAAAAAAAATGCATGGCTAATACATTAAGTAGTTTAGATTAGTAATAGAACGAGGAGTAGGCCTACTGGGGATACCTCGAAAAAAAAAACGCATCTAGTATTCTACCCCACTGGGTGATGTGGAAAGGAATACAGAGCTACAACTTAATAAAAAAATATCTTACCAAACGCTGTTTTATTTATTTCTAATTTCTTGGGAAATATGTTTGTCAACAGAGATTATTATTATTAAATAGGTATATACATATGTAAGTATTCCGAAGTACCAAAACGAAGCCACATACATATGTATGTATGTATATAAAAAATCAAAGTAAGTATAACCTTGGATTATTTGTCCAAATTAAATACATGATGAGATGTCTGTGTGTACTTACTTACTTTTGTAAAGTAAGGACAATTTTTAAAGTTGGTTTTCTTTAATTTAGGTACACATAAATATTCCACATACGCTACAGTGAACGCTTTAAATATTATGAAGACTGGTACTATTTTTTAGTTATATTTGGTGAAATTAACTTCAATAATATTATTTTGTTTGTTTAAATAATTTTGTTTGCTTTACTTTCATAATTCTTTATTTAATTAATAAAATTGTGAAATTTTTGTATATCGTAACATATAATGCACACTCTTTTTACTCTCATATTTAGCTTAAAATGTAAAATGTTTAAACAAACATACACACATTTTTAAGTTAATATTTAAAAAAAATCAACTGACAACTTTTTAACAAAACACAAAACAACCTACAAAAACAACAAAAAACTGGTAAGAAATGGTTGTTGACTCAAGTTCTAGGATACCAAAGAAAGATATATGTAGGTACCCTTAAAATTATTTATCTCACACAAAAATATTGTTATGAATGTTTTGTTAAAGTTTTAAGCAAGACAAATCGACAGACAAGATGGGAAATTGTCAGTGTGGGTCGCATTCCAGCCTTTATTATTATTATTATTATTATTTGTATATATAGCTATAGGTATTAACTTCCAATATTGATAAATTTTAATCGGTCGATGCATCCAGAATGTCTTAATGCTAAAAAGAATAACGTTTTCTTCGACATATGGTTCAATTTTTCAAAAAATAAAAATAAAATTAACGAAAATTGGTAAAAATTGATTGATTTTCAAAATTAAAACTAATTGCTTCTAATATCAGATAAAATTAACAAAAATCCAATTGACACTTTTTTCAACAAAACTAAAAAACAACAACTAACAATTGGTTAGTAATGATTTTTTACTCGAATATTTCGAGGACAGTTGAAACTTTTGCCTTAATTTATAATTTAATTTATTTAATACAAGATAATGTTGATAACATTTCTTAAAATTTGTATAAAAAGTCAACCTACAGTTTTTTCTATATATCTACATATGCACCTACCTATAATACTTTATAACTATGCTTACAATAGAATATCAAATACGAATAACCTATGATAAAAATGTAGCTACATATACCTATACCTACATGTGCATAGGTACAAATTTGTAAACACTATCTAATTAGTGTTTTCAAATTTGTACCTAAATACATATCCAACTTACGAGTAACAAAAATTGTACTCACCTCCCTACATACATATCTGACTTAAAATTGAATTTCCCTACCTACCGTATTATTTCTTTCCAAAAAATAAAAAAAAAACAACAAAAATCTGTTGCCAAGTTTTAAATATGCACATCCACACAACTTGTATGTACAATATTCAAAATATGACAACAGTGTATTCATTGTGAAAAGAAAATTTAATTATTTTAGATTTTATAAATTTGAAATCAAATGCATTAATGCAACAAAAACAAAACCTACATAGCTCAATTCATAGGAATATTTCCATGACAAGAGAACACACAAAAAAAACATAAGCAACTGTATTATTTTGTTGCCTCCCTTACTCTCTTAATTTCTAACAAGAGAGAAAATAATAAAACCCTCTTTTCCTCAACTCATTTTTGTTTTAATTTCTGAAATCTGCACAACAAATTTTCAGTACTCTGAGCGCCGCCTGTATAAGCCGTCAATGAACTAAAAATTCGTGTTCCATGAGAGTACTATCCACTCTATATACAAAGGTAGCACTTCGGGTTTCCAGACCCAAGGCAAGAGAGATGCTGGGAGAAGAAACAACATCGAACGGCTACAATCACAAGTGATCGCCTAATCCCTTCTTCGACCGAGTTACAAGTAACCTTTCTCGAAGTTCTCTGCCGCCAACACAATATATATAAACCAGTGGAAACATTGCCAAGAGGTAATCATAGAAGCCGCCTCTGACGTGCTGGATTTTAAGCAACCACCAACCATGGTTTGATGAGGAATGTCGGCAGGCAAATACTCACGAGCTCTATGAGCAGAAGAGGCGAGAGGAACACCGACTTCTGAGAAGAAAAAAGAGGGAGCATGAGAAGCGTGCGGTCGAAGTTGTTGAGAGGTTCAAATGCAGGAATGAAGTTTGAAAGTTTTATGAGCAGATGAAACGAAATTCACAAGTACATAAACCTAGAACGGAAGGCTGCAAAGATTAAAGTGGAAACATCATAGTGGAACCGCAGTCAATGCTGAGGATATGGAAGGACCACTTCTGCAGACTGTATAACGGCGACGACGAACCGAATTCCGCTGTCAGCAGGATGATCCATGCAACATAGACGACGAAAGCCAACAATCCCGTCCTCCCGACTTAGACGAAGTAAATTTGCTATATCTAAGCTGAAGTCTAACAAAGCCGCTGGAGCGGATGGCTTGAATGCCGAGCTCTTTAAAGCAGCTGGAGATAAGTTGGTTAGGAGCATGCACCAGCTTATCTGTAAGATATGGTCGGAAGAAAGCATGCCCGATGAATGGAACCTCAGTATTGTTTGCCCGATCCTGAAAGAAGGAGACCCTCTAAACTGCACCAATTTATAGATTAATCAGTCTACTTAACATCGCCTACAAAATCTTCTCTGACGTAATATGTGAACGTCTAAAGCCCATCGTCAACAACCTGATAGGTCCTTATCAGTGTGGTTTAGAACAGGAAAGTCCACAGTCGATCAAATATTCACATTACGGCAGATCCTGGAAAAAAAACCCAAGAACACCAAATCGACACCCACCATCTTTTCATCGGTTTCAAGGCCGCATATGACAGCATCTACAGGGTCGAGCTGTATATACCCATGTCTAGTTTTGACATCCCTGCCAAACTCGTCCGTTTGTGCAGGATGACCATGGAGAATTCACGCTGCTCCATTAAGGTTGGAAACAACTTGAGAGAACCTTTCGATGTCAAAAAAGGTTTTAGACAAGGTGATGCGCTGTCATGCGATTTTTTTAACATCGTACTTGAAAGAATAGTGCAGAACTCCCACTTCAACACTAGAGGTACTATCTTTCAAAATCTAATTACTAGCATATGCTGATGACATTGACATAATCGGAAGAACTCACCGATGTCAATGGGGTTTTTGTGAGTATTGAAGCAGAGGCGGCAAAAATGGGTTTAACGGTTAATGAGGGCAAAACAAAGTACATGCTGTCGTCAAGAAAGGACCTACAACACCGACGTCTTGGTCAAAACGTCACCATCGACAGACGTAACTTTGAGGTAGTGAAGGACTTCGTCTACATAGGCTCCGCTGTAAACGCAGAAAACAACACCAGCGCTGAGATCAAACGAAGAACAACCCTTGCTAACCACTGGCTGTTTCTTTGGGCTAAGAAAGCAATTGAGTGGCAAAGCCCTCTCTCGAGGGACCAAAGTGTCGTCCTACTATACGGTGCAGAAGCATGGACTATGACAAAAGCAAATGAAAGCACCTTGGGTCGTTTCGAGAGAAAAGTTCTTCGTGTGATCTACGGCCCCGTATGCTTAGAAGGGGAGTGGAGGAGAAGATGAACCGACGAGCTGTAGGGACTGTACAGCGACGTAGACTTAGCCAGAAGGGTAAAAGTCCAACGACTAAAGTGGCTGGGTCACGTAGAGCGCATGGAAATGCAATGCTCCGGCCCGGAAAGTCTTCGAATCAACACCTACAGGACAGCGCAGTAGAGGAAGACCGCGGATCAGGTGGCGAGCACAAGTGGAAAGTGACCTCACCAACTTGGAGCGCGAAACTGGAGAAATCTAGCTAGGGACCGAGCTAAATGGAGAAGTTTGTTGGGTGAGGCCCTAGCTCACACAGGACTGTAGCGCCACCTTAA
This sequence comes from Eupeodes latifasciatus, assembly GCA_920104205.1. NCBI lineage: Eukaryota > Metazoa > Arthropoda > Insecta > Diptera > Syrphidae > Eupeodes > Eupeodes latifasciatus. The sequence goes on from OV049925.1 coordinate 74,898,880, forward strand.
GTAAGTAACCTCCATCCGTGTCATTACTTGCCAACTAATTTAATTTAATTTTGTTGTTAACCATTCAACATTCTTGTAGTCTGTCATAAAAAGGAATCACTGTACTTGACAGTACATTTAATTTTTTAAAGTTTCCTTTTTTTGTTATAGATTGAGATCTAATTAAATTGATCAGTAAGAAATTAGTTTTTTTGTTTAATATTAATTTTGAGGAAATGTTTACTTTTGTCAGTTTTAAATGCTTTTGTCCCTCTATTTTGATCTAAACATGTCTCAAAATGTTCTATTTTCCTAAAAGTTGCTGTTGGAGACAAAAGATAATATTTGAACATAATGAAGATTATTGGAGACAAAACGGAGCCTTAACACCACAACAACACTTAGTGTGCAGATATCAAAATGTTGGTGCAACAAATATATCTTTTTTTCAAAACGCTCTAAAGATTTGTTCCTCCATTCCTTAAGATGAACCATGCATACAACGTATTCGATAATTGTATTAAAACTGCATACTATTTCAAATATAGAAGCAGTATCAACCAGAATTGCTAATCGCTTATGACCCGTTTGGAGTGAGAAGAACTGTATATTTCTACATTCCTCATTTAATGAGAACTTGGTAATAACCAGTGTTCATTCTCGTCTATGGTCATGAAGATGTCAAAGACGTCCGAAATACTTTACTTCTTTCGTAACAGGTGCTGGAGTAACGTCTGTCGGTGTGCTCTGTACGACTTGTAGCATCATTTAGACCATTAATGACTTATGAGTTTATGGAAAACTCATCCAACCTAACTCATATCCGAATGTAATAGTCAGACTCGTTCTGCCTGCGCCTGCAGCTCATCAGCTCTTAATGTACGTCTGCAACGTTTACCGTGCTTAAAAAACTCGTTTGTAAGGCAACCATTTTCCTTAAAACGAATGTTCAAAAAAGGTAACAAATATTTTAAAACTTAAATCCACTACTGAATTTTCGTGAATCACTCTGTAACACTTTATAAATCTCATCACTTTTGTGTATAAACTGAGCGAGCTAGCTTTCACGGCCAGGACTCTACACTCTTAAAACGAACAGATGGATACATGAGGCACAATATTATATCAACACTTCATAACGGCAGTAGTACCCGTGGCGTGATGGTTAGTGCGTTGGACTGTATGTATGGGACCAGTAAGTTAGTTATGGTTAATTAGGCTAGTTTTATGAATTTTTGCCTAGCTTTAAGATAGGTTTAAGATTGAAGTAATACAAATGAATTTAAAAAAAAAAGTGAGTTGGACTGTCATGCCAGACGTCTTGGGTTCGATCCCTGCCTGTGCCATCTAAAGTTTTTTTCACGGATACTGACTCTTGCGAGGAACCGACAAATTCTCCAAGAGTAATTCTTGTCATGAAAAATTGCTTTCTTAAATTAGCCGTTCGGATTCGGCCTAAAACTCTAGGTCCCCTCCATCCCTGACAACATTACTCGCACACAGGAATGGTTGCGAGTTGTAAGTCACTAGGCCCTAGTTCTCAAAGGACTGTTGCGCCACCTAATTTATTTTTATTTATTCATAACGGAGCATTTCCGCATTACATATCTGTCTATACGTTTCCTTGCAACTTTTCACTGTTTAATCATTGTATTTTACAAAATTTTGTATATTTTTCACTCTTCTACACTGAAGACAAGAGAGTTAAAGTTATGGGATTACTCGTAGTGTTGTATGAAGATCTATAATAACAAAGATTGAAACCAGTGTAGAACGCTTCTTATTAACAACATCTGAAGAAAATGTCTTTGAAATTATTTATTTTAGTTCTTAAAACAACGTTTGTGATGTTTCACCAACGCCTTCCAAAATGGGCCACGTTATTTTTTAATGCCACTTAAAGCGTTAAAGAATTAAGTTTCTATTGGCTTAGTAAGCGGTACCCAATCCAAAACAATACCCTCAAAATAATGTCAAATCTTAAAAGAAAATGTTATATCCGGAAATTCTTAACAATTAACATAATACATAGCTAGTATACACATTGATGTTATTATTGATTGATTTATAATTTATTATTGATTTATTATTGTCAGCGTGAAAGGAAACTTCATTTCTGTTCTCCGTTGAGATTTTATCTAGAGTATTCATGGCAATTAGATATCTAGGTTCGGGGTTTTGTGCCTGGCAGTATATCCTTCTCATAAGCAGGCCAGAGTGATTGGTGGTGTTTACGATGAACTTCTTAGCTGATTGCAAAAGAAACTGGTTCAGTAAAATAACAAAAAGTAGCAACCTCGGTTCTCCTTGATTCTCATCAAAGAGTGTCCCCAAAACTACGAAAATAAAATTCACTATAGCGCTTTCGCTTAAATTGGAAAAAGGTGTCATTTCACTTGCGTAATTTCTTATCCAAACCGAGCACAATAAGTGACATTTTCTTTTCTTTACTCTCTTTAGCTTTGCAACATTTAATTTTATAGTTCTAATCATGTTTTTATGTACAGTAAGTATTCGAGTGAACTTTACTTATTAAATCTATAGAAAAATGTGCTATTGTTTCGACTTTTTCGAATGTGGCTATTCAATGTTCATGTTCATGCTTTCTTGACAGTAAAAATGAAAAGTCACCTGAATTCATATACTATGTACACATAATGTACGAGCATAACATACACAGAAATCCCAAGGCATTAGGTATCTTCTAGATCCAAATAGTCACGATTTGTCAATCCGATCATTTTATTTTCGGACGTCTAGATGAAATGCCTTGTTGGTTGGCGGAAATGATTTTGGCATTCTGAAATGCCAAGTGAATTTCTCGAAGTCTTTAATGGAAAAGTTCACTCATTCCTGGAGCACGTAAATGGAACACGTTTATTCACTTGGTATATGTGACATCAGACAGGAATTTATAGTATTTCGTTTTTCGTCTATCATACAACCAACAAAAGTATAAGTTAGAGAGTATGTACGTACATATGTATGCAGCATATAGACTATCTTACTCAGCAAAACATGAAGCAAAATACAGTACAATGGAAATGAGTAAGGTCAGATGGAAAATGCTTTCATTAAACCGAAATTTCTGAAAAACTATCGAGGAGAAAATATCTATTCAATCTCCTTATGTTTCGTACACCTACATCTCATGTAGGTATTTTTAATGGTCCACAACCTCTTCACGTAATTCGTTCCTTTTTGCTCGTTTGATGTTTTTAAGAACTTAAAGTGCCTAATTTTGGTTGTTAGCTAGGTTGAACCCTTCGGCCTCTTTCAACAAATTACAACTAAATCTCAAATTTATACTTGAAAACTACTCTTACAAAACTGTAAACCAATTTTATGTGTCACAAACTACAAGCACAAAATTACAATTAAAAAAATTATTTTAAGCCCGCCGATACACGTGAGATGTTGTTTGGCCACATTTAATATTAAAACATATTAAATAATGTGGGATGTGGAAGCAAATCATAACATTTGCATTTATTTGCTGGTCTAAAAGCCAAAGTTTATTGGATCTCAACTCACAATACTTTGTAGACACAACCTTCCTTATCAAATTTGCTTAATTTTATCCTTCTACTATAATCAGAAGCGTTCCATGTACATAAATGATAAGAATAAGTGATTGATACTACGCACCCTCAGAGTATGAGCTCAGATTTTTACTTTTTCTTATTAAAAACACATCTATCACTTTCATTCTGATAATTGTCACCATTCAAAAGAATGTAAATGCATATAGCCCAGATTTTATTTGTGTATACAATTCACCGAATTTTATTATTCTACAATAATCAGAAGTAGTAATTTAAATTCATATCTTGAATAAGAGATTGGGTAAATATCACGTCTCCAAAATCGAAAACCAAGATTTTAAGATTTTTACTTTCTTTGCTCTACGAGACATATCTTGGTGCGAAATTGCAAGATGCTACAAAATGGGGAAGTGCTTCGTTATTTTGATGGTCGCTTAGTCAGAGAGTGAGTTAGTCATAATATAATAAGTGCTTTACAAGACCTTGTGTTTCAAAAAAAAAACAAAATACTTTGAGACAGAAGCTAGACGGTTATCAAATTGTATGAACTCGAAGGACTTTTGGAAATTGGTGAACAATTTGAATGGTAATACCTTTAAAATCCATCCCAAGCTGAGCCCCTTGCTTTTGGCAGACCATTTTAAAAATTTGCTAAACCCAATTCATGAAGGAAACAATTTTCATTTTGCACATCCGGGTATTTACAATGAAGTTTTAGACGCAGATATAACCAACGAAGAAGTAGATGCGGCTATGAACAAAATCAAGGATGGAAAAGCGGCAGGCTCCAATGGGATACCAGCGGAATTTTTTAAGTATGGAACCGTTGAGTTAATAAGCAAGCTTACTTCAGTTTACAACGAGATGTTGGGAACAGGTATGATTCCTCAAGAATTTAGGGAATCAATCATTTTTCCGATCCACAAAAAAGGAAGCTTGTCTGAGATGTCGAACTATCGAGGAATATCTTTTTTAAATTCGTCCTATAAAATATTTACAGCTGTTCTGCAAACACGGCTCAATAGATGGATTGAAGAAAATAAGCTGTTGAAAGAATTTCAGGCAGGCTTTAGATCCGGTTACTCAACAATCGATCATATCTTTGTTCTGAAAAGCATTGCGGATTCATTTATAAGAAGAAGAAAGAAGTTATACGCGTTTTTCGTGGACTTTAAGTCTGCATTTGACACGGTGAATAGGCAAGCTCTTTTCTATAAGCTCTTTGGTATGGGAATGTCGTTAAGATTTGGAAGAGTCCTGCAAAGCCTGTATATGGATACAAATGCAGCAGTTTGGAATGGTACAGAAAGATCGGATTGGTTCAGAACTGAATCAGGAGTTAGACAAGGTTGTACGATGAGTCCAAGCCTATTCGCTCTATTTATTGAAGACTTAGTCGATTTCTTACCTGCTGGTATCGAACACGCGGGAGAATTAATTAAAGCACTCTTGTTTGCGGATGATATTGTGGTTCTCGCGCCATCTCCAGAATCACTACAGCTTATGATAAACCGGATTTTTGAGTACTGTAAAATATGGAACCTAATAGTTAACATGGAAAAGTCCAAGATCATGATTTTCAAGAACGGAGGAGGTAGAAACTGCCTTAATGAAAAATGGAACTACAATGGTGAAAATATAGAAATTGTCAAAGAGTTCAAATACCTTGGAGTGATTTTGACAAAAAATTTAAATATGGAAACGCATCTGAGAGAAAAGCTTACAAGTGCAAAAGCCGCCATCAGCGCATCTTGGAGTAGGTGTTTCTCAAACAAAAATATCGCACACAGCAGTAAGTACACTGTTTTTAAGGCAGTAGCAGAATCAATCTTGTTCTATGCAGCTCAAGTATGGGGAGCGAAGAAATATGAAGATGTGGACAAATTGTTACGCTTCTACGTTAAAAGGATCTTTCGGCTGCCACCAAATACGCCGAACTATATAATTATGTTGGAAACGGGACTGCAGCCACTCTTTGTACGAACACTTAGAATGCAGATTGATTATGTGCTCAAAATCATGAATATGGATAATTACCGGCTACCGAAGATAGTGGCACTTCAAACTATTCGAGAGAGGTCAGGATGGTATGCAGAATGGATGAAACTTGCTAGGGAGAGTGACATGGATCTTAACATTGATAACTTTGATTTCAATCAATGGAAAGAATCACTGTATCACCTAATTGCAAAAGTGGATGATATGTTATGGAGAAAATGCCTTAACAAAGCAACTGGGTCTCTGCACAGAGCAATTTACAGTCAACTCAATCACAATTTGGAGGCGAAGAACTATTTTCGGGATGAATTCAGCGTAGAGGAGATTTCGATGATGGTTAAGCTACGTGGTGAACTTGTACCTCTTAACTTCATTCCACATAGGGAGGATTTACCAATATTATGCTCCTTATGTAATCTACAAGTGAGAGAAGATGTATTTCACTTCATGGGTAAATGTCCAATTCTTAAAGACATCAGGAGAAATGTTCTTGGAACGGGATTTTTGAATGAAAATGAAATTGTATCATTGTTGAACGAAGTCGACGTTAAAAAACTGTATATGTACTGCAAACTGGCTTTTAATTATAGGGGGAGAATTATTAATGAGAGTTTCTGAAGATAATATTTTATTTCAATAGTAAACTATTCAAAAAAACTTTTTAATTCATGTACCTAAATTGTTTATTTATAAATTATATTTCATAAAAAATTAGTTTTCAATTTATGTTTTGTCAACTAGGCAGACGGCAGAATGCCATGCTTTTTTTGATTTTTGTAAACTATGTAAATTATATAAGACGAGAAATAAAAATCTATCTAAATCTAAAAATCTAATAAGTGCTTTATATTAAAAAATTGGCAAGGTGCGTTTTATCAACTAGCCTCGTAAGTATTGAAAATTAAAAAAAACGTATGTCAATAATTAAACATTTTTAGGAGAGAAAATTTTGTGATTTTTTACCATTTTTTATTTTCATGAGTTCCATGAATCCTTTTGTTATATTAATTATAATAATAATGATATAAATAGAGAGAACACAGAAGGAGTATTAAGTAGTTTTCGAGGAGTAGTTGTCGAGTAGTATTTAAGATCTATCTATTTATTAAAACTATTAAAATATTGTATTCGTTAAGTGAAAATAAAGTTTAAATTTAAAAATACATTTTTTTTTGAAAACTTCTTTTTATTCCGTCGAATAAATATAATTCGTGTGTGTGCACGTACGTTCTTACGTTCGTACGTTTTAGAGGCTTTTTTTGGTCGTCCATATCTCAAGAACCAGTTGAGATGCCGACTTCAAATAAATTTTCTTATACAGATAATAATTCAGAAAGATGCAGAAAGGAATTGAGTTGGTGGATTTTTTTACCATAACAATTTGAAAAAAAAGTAAAAATGTTGGTAAGCCCAAAATATCTCACGAACCAGTAACGTTAGATTTTATATTATATATTGTGACGTGATACCAAACTAATACAATTTTGAAAAAAAACTTCAACTAACGGTTTTTTATAAATCAAACAAAATTAATAAAAATAATTTTCACCTGGAATATTTTACGAACAAAAACCGAAGAATAACGTTTTTGAGATCTGGTAAAATTTTGAGAAAAATCGAATTGACAGTTTTTCTAACAAAAAATAAAAACCTGAAAAAAAATATTACTAAAACAACATTCAATAAAATTTTAAGAAAAATGGAATCAACAGTTTATGTACAAAAATTAAAAACCAAAAAAAAACATTACTAAAAGTTCGTAAAAAATGATTTTCAACTCAAATATCTTTTCAAAAATTTAAGATATTATCTTCAATTTAATTTCATCTTATAGGAAATATTGTGTTGGGTATTCAGTTACATTTTTATAAAAATCATAAAGTCAGTTTTTTTTCATAAAAATTAAGATCTACAAAAAATAGTACGCAGAATTGGTAAAAATTGATGTTCGATTTTCAATGTCTCGCGAATAAATGAAGGTATTGACTTATTCTGTGTTAAATTTTCTTGGAAAACCCAATCTGTTTTTGTTTATATAAGAAATTAAAACTTAATAAATCCTACTAAAATTAATAAGAATTGATTTCCGACTAAAAATCTCGTTAGAAAAATAGATTTTGAAATTAAACTGTTTTATCATATGCAAAATATTGTTGGTAATTTTTAGTTAATTTTTTAGAAAAATTGAACTGACAACATTTTTAACAAAACACGAAAACCTACAAAAACAACAAAAAACTGATAAGAAATGGATTTCCACTTAAGTATTAGGAGAACAAAGGAGGACATTGACTTCAAATTATTTATCTCACACAAAATATTGGTACGAACATTTCGTTACAGTTTGAATCAAGACAATAGACAGAAGGAATGGAAAGTTATCAGTGTGGGACGCATCCCAGCCTCTTTTAATTAATTATGCATTTAGTCTATGTTGCAGTAACGGACCATAATAACAAAATGTTTCTTTTTATAAGAAATCATTTAAAATAAAGACAATTTTACAAAAAAAGGATTAAAACTGTCCTTAGAAAAGTCTCATTGGATTTGAAATAAAAATTACTTTAAAATTCGTATCGTGTTCTTAGATTTAAGCAAACAAAATAGTTATATTTAATAAACTGGAACATATATTTATTACCTTTGTGTATTTGTAAGAAACCAAGCCAATAGTTTAAAAAAATTTCATGTATGCCTTAAAAGGTAAAATTGTACGCCCATTTCTGTCATTGGACTGTTTTTCCTTACAGAACAAACTTTAACCTTTAACCACATTGCATAGTTGAATATTTTTGGAATAAGTTTTTTGTTAGACTGATATAATAATGGTAGGGAATGACAGTATATATATACTAATTTAAAGGTTTTAAATTAAGCTAATCATTGGTAACAAAAGTATATGTCATTACTGATTATCTATTTATTTTCCAGCAAAGTCTGAGCCGATCATATGAACAAATACTAATTATATCTCAAAAATATTGATACCACCGAAATTTCAGAATTTTTGACTAAGGACAACATCGTTATAATTTTGACCTGGAGTCCTAACTACGTTTTTGTTGTGTCTCTTCATCAAAATTAGTTTTATGCTATATGGGAAATTCTGAACAGTGTTTTAGTAGTACACTAATTATTGGCATTGAATTTAATGTGCCGATCTTAGGGCAAAATCTTATTGCCATAGAAAAGTGTCATAAATTCAAATTTCTACTATTATTTGCTTCGATTTTATTTAAAAAAAAAAAATTGATTTGGCTTAAGCAACCCATAGAAACTTGTGCACTTGTGTGCACAACGGTGTGCTGACACCCGGTGTGGCATTCCCTCACACACGACACACCAAATCATACACACAATAGTTGTGAAAGAGATTTTAAAGAGGAAAGAACAGAAGGAGTGACGTTGAAGCTTTTATTGAAACAACTTGCAATGCACCGGACTCAACAACGATTCAGGTACAACTGAATAGTAAATGTGCGCGCGCATCGCCATACACATCACACCGATTGAGATATCAACTCAGAACAATCAAAAACCTTCGATTTTACTTGCTCCTTGTCTGACACTGAAAATCGTTGTCTGCTACAGCTCACAAATTTCTGCACACCGGCACAACGGTGTCTATGGGCCGCTTTATGCAAAATATAAACCTATTTATGCAACAACGGGATAATGCATACAGTAACTGGAAGCTTCTGAAGAAATAACACTAACGCTCGATAAGGACGATGTAACTTTCTTAGTCTTGATTGATTTTTCTAAGGCTTTTGACATTATAAATCCTGTAATTCTGTGTAAAAAAACGTATGCAGCATTTAAATTTGTCTGTAAGTTCCGCTAAGCTTGTATAATCTTGACTAACAGATAACAAAAAGTTCTAATTGGTGACTGTTCGTCCAGTTTTTTACCTACTTCATTCGGTGTTCCTCAAGAGCCGATATTGGGCCCTCTAATACTGTGTATCTATGTATGTCAATGAAATTCCAAATTTGATCAAAAACTGTTCCTGTCATCTGTATGTCGAAGACTTTCAACTTAACTTCAGTTGTCCTCTTGGAATCATTGAGTATGTCGTCTTTAATATCAACATCCATATAAATGGAATTATAGGCAAAGTTTATGGTGCTCTACGTACTTTATTGGTAACCTAATATTTTAAACCAATAAACACACGCATATTGCTCGCCAAGGCTTTGTTAATACCAATCTTAATATATGGTTGTGAATTATATTTCACATGTAGTTATGATAGTAAACGTAAACTTAATGTTGCTTTTAATAATATTGTTCGCTATGTTTTTCGCCTACGAAGATATGATAGTGTATCTAATTTTGCTATCCAGCTGCTAGATATGTCCTTTGATAACTACCTTAAACTTCGTAAATCGTTTCTACTCTACGATGTACTGCTTATACACCAACCACAATACTATTTAATTTTCCTACGTCTATAGAAGATTTCGTCACTTGATCATATTTTACATAAACTCAGTCCGACTGTGGAACTTTCTCCCACGCGCTTTTAAGGGGATATATTTGCACAGCGATGTCGAGGTTGCTGTGTTAATTTATTCAAAGCCGTTTAAAACCAGTGGCTCTAAAAAGTGTGAATTGGTTGTCAAAGTTTCTGTTGAAGGTGCTGAGTTAACGTCTATTTTGCTCAAATGAAATGTCTCTTTTTACTTGACTCATAAGGCTATCCAATCCAGTTCTAGATTAGAGTTAAGAATATTTGTTTAAATGTGTAATTTTTATCTTAAGGTTTCTCAGTAACGAGTTAAGTCGTTCGCACAATATGTAATTATAAGCTAGTAACTTACAAGAAATGTTGGTTTTCTCGGAAAAATTACGAACTGAACATAATTCCTCTTACAAACGTAACAATATTTTCTTGGATTGTCTCACTTAATCATTTTCATTGCATCGTTTCAAATTCTTCAATCCACTCCAATCTCCCTTTTCTCGTATTCCATTACGATGGCGGCGGCGGCGAATATGTACACTATACTAACTTGGAGTATAGCTAAGGTCGTAACTAACACCCCCATCAACTCTCGATCTCGATGTGGATGAAATTAATTTGTGCATTTGCAGAATTTAACTCGAACACAATTCGAAAGCCAAAACTTAATTTTCCACCAATTAGTCCGTAAGTTTGTTCCAGCTGATTTGGATGTAACAGAGGAGCCTGACTACAAACGGGTGCCAGGGCGGGGAAGGGGAACCCTCTAGGACTGTAACTGTATCTTTTTTGGTGGGAAAAACAATGTAGGCAAACACATATCAGTTGCTAGTAGTTGGTGTTGCGGTAAGTTGGTTAGTTTTATATGCGTGGGCGTGGGTATTTTAGTTTATTACGGAATCATGAATGTAAATTTGTTCAGCAGAATACGATTTATAAAACAATGTTTCTCCGCTTCTTCCTATAATGGAAGGCTAGCTAGCCTGGCATGTTGGTGAAAAAGCAATTTTCTGTGCACAAATGCAATTGGTGCAAGGAGAAGGAGATACATTTTAATGTAGCAGATTCAAATTGCTGGATGGGCAGCTGGAGCGAGAAAAACGTGAAGGTATGTTATTATATTATGCACATGTATGAGTAGGGGACATGGTAACGATGTGGGTATTGTGGACTTGTTCCTGCACCGATAGGATGCAATAGAAGGATTGAAATTAATGAAACTTATTTGGCGTTAATTTTGATGATGAAATGCATAGAATGGTGGCCATGATTATGATGCGGTTATAGGCTGGGTAAAAATTTGATTGATTTCATTCTTTTATGAAATTGAATTTGTAAATCAATTTAATCTGATGAGAGATTGTATGCAATGATAAGGCATAATTGTAAATAAACCACTGCTGCCGCACAGCGCACAAGCTTAGTTGTAATTCAATCCCTTTTTTATTTGATCTATAGAAATCTAGGTAGGTACGCAAAAGACAGCAAATGTTTGCTTTAAATGTCATAATTTGGTTTGAAGTTGTAATTTTATGCAAACTGTTAGGAAAACAACTTGAAAGTTATATCAACACTATTTAATATAATCACTTTTCTATAATTACCTACTTACTAATATTTTTATTTTAAACTAAAAAACAAATGAAAGCCAGGTGAAAACATGAGAAAAATTAATCAGCTGAAAAGAGTAACACATGGCGATTAGGTAAGAAAATTGTTGAAATTTACAATTTCATTATTGGTAAATATCTACATGTTAAATGTCAGTTTCTTAAAATTTAAAAAGCTTTAATGTTGTAAAAAAAACGCACTGAAATAGACTTTTATCAAAACTAAACCAAGCAAATATTGTATGTAGGTATATTATATAGAGACAGAAAATATAAATACCTTAATTACTTAAATGGGAGCTAAAATCTTTTGTAAACTAGAACTTCTAGATATATCTCATTCCCTAGCTAGATGTCTCCAGTTGCGAACTCCAAGTTGATGCTGTCATATGCAGCCTTGAAATCGATCTGGTGTAATGTGGATATTTGATCGAGTGTGGACTTTCCTGCTCTAAGGCCACGCTGGTAAGGAACTATTATGTTGTTGAAGAGGGGCTTAGACGTTCGGTAATTACATGAGAGAAGATTTTGGGGCCTTCTTTTTTTATATGATAACTTTTTTTTCTCTAAAATTTCCTTTTCTGCGGACGCAAAAACTCTAGACAAGCTTTTGTATAAAATAGTCAGAAACTCAGTTTCTAGTGTTTTTTTCTTTTAATGCTTTGAAAAAAAAACAACGGATAGTTTTACTATTTGAAAAAGAAAAAATAAAGTTATACAATGGAATATTTTGAGTACATTTTGTTATTTTCGGAAAACAAAGCAGCGCTAAGATTTTGTATTTTGGTAAACAAAAACAATTAAATAAAAAAAACAATGTAGTGCACTTGTAACGTGAAAAATTGTTAATCGAATAGTGTGCATTAGGGCCTGTAAGCGTCAGGATATGTATGGAGGGCATTTCGCCTTCCTGCAACCACCCTTATTGGGAACATTACAGGACTTGTTTCTAAGCGAGGTTGGCAAAGTATCTATTACTCAACCCCACGCCTACCTCGAATCCTATAGTGTTTGCAAGCAGGAGTGTTACACGCATTAATGCATTTTTTGGCTTACAATAGTTACACTTAGAAATTTGGAAATAAAGACAGAATGGTATTGCTTTCTTTTGTTTTTTTTCATTGCTATCTGGCTCAAATTCCAACATTTCTGCCTTATTACCCACAACTAGTCTAGTTTAAATGAAATAACCAGACAATCATTTTTAGAGTTTTTCACAAACATTTCTGATGTCATTTCCGGGTGCTTTTGAAAAGTGCTACATACATTACATACATTCAGACATTTTGATGCGGGATTCATGGAAATATGTAAGCACATAGACGTGCATTTGTACTATCTATTTATGTCCAAACATCGTTTTTCCAAAAATTAATATAATTTTGTTAGCACCTGGAAAAAGGGCCCAAGACGCTATTCAAGTTTCTTTATACAAACATTTGTTTACTTGCGACATAGAGGAACTACGTACATGGCAAGTTTTGCGCTTGTAAAAATGCGCCTTATATTTACTAAATACATCTTGTTAAATTTACATTAGGATTATTTAAATGTTATTGATCAATTTGCATCAAAATCCAGTTGATAGTTTTTACAAATTATAAAAACCTTATGAAAATACTAATAAGAATTTGGTTTGTTGATTTCGAATTTATCTTATTTCATACAAAACGTGGGGAGAGTACGATAACTTAGGCGACAAAGTTTAATGACGGATTTGTATGGAACAGTTAAAAACAAGCATTTTATACTATGGGAGGGGGGGGTCTATCTCCTCCCGTTTAGGCGGTAGGGGCAGTTAAAAAAAATATGTACATTAAATGGAAAAAAAATAATTAAAAAATAACGGTAATACCCTCAATTAAGTGTTATACCTTTTTTTAAAGCCAACACTTTTGTCTATTAGCTTGTTTTTAAATCAAGTCAAAACTATGCATAGTTTTTAAAAAAAAATTGTTTTAAAGTCAAAATTTGTGCAAAAAAAGTTAAAAAAAAAAGGTTTAAAGTGTAATTTTTCAAAACTTTCAAATTATTTACTGTTTTTTTTTTAGAATTCATTGCTCTTATTTGTTTTTTATCAAAAACTGAAAACTAGATGACTTTATGTCTTCTAGTTCTTGAGAAAATTGAAAATTACCAAAATAAATATTTTAATTAAATTACTTTTTCCTTGCTTAAGTATTAACGTAGTCTTATTTTGATAGTAATAATCGAATCTGGATTAAGATATACCTAGGGTAAATTAATTTTTCTTAAATCCAGCTTATTTAAATGCAAAAAAAACTTTGCATGCACCCCATCTTGCACCCACCCCACCTTGCACACACTCCAACTTGCACCCACCCCAAATCCTATAGTGTGCCCAAGCAGGGGGGTTGCAGGGGGGCAGCATGCCCCCCCTTACAGATGCCACTGTTGCATACACCCAAACTCGCGCACACCTTACTGTTGCATACACCCAAACACGTATTACGCATACGCAAATACCAATATTACTATCAAAATAAGACCACTCAAGCAAAAAAAAAAGAATTAAATTAAAATAGTAGTTGTGGTTATTTTCAATTTTCTCAAAAACTAAAAGACATAAAATCATCTAGTTTTCAGTTTTTGATCAAAAACAAATAAGAGCAATAAATTCTGAAATAAAAACAATGGGAGATAATCTTGAAGTATTGAAAAAGTTACACTTTAAACCTTTTTTTAACTTTTTTTACTCAAATTTTGAGTTTAAAATTAAATTTTTATTTTCAATTTTCTCAAAAACTAAAAGACATAAAATCATCTAGTTTTCAGTTTTTGATCAAAAACAAATAAGAGCAATAAATTCTGAAATAAAAACAATGGTAGATAATCTTGAAGTATTGAAAAAGTTACACTTTAAGCCTTTTTTTAACTTTTTTTACTCAAATTTTGAGTTTAAAATTCAATTTTTATTTTCAATTTTCTCAGAAACTAAAAGACATAAAATCATCTAGTTTTCAGTTTTTGATCAAAAACAAATAAGAGTAATAAATTCTGAAATAAAAACAATGGTAGATAATCTTGAAGTATTGAAAAAGTTACACTTTAAACCTTTTTTAACTTTTTTTACTCAAATTTTGAGTTTAAAATTAAATTTTTCAAAAACTACGCGTAGTTTTGACTTGATTTAAAAACTGGCTAATAGAACAGAATGTTGGCTTTAAAAAAATGTATACAACTTAATTGTAAGTATCACCGTTATTTTTTAAGAATTTTTTTCCATTTTAAGTAATATTTTTTTTTAAATTGCCCCTCCTGCCTAAACGGGGGGAGATAGACCCCCCCTCCCATAGTAAAAAATGCTTATTTTTAACTGTTCTAAAAAATTCCGTTATAATATCTTGTCGCCTAAGTTATCGTACTCTTGCCCAAAACGTTGTTGTCAATATTTGGAAACATTCTTATAAAAGCTCCAACTGACAGTTTTTTTTCAATAAAAGCAAAAACCTATTCATTTAACGTATTAAGTATCTTCATCTGGACAACTCAATATTTAATTTTTGATTTCTTTTCAAATAAAATATCATTTACATAACGGCACCAATGGGAATTTATCAAGTTTGGGTCCATTTTTCAGACAATTGCCCCTCCTATTTAGTCGAGAGATAACTATATGATTTTTGTCTTGTCTTATAACGTTATCTAATCCCGCCAACCTACCCCAATCACCCTGTATATTAGTCCATTAAAATAAGGCGAAAAAACTGAAAACTTGTATATTCGTAAGTTATAGATCGTCAAATGTCGTGAACGGCGTTGGCAAAACCTTTTTTCTGCAACAGCACCGTGGTACACAACTATGCAGTACATTTACAAAACATCAATTTGAATTATTTGTCTGAAGCTATAGTGAAAACATATAAATAAATCTATTTTGTATACATAATTCTACAAATATCTAGGTGGTTTTGTGTGTCTAACGCTAACCGCAATAGAAACTTTTGTAGAGCGTCAAATTCTAAGACAAATTCTTTTCTGAGAGACAAGATAGAAATAAAATCAAAAAGAGTCTGGGATACCACCCACACTGATAACTTTTAATCCCGTTTAATGATTTGTCTTGTTTAACTTTAACAAAATATTCATAACAATATTTTGTATGAGATAAATAATTTGAAGTCAATATCTTTCTTTCTTCTCTTATATCTTGAGTCAAAATTATTTCCTATCAGTTTTTGTTGTTTTTGTAGGTTTTCGTGTCTTGATTAATTTTTTAAAAGATATTTAAGTCGAAAATCAATTTTTAACAACTTTTAGTAATGTTTTTTAAGGTTGTTATTTTTGTAAAAAAAACTGTCAATTTGAATTTTCTCATAATTAATAAATATTAACTTATAATTATAATTATTAAAAATAAATTTCAAAGACGCTATTCTTCGTTCCATAAACTTATTTCGGAGATAAAATCATTTTTTGTTCGTAAGTGGGGACAATTATTTTTTGTTCAGTTTTTTTTTGTTTTATAAAAAAAAAGTTTATTGAATTTTTTTTCAAAATTTATCAGCTATGTTTGAAACGTCGAGAACTGTCAAAATTTTAGATGCGACAAATAAGACCGATTACAATATTTTAAAATTATCAAAGTTTTGTGTATTTTTTGTTTTAAATCTTAAAATGCCGTCGGCAACTATTTACTATTACTATTAATATTAAGGCCTGAAATTTTCAGAGAATTATTTGAGAGTTTGACGTTCCTAACAAATGTTCACCATGGATACTAAAAAAAAAAACATTTACAAAAAGTAAAAAGTATCTTAATTAAAGTAGAATAAAATAGCAATTCTATCATTAAAAAACTGCTGACCTGGAAACGTCTTCAAGTCCCTCGATGCATTTTAGAAATACAGCTGTGTCATAAATATGACATTTCGAATAAATTAATCCTCGGAAGCAAAATTTTATCATATTATATGAGTTTTTGATCAAGTGCAAGAGAGGTTTGCTTGTATGTACATTTGGCTGAGGATAAGACTAAATATTGATTAACGGATTTCGTTGGGGAATCGACTATATGATTTTCATAGATAGTTTCAGAATCCTAAGTTCCATATGTTGCTGGGTTACAGACTGGACAATGAAATGTTACTTTTGTGTGTATTTTGGAGTTACTGTAAAGAATACATTATACATTTTATAATCGCTAAATTGAACAATTCCTTACTTTGACACAAACAGGGACATAGACAAGAATTTGGTAAATTTAATTCTCTTAAGCAGATAAAAGATTGCCAGAAAGCTTTTTTTCATTACTTTTTTTGCGTGGTAAGTTAAGTAAAAAAATATAAGGACAAGCTTTGCACACGAAATTATAATACAGTTTATATGGTGGTGTAGAAGCATCAGTTGAAAATGGCGTAAGTTTTTTTTTTATCTCTGAGCTTAAGTTGGTTAAGTACACTCTGAGCACAGTTTGATATAAAACCTATAAGAATTATATTTTAACTCCACTCTGAGCTCAAAGAGCGCCTTCTAACTAGAACTTATTGAAAAAGAAACTTAAAAAGGAACACAAATATTTTTTGACAGAAAGGCAAGTGGTGACCGTCGTTATCCGCCTAAAGGAGATTTGACTGTACCTACTCTACATATATTTTATTTTTTATAAGGCTGCAGGTTTTTATGGAATTGTCTGCTACATTTAACATTATCAAATTCCTATTATTCACTGTTTGGACTTTGGAAAACTATCCATTTCATATTCGCGTACAATATAGGTCTGCATTTCACAATGTAATGTTTACATTCATAAATATTTCTATTTTTTTTTTTTCAAAATAAAATTTGCATATCACCTTGTGGTCGAATATTTATTCGAAAATCGAATCTTATGTCAAATTGAAGCCGTTGGAAGAAGCAAAACCATTTCTTAACCGAGTTGCATATCCCAAAACCCCCAATTGAGGGTCTAATAAATCAAAGATATGACTCAAACTGAGATATAAATCAGAGTTCAAACACTTTAGAACCTCATGGAGAAATTAAAAAAAATCAAAATCAAGAATTTTGTATTTTGTTCATCATTAAAAACAATTAATACATTAACGCATAATAAAAACATAACAATATTTAAATCGGTTCTTTTTTTATAAATTTATATCTTTTTTACAAATATAATGAAGCAATTTCTAAATATTTTTGTTAATTGTTCAATAAATGTAAATGTGATGAAATAAATATTTAAAAATGAATTCATTAATCTAAATGTAAAATTGCTCATAACTTTTAAAAAATGGAGTGCTTTCAGAAATAATATCATTTTTTTTTGTTTAATGGAAAAGTTTCAAATTCAAATTCATCGTTTCCACTACTTTTCCTTAAATTAGTGTTAATGAATTCAAATAGTATATGTAATAATAATTTATTTATTATAAAATTGTTATAATACACATTTTAGACTAAAAAAAAACTTACCATCAACACCAATCGCTCAGCTTCCGAATGACGGCAAATGCGTCAAATCTATAAATTCATTAAGAAAGTTTCATCGTTAAATTTCCAACATTAAAAATGTTGTGGAGTAGATACAGCCAAGTCAAACCATTTAAGCACATTGCGCTACATGCGATGCAGGATGCATTAAATGATTTCCTTCCAACACCCACTAATGAACAACAAAAAGTTGTAGCTTGAGAAAAGGGAAAGGCGAAACAGTTTCGGGCAGGACATTCCACTTTGCAAAGAAGATAAGAAAACAAAACTTTTAATAGCCAAAGAGCGATTATAGCAAGAAGTTCTTTGCCAATTTAAAGGGAGGCAAAAAGTCGAAATCGTTTTTGGATTTAATTAGCATCGTTTGAAAAAGTGTACAGGACATTTATCGGCTATAAATCTTTTGTAAGCGGACTTGAAACTGCTAATGGGTGATTTTTTTGAAGTTAGGATTTTCATGCATTAGTATTTGACAGATCACGCGGGATTTCAGACATGGTGTCAAAGAGAAAGATGCTCAGTATGCTTTGACATTTCATCATGAATAGACTTACTAACGAGCAACGCTTGCAAATCATTGAATTTTATTACCAAAATCAGTTGGCAGAAAATCCGATTTTTTATCGACAAATTTTGTTCAGCGATGAGGCTCATTTCTGGTTGAATGGCTACGTAAATAAGCAAAATTGCCGCATTTGGAGTGAAGAGAAACCAGAACCCGTTCAAGAACTGCCCATGCATCCCGAAAAATGCACTGTTTGGTGTGGTTTGTACGCTGGTGGAATCATTGGACCGTATTTCTTCAAAGATGCTGTTGGACGCAACGTTACGGTGAATGGCGATCGCTATCGTTCAATGCTAACAAACTTTTTGTTGTCAAAAATGGAAGAACTGAACTTGGTTGACATGTGGTTTCAACAAGATGGCGCTACATGCCACACAGCTCGCGATTCTATGGCCATTTTGAGGGAAAACTTCGGAGAACAATTCATCTCAAGGAATGGACCGGTAAGTTGGCCACCAAGATCATGCGATTTGACGCCTTTAGACTATTTTTTGTGGGGCTACGTCAAGTCTAAAGTCTACACAAATAAGCCAGCAACTATTCCAGCTTTGGAAGACAACATTTCCGAAGAAATTCGGGCTATTCCGGCCGAAATGCTCGAAAAAGTTACCCAAAACTGGACTTTCCGAATGGACCACCTAAGACGCAGCCGCGGTCAACATTTAAATGAAATTATCTTCAAAAAGTAAATGTCATGGACCAATCTAACGTTTCAAATAAAGAATCGATGAGATTTTGCAAATTTTATGCGTTTTTTTTTAAAAAAAAGTTCTCAAGCTCTTAAAAAATCACCCGATAGATTTGTACTTTTAAAATTGGTAGCGAGACGGTGTTCTATTCAATTACTTAGTTCTTGGAAGATAGTATAATTTTATATCAATGCGTTGCAATTGCCTGTAGTTCAAAAACGAATAGAATTTCGCTATCCGTTTTAGAAGAGTTATCCAAGCTAAATTTGGTGTTGGGCGAACACTGAATCACCATCAGAGATCGCCCTTGACTTTAAATTAGCTTTGATCTGTGCATTATTAAGAAAAAATTGAAACAAAAATATAAAGAATTTTAAAAAATTCAACTTTATTCAAAATATAATCGAATATTGACATCAACTTATTTTGACTGTTTCCACCAACCTGCACTATCTCAAAAAGTAGTGTGAATATTCAAAATTAGAGGAATCTAATCTAATTCAGCTCAGTGAACTCTAAATAAGTGTAAGTCAGTGCAGACATTGTCTCAATGAACACAAAAAAGCTATACTTTCCTGCCAGAATAGTACAATGTAGCTGGTTGATTATTTCCCAAACAAACAGCCAACAAGCATTTTTGAAATGCCAGCAAAAACAACTTGTTTTAGTGTTTTTATAAGAAAATCGCAAAAAAGTATAATTACGTTTCATTCAACTGACATAAATGGTCAGAATGTTTTAAACTGCGGATATTACAAAATGTAAACGATTTAATTATTGCTCTCATTTTGTTTCAATTTAAATTCTGAGTTTTAAGAAATGTGAATTAAAGTTTTAATGAATATTGCATTACACTGATTTATGTAAGTGTAAATTCCTATACAAACTTCGCAGCAATAAGCAATAAATAAATAAATTGAAACTAAAACACAACGGCCCATATTCATAGTTGTTTGATAAGTTCCGATTTTGTCTTTGCTAAACTAAACTCTAATTTATTATATTTATAAACAATTAAACCCATTTTCAAACGATAGTTTTGAGTCTAAAAATAAACACTACTTAAACCTATGTTTAAGCTACTTTTAGCTCTAAATTCTATGAAAGTTTTAAATATATCTGTGTGTTTCCAAGTCTTAACAGACTAAGAATTTTCGATCGGTATTTTCACCCAAGTAACATAGGCAATGTGATGTAAAGTAAATATTGTTACAACAGGTGACTTGCATGACATTTTTCAACTTAACAGAAAAAAGGCTCTCCAGCTAACGCTTTTTATTTTTGAAATTTCGCTAGAATTGTAGTAGAATATACCTGTCTCAAACTAAACAGAGTTGCCAAATTCTTTATGAATAGCAGCTGTGTCTCACCTAGATGTTAAATTTAGACTCCAGTTCAAATAAAATCGGGTTTAAAATATGACTATGAATATGCCCCAAAAAGTACCTCAATTTATAACAAACGATCAAGTCTCATCCCTTTCTCTGTTTCAACGTGGCTGCACAAAAATCAATGGAGGAGACTTTGAAAAAATTATTATCTGTTGTATGTATAAAATTATTCAATCAAATCAATCTGAAGATGTAAATTCATGAATTTTAGCATAAAATATATGTACATACAAGGTTGGATCCAGACTTTTCATCAGGGGGGGGTCACACACTTAGATGAGTTTTAATAATTGATAAAATGACAACTTTAGTTATCAAATTATTTTAGAACACTGTTGTCCAGCAAGGTATGGTCTAACTATTTAATTTGGATGACTCCCTACATATGAAAGCATTCCAAGATTCCAACAGTTTTCTAAATATGCCATATTTAATAGCTAAAACACAATAGTTTAGAGGGTTTTTGGTGCATTTCGCGCAGAAATGTAGGAAATTGTTTTAAAACGTTGCTTTTTTCCAAAAATAAAATACACTTTTCTAGTTTCTATTTCTATTAATGCGAAGAACGCTGCAAAAATTCAAAAATCCAGAAAATGAGAGAGGATCTGATATGTAGAAATATCGGGCTTTTTTTGACGTAGTTTTTTCGAACTCAATTTTCGGGAGTCTCTTATTACTATCGTTATCAATCTGCTTACTCGTATTTTGATCTTAAAGGCGTCAACAAAACCTAAAAATTGTAGAGATAAAAAGGTTTGGTTCTTGAATTTAAGGATATAGTTGCATTTAAGTACATAATTTCTCTAAAAAATTAAATTAAATTAAAACAAAGTAAGGTAGGTGAACAAATAAGTTGGGAAGAAAAGTTTTTGTGGCACTCACAAATTACACGTTTCAAAGCTTCAATATCAATAGATATGAAACGTTTATTATGTTTTTAACTTAGCCATTAGTTTAACAAAAGTGTCACTTGATTTTTTTGGGACATTTGTATTATTGAAATTCGTGTTTAAATCTCAGTTCTAGAGCATCCAAAGCAAATATACTTCAAAAGTAGATTTATTTAATTTTTTAAGATCTTTTGTATTCAACAGTAAACCAATTTTGAAAGAAATAAAATGCACGACTGGGTCGCTAGAACTTACTAATTTCTTCCAAAAAGTCTGTTTAAAAATATTTCCCATATTTTAAGATTTAAAAATGTACCTGCAAAATAAGTTTTTCTCATAAATTTAAATGCTATTTTATTTGCCAAAAAATCTAGATTAACTTATTTTTTTTTTTCGAAAATCATTTTAAATTTTAAATCATAAAAAATCATCATTTTGATCATAAAAAATCATCATCAATTTGATCATTGACAAGATCTTGCACAGAAAATAGAAGAATTTTGAAATCGGTCCATTAGTTCTTGAGAAAACTTAAAAACAATATAAAAGGTGGTTTGAGGGGTACCCTTCTGGAGCAATACGAAAATATGTTTTTCTTGTAGAAAGAAGCCAAATTAAGAACACAAAATTTAGAGAAAGTTTTAGAAAAATCACATGTTTGAACCAACAAATTTGTATGGGGATTGCTGTTATTTTTCGTATTAATAAAATGAAAAAAAACGCCTTACACTAATCGGCTGAAAATCTTAATTTCAATCAACACAATTGTTTGGTCTGTAGGGGCCAGAAAAGACAGACGGAAGGAATCGGGGTACCCATTTTTTTTTAGAGACTTCTACCGTCGTAATGTCATATTTGATTAAAAGCTCTAGTTTGAAATTGTTTACTAATGCAAAATTGCTATATAGTTCCTATATGTCGCAAGTAAAAATCACTTCAATAATCACTATTTATGTGTGACAAGAAAATGTAATAATAAAATTGAATGCTAGTAAGGAATTTAAAGGCAACTTAATATAAAATTGATGATCTCTTATGCAAGGTTCTTCTTAAGAATCTGAATATTTGCTCTTTTTCTTAGAAACAAGTTTTTTTCAAATTCTAAATTGAGTGAAAACAAAAATTTTAGTTGTTTTTGACAGCAAACCACTTTTTGGTGAATGTCGTTAAATTACTAATAAATCTTTAGATGAAATCTTTACTTATACAACTTAACTGTATAAGCTTTATGGCTCATATGAACCCCCCCCCTGGATCGTCCATTGGTCAAAAGTTGATGAATTTGTGCTGTGTTTTTGGAATAGGGCTGAATATCCGATTCATATTATGTTCTTGGTCCAATCTTCAGTCAAAATTAGTACTTTTAGCAACAAAGTTTAAGGAAGTAAAGTACAAATGTTGTTTTCATATACAAAAAATAAATAATTCAAAATATAATGGGGGTCATATCCATTAACGCAATACGATTACTTTCGAATTGAAGGGAATTCCTACGAAAAAGCAAACAAATTATCTCCCAGGGGGGGTCATGACCCCTACGACCCCCCCCCCCCTGGATCCGCCATTGTGTACATACACTTCGTGTCACATGGATAGAGACAGGATTTTATGGTTTTTTATTTGTCGATATTTCTTAAACCCTTAGGGTTTTTGGAAAACCCCAAAAATGGATGAATGAGGTATGTATTATTATTGCAAGCAACATTTTTGGATTAAGTTGATAAATACAAGTTTTATGACGGTTTTTCCAAAGAAGGTCATAAAAAGTATCTGTTTTTATGTGTCACATGAATAGTGATAAGATCTAAATTTACCTGTAAGACTTTTTAAAGTAAAGAAAATAAAAAAAAAAACTTATGGTTTAGGTAAATACTGGTTTTATTAAATAGATTAAACATTTGGGAACACGATTAGAAACATAAATCATGTATATTATGGTTACTGTTTACTTTTCCCGGATTCCAAGTCCAAAACCGTTTATTAGTAAAGTGAACAAGATAAAGATATGGAATTCGCAAAAGCTTACGCCAATAAGGAATCAGACTTTTGGGACAAACTTATATTTTCGGACGAAAGCAAATTTAATATCTTTCGTAATGATGGTCGAGAATTGGTGTGGCCAAACCAAACACTGCTCTTAACAAAGAAAATTTGCTTCCAACAGTCAAGTATATATAGGTGGCGGAGTCATGGTATGGGTGTGTGTGGCAGCACCGGGGTTAGGGCAGTTAGTTTTTATATATGCCATTATGGATAAGATGGTATTTCTAAATATACTTAAGAATAATCTCAAGAAAAGTGCGGAGACATTGGGTCTTGCTGAGAGTTTCTATTTTAGGCAATGATCCGAAACATACTACTCATGTGGTCAAGGAATAAATCCTCTCAACAATACTCCTCACTCTCAAGACACCGCCACAGTTTTCAGACATGAATCCCATTGAACATCTTTGGGATGTGTTAGATAGAAGAATCAGAAAACACACTATTACCCGTAAAACCCATTTAAAAACAGTGCTTGCTGATGAATGGTCCAAAAGTACTCAGGAAACAACAAAAAAACTGTTTTTTTCGATGCAGAATAGACTCAAAGAAGTCTTTAAAAATCAGGATATGCCAACTCGCTATTAATTTTGTTTCTTCATTAAATTAAATGCATTTTGCTTAAAATTTCTTTATTTGTGCACATGATATTGTTATTTTTGTTAAATTTAAAAATATAATTGTTATTTTTTTTTGTCACATGCTTTATAAAATTAATTAAAATAAATTATTATAAACTAATTTAAAAAAATACTAAATAATTTTTAATAAAAAATAAGTTACTTTTTAAAAATACAGGTGTGCCAATACTTTTTTTCGTGTCTCTATGCATACCAGTTTTAAGGTTGAGACAAATATTTAAGCTTACATAAAACATTTCATTTAATTTAACAATTATGTTGTACGTAGTTATTTCGGCGAAAAACAAAAAAGCTGTTTTACTACTACATATGTACTTTATGTTCAAATACATCAGCTGATTTTGAAAATTTTGCCACTTACATTACAATTTTTGTTTGTTTACACATTTGGCCAGAAATGAGCAATTCACTTTTATGCAGTGAATATTAATATTCAAATATATTGCGATATAGTCTTTAGGTACGGCCATACAGTGCACTATGCATAGGTACATGTATACCATATATGTATGTGTGCACAAGAACTTATAAAATACTCATAAATAAATAATAGTTGCCAAAGAATGGATAATTTAGTCCCTTCCCACGTCACTATGGCAACATATCGGAAATCTCGTAATATATATATAATGGGTGATTTTTTTGAGGTTAGGATTTTCATGCATTAGTATTTGACAGATCACGCGGGATTTCATACATGGTGTCAAAGAGAAAGATGCTCAGTATGCTTTGACATTTCATCATGAATAGACTTACTAACGAGCAACGCTTGCAAATCATTGAATTTTATTACCAAAATCAGTGTTCGGTAATCCGCTTTTTTATCGACAAATTTTGTTCAGCGATGAGGCTCATTTCTGGTTGAATGGCTACGTAAATAAGCAAAATTGCCGCATTTGGAGTGAAGAGCAACCAGAAGCCGTTCAAGAACTGCCCATGCATCCCGAAAAATGCACTGTTTGGTGTGGTTTGTACGCTGGTGGAATCATTGGACCGTATTTTTTCAAAGATGCTGTTGGACGCAACGTTACGGTGAATGGCGATAGCTATCGTTCAATGCTAACAAACTTTTTGTTGCCAAAAATGGAAGAACTGAACTTGGTTGACATGTGGTTTCAACAAGATGGCGCTACATGCCACACAGCTCGCGATTCTATGGCCATTTTGAGGGAAAACTTCGGAGAACAATTCATCTCAAGGAATGGACCGGTA
The DNA here is from genome assembly GCA_920104205.1 of Eupeodes latifasciatus. Taxonomy (NCBI): domain Eukaryota; kingdom Metazoa; phylum Arthropoda; class Insecta; order Diptera; family Syrphidae; genus Eupeodes; species Eupeodes latifasciatus. The sequence goes on from OV049925.1 coordinate 74,924,361, forward strand.
AGTTGGTCACCAAGATCATGCGATTTGACGCCTTTAGACTATTTTTTGTGGGGCTACGTCAAGTCTAAAGTCTACACAAATAAGCCAGCAACTATTCCAGCTTTGGAAGACAACATTTCCGAAGAAATTCGGGCTATTCCGGCCGAAATGCTCGAAAAAGTTACCCAAAATTGGACTTTCCGAATGGACCACCTAAGACACAGCCGCGGTCAACATTTAAATGAAATTATCTTTAAAAAGTAAATGTCATGGACCAATCTAACGTTCAAAATAAAGAATCGATGAGATTTTGCAAATTTTATGCGTTTTTTTTTTAAAAAAAAGTTCTCAAGCTCTTAAAAAATCACCCGATATATGTATATATAACATCAACTGCATCTAACGGTGCATAAATGCAAACATTTCTATTTTTCCCATTCAGGACATTTCAAACAAAAGACAACAGCAAACAAAAAGAAACAAATTTGAAGAACAGCTTGGGATGCGAGGACTTCTTTTATGAGTTTACTCTTTGCCATTTAGATCATCCTATAGCATCCCAAAGCAGCAGTAGCAACATCAGAACTAAATCACTCGGTAGGAAAATTTCTTATACCTACTTATGCCATCGGAGCAATAACAATTTCCAATAAGATTTATGCCGCACAATAGCTGCTCCTTGCCAAAAGCATTAAGTCTATAGGAACAGAACAAGAGAAAAATCGGTAGTAACTGAAAGAACAGCACCAATGAACTCGTCTTTTGGCATTGGCAAGAAGAAACAAAATCCTTCTCCGTATGGTGGAGGTGGTATGCAATTTGCTTCTTCTTGAAGTTCGACTTTGTGTTGTGCCTCATTGCAAGACAACACAAACTCACACTGTTCAAACATGTGTAATGGATCATGCGATGCTATAGTATTGGAACATGGAACCCCTTTGAATTGAAAGTTAATAATACCATAGGACTGGGCTGTAGAAACAAAATGGGATGAAGTTCCAATAAATATAAAATTTTTCAATTTAATGAAATTCCAAAAATATGTTCATAAGAATGTTTTTTCTATCTGATATCTGAAAAGAAAATTGGTACTAGTCTTTTAAAAAAAAGGTGTTCATGTTCAGTAATTTACAGAAGATACAAGGTAAAACATAAATTGTTTCGGATTAAGCTTAGGAATGTTCTAAAATTAACAAAATACGAAAAAAGAATAAAACTGTAAAAAAAAGTTCAGGAGACTTTTCGGGCTCCTTTAAAAATAATGTTAGCCTTAGGCATTTACTAAGCCTTCATGGACTGCAACCAGCTGATTCGTTAATAAATATCGTTATACCATACTTATACGTTCGCCCAGTGGGTCGTTATTTGCACACTGTAGTAGAAAATTCTTCTATTTTCAGTCCAGGGTGATATAAAGTTTTTCAAAACGTTCTTACGGGTAAACCTTTTATTGACCGTAATCTTCGTTCTGTTTTGTAAATGTTTCGGAGCTATGCTGACTTATATTTCTCTTTTCGTATTGGATTCCTTCTTACATAATGTGTCTGTTTATCTCATTTTCGTTTCTATTATAAGAACATAAGTAGATATAGGTATAACATTTTGAATATTCTACTTACACTGCTTCTCCTTCTGAAAAGTTAGTATAAAACGACCTTTCATTACACCAATTTAACGTTGCCTGAAAGTGTTATGACTCCGGCAGTAGTTGAAGCGTTATTTGATTTTGTGGGGCCAATTTTTTTTCGCACCCGTGCATACCCAGAGTCCTAAAAGATCTCAACACACACACATCCGCTGGCTCGGATGGCATCCCCGCTATTGTTGTGAACAAACTGTATCATCTATCCTATTCTACAGGTCTCGGTCGCAATAAATAGATGGAAAACAGCACTAATCGAGGCCATACCCAAAAAAGGCAAATCAGCCTTAATCGACCTATTCTGCTTACGTCCCTTCTTTCTAAGGTCATGTAAATGCTGAATAATTTGCAGCTCATCTCCAAGATCGAAGGCTTCTTATTAACCGGTACTATGGCTTTCGAAGCAATAGTGCCACTGGTGATCTCTGGAGCATTTAACCAAAAAGTGGAACAAATCCTTACACCGTTTTGGAGAAAGTAAGATTATTGCGCTTGATATTTCAAAAGCACTTGATAGGGTTTGGCATCAGACCCAATAATCGAAAATGCTTGCCTTCTCCGACAGTATATAATTTTTTGTAATGATCTCCTGTCAGATCTAGATCCTGCATACTAGTGAAACGTAGCATTAATGTATTTTTACTCCATAATTTCAGTGATAAAGATAGCACCGTAGCTGGGCTGGAAACAACCAAAGGAAGCTTCGGACATAATTGCAACAATCCTTGAGGCAATTTTTACCAGCTGTCTTTACCTGGTCCATATTTCCTCGGCATGGAGAGAAGTTAAAGTTGTTTTTATAACCAAAGCAGATAAATGCTCGCAAGCCAATCCTAAAGATCTACGACCTATAAGTCTATCATCATTCATTCTTAAGACCTTAAAAAGATTGATTGATATCCATTTGAGGACAAGTATTTATACAAGACTTCTGTCTTCGTCTCAACATGCCTACTGTAAAGGTTAATCGGTGGAAACAGCGTTACACACCTTAGTACGCACCGTCAAATATTCCCTTCATCATAAAGAGTGCAATATGGTTGCTTTCCTTGACATCGAAGGTGCCTTTAACAACGTGTACACATCTGCAATCACACCTGCGCTAACATCTCTAAACGTAGAGAGTTCGCTTTGGGAGTTAATTCATTTAATGCTTACTAGCAGAATAATTAACTCAAAACTGGGCAACTCTTCTGGCAGACGATTCGTTAGTAGAGGGACACCGCAAGGTGGTGTTCTATCCCCTCTCCTCTGGAACCTAGTGGTGAATGAAATCCTAACTAGTCTGGATGCGGAGGGTTTCAGAGTGATAGCCTATGCAGACGACGCTGCTATAGCAGTTTCAGGAAAGCATCTTAACACCCTAAAATAACTCTTACAAAATGCCTTACACAGACTAATACTTTGGGCTGATCTTTGTGGACTGGGTGTTAACCCACACAAAACCGATTTAGTCTTATTTTCGAGGAGATACAAAATTCCATTTGTCAACCCTCCCTATATTAAAGGAATCCAATTAAAATTCTCAGACGAGGCTGAATACCTGGGTCTTGTCTTAGATAAAAAACTAAATTGGAAACGCAACGTACAGGAAAGAGTCAAAAAAGCTTCTGTAGCTCTCTTTTCTTGCAAAAAAGCTATTGGTAATAAATGGGGCTTACAACCCAGATTCACGCATTGGCTATACACATCGGTATTCAGATCGATTTTAATGTACGGTGTGGCAGTACATATGCTGGACTGCTTTAGAAAAAGGTATAAACCGGGATGAATTAAATAAAGTCCAACGTTCAGCTTGCCTATGTATAAGCGGATCGCTTCGCACGACCCCATCTGCGGCACTGGACACCTTACTCTACCTAACACCTCTGGATATATTTAGCAAACAAATAGCTGCAAGCTCTGCTATTCGCCTCAAAGCTTCGTCGCAGTAGATTAACAACAACATTGGCCACTCCGTAATTCTTAGGTATTTAAAATCAATTCCAAGCACACAGACTACACCATCCCCCAACTGCAATTGTTGCAATTTTATTTGCCCGATAATTTTTATAATATAAAAAAAAAACAAAATCGAAATTAAAAGAAATGAAATTAAACGAAATTAAAAAGAAACGAAAAGAAAACACTTCAACAAATAACCGCGATATCGGAAATGCAATGTGCCGATCTGTCAAATAACAGCGGCGAAGAAGCGAGGGCAAAAATTGCAACAAGCAGCAACTCAAGTGCTGCCACCACGACGAGCTCAGTAAGGGGGTGAGTTCAGCAATGAACAATTAATCGACGAATCGATTAATTAAAGTTGCGGATGATTGTGATATCAAGTTGATATCAAAATTATCAATTTTATAGTAATTGCCACAGGGGCGTTCTTACGTTAAGTAGGTAAAAAGGGCGCCAGCAATTTTTTCCTGAAATGAGAAAAAAAAGGAAATTGCAAACCTTTTCTAAAAACAACGAAAATAAAAACACCAACGAAAAAAAAAATACAACCACTATAAAAATAAAACAAAAGAAGACAAAATAGATACCTTTTCTGACCACTTTATAAATTTAAATCTGCCTGAGAAACCTTGCAAAGCGCAGGATGAAAACTCAGGATCTTTTCCAAAAATTAAACAAAAGATTTCATAGACCATGGACCGTTAAGGTCTTAATTCCCATCAATAAAATTGGGATAAAGAAAAAAATTAAAAAGAAACGATTTTACACAGAACCAAAAATTGTACTTATCTCTTTTTTTTTTGTTTTTGCTGCAAAATCCCCAACTAGTTAGTTTTGTTTTTCCTTTCCTTTTTTTCTAATTTATTTTTCCTTCCTTATTTTTTTGTTATCACGACACTACTCAACTTCTATAATTTTTCTCAACCTTTTTTTTTCTTCACAATCTTTGTTCAAAATCACCAATTTTTTCTTAATCTTTTCACTTTGAATGTTAGCCAAGAATTGACGGCCAGATTCCAAGATCTGTCCTGTCTCTTCTATTTCGTCTCCCGCCATTTTAGCTTTCAGCCAATATGGAGTGGCGGATTTCAATCACATCATCAACAGCCAATCGGAGATCGGCTTGTTGATCTCAACTTGTGATGAAATACTCGCGATCCTGCTTACTCGCCATTTCCTCTCACAGCTAAATGCAAGTCATCCTGGAATTCGCCGCCCGCTGGATTCACTTCCAGGTCACGACGATTCCAGGAGCTGCATTCAGCCACCCCCACTTTCTACTTTGAGATCGAACAAGGATTACAAAATTTAAAATTAAGAAAAACTTTAACTTAACTTTAACTTCAACTTTAACTTTAACTTTTTTTAAAAATCGCGCGAAAGGAAAAAACAAACAAAATAATTACAATTTGGTATCTGTAAGCTAAACCCCGAACTAAGTTTCTCGAAATTTAACCGTCCATAAGTCTATGAAATCTGTTTACAGTATTACAATCATTTCAAAATTCATCCAAACAGCGTTAAAAAAAAGTTAAAAATATAAACAAAAGAAACAAAATATGTACAAAATGAATTTAACAAAAAAACATAAATTTACAATTTTCATAAAACCTTAAGTTGGGCCGTAGGCCATTCTCCCTTTGGAGTGACTTCTCATGAAACTTTACGTATCGACCAGACCGTCCATCTGGTTTGGTTTCACTTCCATGGAAACCATCCTTCTATCGGAATCTGAAATTAAACTTGGTATTATTTTTCCTCACGAAAATGACAGAGAGAACTATGGTCAGAAGGACTATGGCCGTCCCGCTCTCTCTCATCCTCGTGTAGAAGGAATTGTGACATTTGTCAAATTGACTATTGTAAATAAAAAGTAAACAAACCGAAGTGGATGCAAAATGCATCATCAATTAAAATTAAACTTAAATATAAAAAGAACTTGTTGCGTTCATTTATAACGACAGAAACTTCCAGATTTCTATACCTCCCAGATCTTTTTGGGAGGATAGGGCATTGCTGGAAGACGAGTCAATCCATTTTTATACAGATGGTTCAAAAACAAAAGAAGGTTTGGTGGAGGTGTGTACTCTGAACGACTAAAATTAAGTCTCTCATTCCGCCTTTCCAATCATTGTAGCGTGTTCCAGGCAGAACTTTTGGCGATAAAAGAAATCTTGTCCTGGCTTAAAGAAAACGTGATATCAACATCTGATATCCTTATCTTCTCAGATAGTCAGGCCGCTATCAAAACTCTGGACTCTATCTCTACAAACTCTATAACAGTCCATAACTGTCGATCATCTCTAATGGAGATGGCACAACAGTTTAATGTTCACATTTGCTGGGTGCCGGCCATAGAAACATTCCAGGTAACTGTAACGCAGATGAACTCACCAAGAACGGTACAGTACAGCCCATTCTACCACGTTTGGCAAATGTTGGCATACCAATCGCTACGTGTAAACTTTTTCTAATGCAGGAAGCTATGAATATGGCAAACACCAGGTGGAACAACATCACCACGTGTCAGGTCGCAAAAACATCTGACCAGCACTAGATTTAAAGCGATCAAATTACTTTTGCCGAAGCTGTATGGACGAGGAAGAGGAGGAAACAGTTCTCCACCTTCTCTGTACATGCCCTGCTCTAGCTCAAAATTTTTTTAGCATAATCAGGCTCTCACGTTTCGTAAGGGACCAGAAGTGTTGTTCCACTGGTTTCATTGAGCTTAGGAGGAAGCCTCAAGATTCATGTGGTATCACAATGGGCCATTAAACTGGCCTAAGCGTGTCCTATTCCATCATGGAGAGCCACTTTAACCTAACCTAACCCTAACCTGTCTACAACTTCTAATTCAATTAATTGTTCCGCTGACGATTACTCTTAGCTTTTCATACGACTTCACATATCGCCAACAAAAATAGTTTAGCGGCATTGTTTTTTCTTGCTTAAGCAAATTAAAACATTAAATATTTGATTTCAATATTTGTTTAGCTTTATTACCTAAAAGGAGGTACATACTGTCTACGAGTATTATGCAGACATTAATACATATTTATTTCATTGAACGGAAAAACAAAGAGTTTGACGATGACGATGAAACAAAAAAATTGATTTCTATGATTTGAAAGTCCCTATCTGCACCATTATAAATACATACATATAACCCAACAAATATGAAACATTAGGATTAGGAGAACGCATCTATGATGTTGATGAACAAAACAACGCAACATAACACATTTTTCAAAATCAGCTACAAACAGCATCAACAGACGAAGTATACCACTATAGGTATAGACCAATACTCTTTCAACAAGCATTCTAGTCACTATAGTCAGCCAAACATACAGACCACTAAAAGCCATAATGTCCACACAACCATCATCAAGAACAGGGACAATAACAAAAGAGGGTATTGTTCATGGTCGGCAAATTGCTTTTAGTTCTGTTATCTGGGTTCTATACGAATCTAAAAAGTCTGTATTGTACATATAGAACTATAAGACATAAAGTTTTCCGTGTTCTTGTGCACTTGGGAGCAATTGCTAGGTAGGTATAGGGAATGAAGTACATTATGAGGGAAGGGTTCGACTGCTGCTCAACGTACTTTAACATGTGGATGATTATTTTTGGTATGTTCTTGTTCCAGAAAACTTAAATACAACTTTACGAAAGTAATATACCTATTTGTTATTAATTTATTGTTTTAGAGAGTGTATCTAATCTCGTTGAATTTATTCAATTCGAATACGCAGTTTTTGATTTTCTTAAATTTTGTTATGTTGTAAATTGGGCCCTTTTAAATGATATTTTGTTGGTTAATTTTATGTCTTGCAAGTCATTATAATAACGGTATATTGGTTAATGATTTGTAATTGTACGTTCCCTATAAGCTACACAATCTCAATTACAAATTGGTAAAAAGATCGGTTAAAATACGTAGCCTTCTTTCATTGTCAATTATAATCCGCTGGTCGGGTCATTATATTCAATTTTATTTTATACTGCCAAAAAAGTTCCCAGGAGTCCTAAGGAAATTTAGTTGTGTACCTTAGCCTGAAAAGTCCGCACATGGCCTTAGATGATTTAAAAGAACTTGGTCACTTTAAAATTTAATACAGCTAATATTTTGGTTTCGAGCTCTAACATTGAGAAAAATAAAATACTAATGCTGCGTATTTGGAGATTTTCGACAAGGGTCTCATCAACGTCCAAGATGTCCCAACAACTGGCGCAACAACATTTTGGCGCCAGTGGAGCTAACTTCCGACGCATTTTTGTTTCAGTATCAAGTTACTGACATGACACTTAAGAATAAAAAGCAAACTGAGGACTATGTGGTGTAACCGGTTAAAGTAAGAAGTGATAGGTGTTTAATTTTGATAATCAATATATCAACTTAGGCCAAAATAAACTGGTTACCATTAAGCAACAGCGTACATTTTATAAAATAATGCAATCATTTTCATGTTATGTTTAAATCTCGATGTTAATAATTCAATAATTCGATAGACGTAGTCCTTTTACATAACAGCACATTCCCTTAAGTCCAAAATGAAATCGACAAATACCTTCATTTCCATTTTGAGATATAATTTTATTCTGCCCCTTCTCGTATAGTCTTGTGAAGCCTTTTGACTTTCAGTCAATCCCTGAGCATGTCTGCAAGCTCTCGTTTTAAAGGAAAAATGTGTTTAATCTGATTCAGAAGGTGGGGATTATAAACTAAATCGGAAGGGTTGAAGGCAGTGTTACCGCTATGCGACATTAGTCGCATTTTGACCCTTTTTTGTGCCTCATGCGACCATGATACGACTTTTTAAAAAATTGTCTACTTCGACCCTTTTTAAAAAATTATGCGACTTTTTTGACCCCATCTCTAGAAAAATACATTGAAAAAATAAGTTATTTTCTTAATTCATACAAAATTTCCAAACTTCCATTGAAATAAGAACATAACTAACACTGTCACACATAATTTCAATCTATAAAATGGTATCAAGTTGAAATTGTTTGGGTCGACTCGATCACGTTCGCTCAGAATCGAAATCTTGCTATTCTAGCATAAAAATTCATTTCCAAAATTCAAATTCACTTAACTATTTCATTTAAAGGCATTTTGATTATGATGTACAAACATTTTTTAACAAAAGAATGTATACTACGCACTAAAATTGAAGAGATTAATTTTATAGACCCAAAAAATATAAAAATTGTAAGTGAAATTTACATAGGGAATGAAGCGGAAACATATATGTATGTATAAAACAAGAAAGTATTTCCAGTTCGGATATTGAAAATATAAGAAGTAAAATTCTTATTTATTACCAACTAATTTGCAGGCAAATTATTTCAAGGTTTGATACTAATGTAGTACCCGTGGCATGATGGTTAGTGCGTTGGACTGTCATGCCAGAGGTCTTGGGTTCGATCCCTGCCTATGCCATCTAAAGTTTTTTTCACGGGTACTGCCTCTTGCGAGGAATTGACAATTCCTCCAAGAGTAATTCTTGTCATGAAAAGTGCTTTCTCAAATTTGCCGTTCGGATTCGGCTTAAAACTTGTAGGTCCCTTCCATCCCTGACAACAGTACTCGCACACAGAAATGGTTGAGAGTTGTAAGTCACTAGGCCCTAGTTCTCAACGGACTGTTGCGCCACCCAATTTATTTTTATTTATTTTTGATACTAATGATAGGAAGTTTTCGGTTTTGAGGCACTTGGATCCTCAAGTAATCAAACTAGGCGAAGAGTTTAATTATAATGATCTAGTATCAGATTATCAACACCTTATAATTCAACCTGAAAAAGTAATTGAAGAATACAAGCTTTTAGAATTCAAAATTCATGAAAAGAATTATGAAAGTTTTTTGGAACTGCCAAATTTGGAGGAGTTTTGGCATAAGATCGGGGCAATTAAAAACCCTCTCGGAGAATATGTTTATTCCAACTTATACTCCTTTGTAAAAAATATTTTCACACTTCCACACAGCAGTGTGTGTGCTGAAAGGGTTTTTTCTAAGTTAACAATTCTAAAAAATAGATTAACGAACCGCCTGTGTGTGGAAACATGTAATGCAATGTTCTCTGCAGTAAATATTTTAGAAAAGTAAACTCTTGATGAATGGAAACCTTCAGAGGAACTTATAAAAAGCTACCGTAAATTAATCACAAAAAAATAATGACTCCTATTTTAAAAATAATGTAAATGTAAAAGTCAAATATTTATAAATAATATAAATTCCTAAAATGTACCTTAATTTTTGTATTTCAAAAGAACTGAATAGAATATGAATTTATTTATTTTTCAGTTTAACTTTAAAACTTGAGTTAATATAACTTAAATCGACTGAATTGACTGTTAATGTTATTTAATGTTATAGGTATACATATACACTTTAACGTATTTATTAAAAAAAGGAACGTGTGTGATATAAATCGAATTGAATACTAGTATAAGAATTTATTTTTCTTTAGACGGTAAGCCTAATAAAAAACTAAAAAACAACTCATTTTTTTTTTGCAATTTATACAGATTCCGTTTGATTCATTATTGAATTAAAAAAAAATCTAAATGCGACTTTTTTTTTCATTTGACCCTTTTTTTTGCGACCTTTTCAAAAATCCCAGCGGTAACACTGGTTGAAGGGATGGTTTTTTAAATTATATTCCTCTAGGTTTTCTCCTTTTTTTCTCTAGAGAAACACTATAGGTACTATATTTAAGTAAATTCAGAACAAATTCGAATTTTTTTTATGATATTAACTTGAAAAGAGGATATAATTGAAGCGTTTGATTTTTTCGATAAATGAGGTTTCAGCGAAAACAGAAAAGTCACATTGTTAACGCTTTGTTTCGTAATGATTTCGCTAACGATTTACGAAATTCATACTTATCTGATACGTTCCTAGAGGTTCCATGACGAAATGTGCAAATGTTACTTACCCCTGTCTTATAAAAATAGATCCAACGAAAAAGATGCTAAAACGATTCCAATTAAATTACCGTTTTAAATTTATTACATCCCTAATAGTTCTTGGACTATAATATATAATGGGTGATTCGTTTGATATTTTCTATTTGCAACACTAGTTCTGATAGCTAAGGTACTTTTCGTGTTTTTTGTCACTGCTGTCAAAAACCTTCAGTTTGGTCTACAATGCAACTATGAATAGTCTATAATCGTCTATTAAGAAAGTCCATCGCACTCTTCTTCCATTTTATGGTCAATGGAATCGACCTACTGAGGCGGTTATTCGGCCTATTTTGACTATCTTTTGCACCAAATTTACATTGCTAGACATTAAACCACTAACACGCTTACGTACAGGGCAAACTGAGGACAATATCGCAGCTGTATCGGATAGTGTTATAGTGATTACCGTGAATTAAAAATTCGGCTCTGTTCGAAGCATTAGAGCTTAAATTTTCAGGAAAAATTGAGGTGTGATGCCTTTCAAAATACAACTGGTGCTAGTTAAAGCACCTACATACAACAATGCCGAATATTTGGTGAATGGGCTGTTGAAAAGTTGATTTTTTAGATCGTGAACAGCAGTCAGAAGCATTGCGTCTATAAATATTTATTTTTCAATAACGTATAAGAAAACCTTACTAGAGAAACCGCCGTCATTCCGTTATCTCTACGATTTTGTATTTTTCTATTAAGTATTAAGTATATTATATGTACGTTTCAAACCAAAAGCTAGATGTTTGTTTGAAGCCATGTTTTGTTCCTGGACATCCTTTTTTCTAGATCAATGAAATTACCAAAATATTAATTATTAATTGAAAACTTTTAAATATATTGAATTAACTGTGCATATTGTACCTTAACATTTTTCTATAGAGACAGTTTTCATTTCAATAAGGCATTACAATAATTGATGTTCAATAAATTATATTTCCAGCAAATTACAGTTTTTATAGGATTTATTTTTATTCAACCTTATACAAAACAGCAATTTTTTGACTAACCTCCAAAAATGTATCCTCATACTAAAATTGTCACATAATAATAAAAAAAAGTTATGTATACCTTTCTATGTACATATGTCCATTGATTTGATCCATGATAAAATATCCCAACAATGTTTTGAAAGGCGTTCGACATCCTAGTTTGTCTCATCGTTGCAAGAACCTGCCACTAAATGGGTTTTCTGATGATGGGGGTGTTTCGGGTGATGATAATGGATTGAGTTGAGGTGGAATTCGGTATTTTGTTTAGAGGCCACTCACTCAATATTTCCAATTAATTGAACCAACCTAACAGGTAAACAAACACACACAGCAAACTTGAAAAAAAAAAATTCAAAAATTGAAGGCCTTTGAAAACATAAAACAAAAACGTCCCTGATGAATATATGGTAGTCAAGGTAATTTATCATAAAGGATTACTCCACATCTAATAAAGTAGAGTTCTGGGTCGTACGTTCTTGCTATAAAAACGAAATTGGTAAAACACTTTGTGTATAATTTCGTGATGAAGATTTAAAATAATAAAGACTCTATCTAGTAATTCCCTTTGGTTTTTAAAATATATTAATTTTAGATAGTGTGGCTGAAGGGCCATCCACCACAACTCGTCGTCGTGCCCAACAATTGCACATCTCACGATCGTCGTTGCAAGAATTGCATTTACACGCTTGCAAGGTGCAATTGACTTAAGAACTAGTGCATGATAAATCTTAGAAAAAAATCGTCTTCTGTGATGATCAAGCAATCAATAAGCATAACTGCCGCATTTGGGAATGATAATCTAAGGGTGATTATCGAAAACCCACTGCAAACACAAACAGTGAGTTTGACGCGGTTTATGAGCTGGCGACATCATCGGGTCGTATTTTTTCCAAAATGAGGCCGGTCAGGCTGTTATTTTGAATGATGTTGGCTATCGTGAGATGATGAAGAACTTTTTATGGCCTGAATTAGAAGATAAGGATGTGGACAATATGTGGTTTTAACATGACGGTGCCACTTGGAACACAGCTAACGAAACAATGGCTCTTTTGAGAGACAAATTCAAAGTGTTCTCTCACATGGTAGCGGTGTCAATCGGGTACCAAGATCATGTAATTTGACATAGCTGGAATTCTTTCTTTGGGGTTAATTGAAACAAGAGGTGTACGTCGATAAGTTAGCAATAATTCAATACTTAAAGGATGAAATAATTCGGCACATTAACGGCATAGAACCTCAATTACGCCTTAGCGTCATCGAAAATTTGTACCATCGGATGGAGGCGTGCTGCCAAGGTCGTGGCGGCCATTTGGCCGATATTTTGATCCATACATAATCTATCCATACTAATTTTATCATTAGACGTGGCAGCGAGCGTTTTGAAAAAGGTCAGAAGGACATGGAACTAGTAATTTTCTTGTAACTTCATAAGCACGAAAATACATTCACATGTGCGTTTTTATGTTATGCAGGTTAGGTTAGGTTATAGTGGCTGTCCAAGATGGAAACGGACACACTTAGGCCAGTTTAATGGCCCATTGTGATACCACATGAATCTTGAGGCTTCCTCCTAAGCTCAATGGAACCAGTTTGAGTCCCTTACGAAACGTGAGAGGCTGATTATGCTGATATGATTTAGATCGTTTAGATCGTTAAAGAAGAAGTTAATTCTTGCGTTTTCGAGCCAGAGCAGGGCATGTGCAGAGAAGATGAAGAACTGTTTCTTCCTCTTCCTCGTCCATACAGCTTCTGCAAAAGTCATTTGAGAATACGCCTAATCTTGTGGCGTGCTTTCCTATTAGACAGTGTCCGGTTATGACACCTATTATCGAGCTTATATGCGATCTGCTTAGAGGGAGCAAGCACATTGCACGTTTTAAATCCAGTGTTGGCCAGATGTTTTTTGTGACTCCTTACAGCGTCTTGCATTAGCAACAGTTTACAAGTAGCGATTGGTATGCCAGTACATGCCAAACGTGGTAGGATGGGCTGTACTGCACCGTTCCAGGCGAGTTCATCTGCCTTACAGTTACCTGGAATGTCTCTATGGCCCGGCACCCAGCAAAGGTGAATATTAAACTGTTGTGCCATCTCCATTAGAGATGATCGACAGTTATGGACTGTTATAGAGTTTGTAGAGACAGAGTCCAGAGATTTGATAGCGGCCTGGCTATCTGAGAAAATACGGATACCAGATGTTGATATCACGTTTTCTTTAAGCCAGGACAAGACTTCCTTTATCGCCAAAAGTTCCGCCTAGAACACGCTACAATGATTGGGAAGGCGGAATGAGAGACTTAATTTCATTCGTTCAGAGTACACACCTCCACCAACCCCTTCTTTTGTTTTTGACCCATCTGTATAAAAATATGTTATACACGATTCAACACATTTCATAATTTCAATGTTATGGATGTAAACGCACAAAAAATACACATTTCAAAAATATTATTACGTCTATTTTAACAACACACCAAGAATATAAAATAACGCCACTGGTTGATTACATTGCACGAACATACCAACTTGTATTTGTAGGCAATTGGACATAACATACATGCATACATACATTCGTATATGTGTATAAAAACATATTTTTAATTGCTACAAAATGACACTTACAATATCCTTAATTGCATAACTCCGTTGAATGGAATTAAAAGCAACAAAGCGAATGAATTGCAAAAATGTGCATCCAAACAAACCATTCTTCTACTCCTTATTTCAAACCTGCCAATGACCTGATAAGGATCTTAATACTTATTTTTAAAAATATTTTTTTTAGTCTCCTGAGTAATTTTTCATTATCTCCGACGACGCACGTGACGGTGCATAAACCTTAAATATCTTTATTGTGATACTTTGACAGTCACCCGTCTAACAAAGTATCATTTTTCATTATAACTCTAATTATTAGGTAGGTTTGTGGGGAATTAAAAATGTCGCCTGCGAAAAAAATAACTTTTTTAGTTCACCGACTAACTAAAAAATATTGTAAGAAGAAAAAGTTAAGAATACATCTCTGTCCTACTTACGGTTCGTGACTATAAATCTCAATCCACCAATTTCCCAACTGTGTGGACAATTCGTTCTATGGTAGTTTGCAAAATACATTTCTATCTTTAGAATCGAAAAAAACCTATCTGAAATTCACTCAGTATTTCTGAATAGCAAATAGAATCTTTAAATGGTTGAAATTAATGTTTCTGTATAAAATTGAATTGTCGACATCATCAATCGTTTTTAAGATATTCGAATCAAAAGAATATTCTTAGTAGTATTTTATGCAGTAAGATTTATAATTTCATCTCGTCACAGATTATGAGTTAAGGATAATCGAAGTAATGTGCGATTATGTTTGTTTGGCAACGCGTAACGCCCTTCAAATGCTTAGAGTGTGTTGCTGAAACGTTGCGAAAGCTTCGCAACACACACCTTTGCGAGTGGCTGTATCTCTTTGGGTAGAAACATTTGGCTCAGTTGTGGGCAGGAAAGCTATCCATCAGAGGAGCATTCTATCACCAGCAGTGTTCAAGTGGGACAGCAGAAGTCTTTTCGCTGTCATTCACAGATACTGGTTAAGTCATGAAGATCAACTGCTACATGTGTATCTTCTCAAATTCTCAAACAAATGTTCAATGGGTTTAGAACAAGGTTATGAATAAGACTGTGTGTGCACTGACTTTTCTAAAGTTTTTGACCAACTTAGCCAAGGAAATGGTTTTCTACCCTTTTTCTTAGCTTAGAGCAAATCTTACCATGAAACTTGATCCTACCAAGTAAAATTTAGAAATTGCCTTTCAGAACCCTTTGTTGGTCGATCTGGTGCCCCCAAGAGAGTCATCTTGGCAATTTTCTGTTCATCATGTCTATTAACGACGTAACTTTATGTTTGTACTCAAGTGAGACTTTCATTTTTGCTGATGACATGAAGATTTTAAAAATAATAAAGTTATTTATAGTTTTACATTTTGGTTTTAAACTTCTATGTTTAATTATTGCATTTTGGCAAACAAACTCTTTCGCGTCTTCATTTTAAGGAATAAATGTTCTGTTTTAACTTTGAATTTACACTTCACTGTAATTTGTTTGTCAATAAAGCCGAGGCAGAGTTCATCACCGTGGTACCCGTGGCATGATGGTTTGTGCGTTGGATTGTCATGCCAGAGGTCTTGGGTTCGATCCCTGCCTACGACATCTAAAGTTTTTTTTTTCACGGATATTGCCTCTTGCGAGGAATTGACAAATCCTCCAAGAGTATTCTTGTCATGAAAAGTGCTTTCTCAAATTCTCCGTTCGGATTCGGCTTAAAACTGTAGGTCCCCTCCATCCCTGACAACAGTACTCGCACACAGGAATGGTAAAGAGTTATATGTCACTAGGCCCTAGTTCTCAACGGACTGTTGCGCCACCTAATTTTTTTTTTTTTAGAGTTCACCACCTGCGTACACTTGAATAAAACTAACTATGGCAAGAATAAAGCTCCTAACCCTATTGAATTGAATCTAAATAAAGTGGGATTAAAATCATTCCAATTCATGCACTTAGATGATTCTCTGATCATAGATTGATTTAAAAATAAAATGCAAGGCTGGGTCGTACGAAATTGCTCATGTATCCAAAGAGCCTGTAGTAAAATAATTTCTGTATTTTTAAATTTAAAATGAACCGGAAAAAAAGTTTGTTTTCAAAAATCGTTAGAGCGTTTTTTTTTACATTAATTTTGTATATATACATTTGTTCAATATTAGTTTGGTATGCAGGTATGTAGAGCTTATTTATATACATACGTTTTACGTTTCAATTTCGTAAAAAAATGACAACTTATTTTCAAGGTATAGAATTTCAAAGAAAAAATGCTTAATTTTTTTTATCAAAAATAAAAACAATGACATTTTTGATCATCAATTTATATTAAGACAATATAAGAGCTAGTGCAGGAAAAAAAATATTATAATCAGTTGATTAGTTCTTGAGAAAACTTAAAAACAAACTAACGGTTCTATGGGGTAACCTTCTCAAGCAATACAAACATTTTTTTTTATATTGAAAGATGCCAAACTAAGAAACGAAATTTCAGCGAAAATTAAAAAAAAAACTATCCGTTTGCTTTTGAGAAAATTCTAATTCTTTAATTTAAAAAAAAAAAATTGTATGGTTAAAGTCTAAAAAAAAAAAACGCCTAACGCGAATCGACTCAAAACCTTAATTTCCAAATTTGAAGTCATAGACATAATGATTTGGGTTGTATGGGTCACGACAGTCGAGCGGAATCGGGGGACCCACTTTTTAACGACTTCTCTACCATATCGTAGTGCCATGTTTGAATAAAATCTCGAGTTTGAAATTTAATATGAATGCAAAACTTTCCATATAGTTTCTATGTGTCGCAAGTAAAAAATCAAACTCAAGGTGGTCAGATTAATGACTAGGCTGGGTATTGTAAAATAGTTAATGACGGCTAGTGCTTGGATTGGAAGATCTTTGACTATACTATTTGCACTATTTGACGGGACTTACAGCAACTTGGTATAGTTTGCAAGATATTTTTGATCTGGTTGTTCCTTAATACAGGCAGTTTAAGCCAGTAAAAATTGCAATTATTACAACAAATATAAATTGCAACAGTAGATATTTTATTTCAATTAAAGTATTGGTCAGTATAAAAGTACAAATTCCTTTTCCAAGATGATTTTTTTTTAAGTTGCAGTGAAATGCCGTACAAGTGAATCCGATAGTTCTTGCTTTTTTTGGTCAACAATAAGATCAATAGAACTATCAGGATCAAAACATGTTTCATATGTTTTTATTTTTACATTTTACTCCTTCAATATTATGGAACGCACTGCCTAGAGACACTGCACCTAAGCGACTAAGACTATCAGGTGATACAACACAAAACATTAATACAGGGCAGAAGGAAGAGCGGAGAAAGATTATACTCAATGAAGCTAATTGATTGTTATTAAATAAAATGGTAATTATTTTCATAAAGTTTTAACTGCACAAATCGTATAGGTAAAACTTTGTAGCAAATAAATTGAGACAAACTAAAAAGTAATTTAAATATTCAATACAATAGGTACTATACCTATCTATAGTTGTTTGCAAAATAATTATTCTTCTTTTTTCCGATTTCAATCATTGGCTAGGATTATTGCTGTTGTCAAACGAGAAACTCGAACAACACATAACTGCAGCATACCTACGTTTTCACTATTTACCGAAAATTCATTTCGAAGCTTTTTGGTTCTATTATTTGTGTCAATGTTCCACATGTTGGCTTTGCTTTTCAAATGAAAAAGGAGGTTGCATTCACGTTTTTCTATTGTTTGCTAACTTGACTATCTTTGATTTCAAATTGTTTAAATAGAAAAAAGGGCTGTAGGGATATACTGCGCAGAGAAGCAGGAGCCGGAAAGAATCAGATTGTGTCGTCCAATTTCAAACATTTTGCTTAAAATTGGAGAACCAAACGAGTTCTCTTTTCGGATCCTTATAATGTAGAAGTAGATACATACATACATACATGTATAAGAATATTACAAAAGTGGAGGTAGGCCCATTTAGTTAGGAGTGTATGAATATTTACATTTCAGATTGAATTAAATTTTGCTGCAATGCAAAACGAGTACCTGCCTGTGTTAAAAGAACTACATAATAAAAATAATAAAAAAGGAAAAACTATCGTTTTGTTAGTATAAAAAGGTCATTTAAAATTGGCTCCATCGAATTGTGTCAGCAGAGAAAAAGAAATTCGTACCTGGAGCTGCAAAAACCATCAGCAGAAACTTGTGACATATTTTAAATGAAATTAAAGTTTTCAAAATTTTGCTAAATAGAGAATAGATGACATACAATTTTAGAAAGAAATCACTCAAAGAAAATGATAAGCATATTATGTACATGCACAGCTGTTTAAAATAACAGTGAAAGCAAACAACAACTAATTTTTAAATAATTTAAACAAAATTATCCGACGGAATAGCAAAAACGACATTTTATTATTTTTTTTTAAATAAACCGCCCAATTTTCGATTTATACTGTCGGTTTTGAAATAAAAAAACCTTGGTATTTTTCAATAGCCAGAATGGCCTCCTTAATTTGTTTGAATGCCTCTACGCGACGCGGTATGCATGGACTCAACAAGAAATTTTCTTATGGGAAATGGGCCATTGGGCGTTCCATCGCTTTTGCATTTCAAGTCATAGCTGATGTTTATCAACACTAATATTATAAAGAGGAAAGATTTGTATTTTTGTATGTAACGAATAAACTCAAAAAGTACTGGACCGATTTTAATAATTCTTTTTTTTATTAGAAAGCTACATTATCACTGAGTAACATAGGCTATATTTAGTACTAGATTACTATAGAAATCTTTAGAAATTCCTATTAAAACCAACCGAAGGTGTAAACAAATTTGTCATAAAATGAGATTTGATGATCGCGAAGCCAAGCACTCACCAATTTTGAAGAATGTTTGGGATCATTACCTTGCTAAAAATGTGGCATACATTACCTCTTGTCATGATTATTATATGAATTTGGACGATCGGTCCAACACTAAACTAAGAAAAGCACCTCCACGCCAATTTTTATAGTGGAAGTGAAACTGTTTTCCCTTAAGGACGCCTAAAATTTCTCCCACAGTCAGGCCCAAAAGGGTTTATTTTTGTTTCATCATTCCAAAGAATATAAATACCTGCATATAAATATACACATATAATTTTGTAGGGTAAACAAATACTTTTCAAGGTTCCTAGTTTGACCGGTTAATCAGGACCAATGGATGGACGATTGACAAATAATTAAAATGAAGAAGGTCACTACCAAAGGGCATTTATTATTTCACGAAGGCCCTTGCGTATGAATTTTGTATAAGCTTGAGATTTATTTTCCCAATCTTGTTTTATCTAACATAACAAAAACTAGAAAACATAGACAAGAATAGTTTTCAGTGTTTGATTAAGAATTGATTAGAGCAGCTTATTACATTATTTTACTTCTTTATTGGCATTTATAATCATGAGGAAAATAATCCTTAAAGTAAATTTTTCAACTTTTTTTCATAAATTTTGACTTTGATTCAATTGTTTCAAATACTTTTGCAAACAACTTTATTTAAAATTTATTATAAAGTATGTAGAACTAAGGCTTTTGAAAGAAGTATAATTTATAACTGTAGGTATTGCCCGCCTACACGAGGGGAGATATATCGCCTTCCTGAAGTGAAAAATGCTTGTATTAAGCTCAGTGTTGGGACTTCTACCACTTAAGTGGTATTTCTACCACTTTTTGGTGTTCATGAAAATCTACCACCTAAAAAGCAAATTCTACCACTTTTTGCAACTCACCGTTCACCTATCATTAAACTCTACCTTCTACCATATACCATACGCATACGAATACAACTCCACGCGTCCACTCCACAAACACAACAGCATATAAAATCGCTATGATGGATTTCTCCCATGCACTTTTTCACCTCAGTTATCTTTCTTTTTCTCTGTGTTGCTGTTGTGTGATCTTCCTTGTACAGATCTTACATAGTTGTCTAATCTCTGTATAAAATAGATTGTTTACTTTTGCCACAGATAGATAAATATTATCAACGAAGAAGTTTCATTAAAACAAAAGGATTTCCTTATCTTCCAAAAAGCACTTGGGGTTAATGAACACCAAATTTTAAAGGTTTGCCAAACTCGTTGGCTTTCAATGGAAATGGCCATAAACCGAATTATAGAGCAGTGGGATCCCTTGTTTCATTACTTTATTTTGCATTTGAAGAACCTTCTTCTAAGGCTTCACAAATTTTTAAGTTTTTAAAAAACAAAGACAAGTTAAATAAAACATTTCAATCTGAGAACACAAAAATACACTTGATATTCGAAAGCATGACTACATTAAAATTAAATTTAATGAAAAATTTTGTAAAACCAGAAAATATTAATGTAAACACAAATATAAAAAACAGTGAAAACTATTTACCATATTCTCAAATGTATTTTGGCCTTTACTTTGAAAGGTACCTACTTACTTGAAAATGATATTGTTGAATAAGATGTAATGCAACTACGAAAAGTTATGTGCAGCTATTATATTGAATTATGTGTTCAAATTGGAGAAATGTTTAACCTTTCATACGATGAACTAAAATTTTTCAAATATTTAAACCCGAAAAATGTCATTTATGGAACAATGCCATCAGTTTTAGGTCTCACGAAACATTTTTCACCAACTATAAATAACTCAGAACTAGATTTAATTAATAATGAGTGGAGAAAATTAATTGGAGAAAATCAATTACTCCAAATTTTTAAAACTGATGACATTGTTTCACAATGGCTTTTGATAAAAAACTTAAAAGACGGAATGGACAATTTAATTTTTGAAAACATATCTTCTTATATGTTGGAGATTTGTTGCTTATCGCAATGCAGCGCTGCTGCTGAACGCAAATTTTCAGATTTAAAAAATATAAAAAGAAATAAACTAAAAACTACAACCGTTCACAACATTTTGGCTGCAAGGGAAATTTCAGTAAATTTTCACAATTTTAATCCTCCGGAAGCATTACTGAAATATGCTTCAAAATTTAACTTTTTCGGCGGTCTATATAGCAAAAAATAATTTTAAGTTTTTCTAACTAATTTAATTATTGTGAATTGTGATATTTGAAACTGAAAGAACTGAATTATTGTTTATTTAATTTTTTGTGTTTTTTAATAAGTTATTGAATATAAGATTTACTACATAAAAATGGGTTTTAATTTCTACCACTTTTCTACCACCTTTTTGACATCATTTCTACCACTCTTTTGCTTCTGCGAGGTCCCAACACTGATTAAGCTCCTCTACCAAAAACAGTTATTATATCTTGTCGGCAAAGTTGTCGAGCTCATACCCATAATTTCGTATACGAGTATGGCTTATAGAATTTTGACCCTGCGCTGTTTTTTTACATCTTATCACTCTTTAAAGACATATTCTCGTAAAATAAGATGCGAATATAAATATTTGCTTATGAAGCTATTTGAAAAATTTTCTTGTGAACAATAGCTCTCATATGTCGATCAAAAATGTCAATGATTTTTTTTTTTGGATTTGTAAAAAAAAACGCTTTAACGATTTTCGAAAAAAATTTAATAAATCAAGTTTTTTTAATTAATTTAATATCATTTAAATAGTAGTACCCGTAGCGTGATGGTTAGTGCGTTGGACTCAGTCGTTATTTGACTTCCATTTAAGACGGTGGTTTGCCACTACCAATAACAAGGAATCGGTGGCTCAGTGGAGGTGGCGTCCGGAGACCCAGATGGAGAAGTTTCGGGTGTTCGAGCGGCAGTGTTTACGACGCTGTACTGGCTTATATCGAACAGCCGAATCTTCTTACGTGCATTACTATTCCAACGAGGTCCTATACAACGGGGCTCGAATCAACAGAATCGACAATTTCGTGATAAAACTCGTTCGAGGTCATATTGCAAGAGCTATGTCTTCGACCAACAATTTAATTTTCGGGGCGTTCTATCCGAACAACGAGTATTTTGAGAGTGCACGCTTGAGCGGCTTCATTCCACCAGAGGCATTCCTCTTTTTAGATAGATGCGGTCTGATACAGGATAGATTGGCAGTTCCGTTAATCTACCACGTCAGACGACGGACCGTGGATAGGCGACTCCTGTACAATCGGGACGTCATGGCACAAGGCGGAGCAGAGCTCCTTCGGTTTAGTAGGGCTGTGTCCGAAAGGGACCGAACTGATAGGGTGAAGCAGGAGAACCAGTTTTGGTGGCTTCAATCGGCACTTGATAGTGGGTAGTCGGGATGGGGTTTAAAGCCTTGGCCGGCTTACATACTTGTTTTATAGTTTTAGGGTTTAGTTTTAGGTAGAATAGGCATGGTGGCACAAAAAAAAAATACAAAAAAAAAAAACACACAAAAAAACACAAAAAAAAAATAATAAAAAAAATAAAAAAAACATGGAATAAGAAAAAAAAAGACCAAAATATGAAAAACAAAAAAATGTTAGTTAGATTTGCTGCTGTGGTTGTTCTAGTTTTAAGTAGTTTATAGTTAGAATAGGTAGTTTTAGTTAGCTTTAAGTTTTATATTAAGGACCTTATTTTAAGTAGTTTTAAGTAAAATAAAAAAGGATATTGATATTAGTTTTTTCAAATTTTCTAATAAATACAAAATAAATAAAATTTAATTGAAGTAAAATAGATCTTAGGGCCGAAAGGCATTAGTATTAAGTATTATAGTTTAACTTAGAGTGTCCGTATGGGACCAGTAAGTTAGTAATAAGTTATGGATAATTAGGCTAGTTTTATGAATTTTTGTCTAGTTTTAAGATAGTCTTAAGAAGGAATTAATAAAAATGAATTTGGAAAAAAAAAGTGGCGTCCGGAGACAGAGTGAAGGGTCGTGGGTTCGAGTCCCAGGCAAAGCCTACGAGAAATATAACTGCTTTTTTACACAATCGAGAAATTGCTGATTTCATCAATTGGGAAGAAAAGCAAATGGTGAGGGAGAAGAGAGCAGGGGTATCGAAAGATACCTCTGCAAATACATCAGGTGATGTAAATGTGGTTCCGGCAGCGGTACCTCACATCACCGCAACATCAGGCCACCAGTCAGACCCATCAAGTTCAACAACACAAAAGAGAAAACGGGAAACACCAAATCCCAATTTGGTGCAAAGAAACAGTGCTGCTAAACGTACAGCTATGAGGAAGAGGATGGAGTTAGATAAGCAGAAATTGATGACGTCGGATACGGAGAGCTCAGTGGTTGACGACGAAATTGATTACGTCTCTGAGGGAGGAGAAGGGCAATTTAGGTCGCCGAATAATCGGATCGAGAGCCTAGCACAGCCAGAGCCGTCGACAAAAAAGGTGTTGGAGGTGGATTTGGAACTCCAAAATGAAGCAAGGTTGATGAAGGACCTGCAAGCCAAACAGGCTAAAATCAGCCAGTATGAGGAAAGCCTTAAGAACCTTAAGGAGGAGATGGAGCCGCTACTCAGCCAACTGAGGCTGAAACAAGAAGCTCGCCGCCAAAAAGAGGCAGCGGAGCGAGTCCAGCAACAACAACAGCAGAAACAAACAAAAAAACAACAACCACAGCAGCAACAGCAAAAGCCCGCAACCATAAGCACAGAGGCGGTGCAAAATAAAAAACCGCCATCAGCAGTGACAGGCCCAATTGCTGAGGGCCCATCGACCTCCACTAAAGCAATGCAGCAGCAACAACAGCAGCCGAAACAGCAGCAGCAGAAACAGCAGCAACAGAAACAGCAGCAGCAGAAACAGCAGCAGCAGCAACAGCAGCAGAAACAGAAGCAGCAACACCAGCAACAACCACAGCCCAAGAAAGAGAAGGTGCCACCAATCAGGACCTACCGGGTTGACCTGCAGGACTTGAAACAGGTATGTAAGTCGGCCACTAAGGGAAATTTTGTAATAAATATTTTGAATGAAAAAGAAAAGCGGTATTCGGTACAGTGCTTCTCACTGGCCGAATACAAGCTACTGAAAGAAGTGCTTAAGCAGGCCACCGCTGAGTTCTTCAGCTTCACGCCGAAAAGCGAAAAATTTAAGACGGTCCTACTGAAGGGCATAAGTTCCTGCACGGAACCGGAGGCGCTCTTAGCTGAGGTCCGCCAAAAAGCCATCGACGATCTCAATTTCATCGGGGTCAAGCCTTTCACTACGGCGAGTCCAGGCGAGGGGGTTACAGGCTGCCAATGTTCCTCGTAACATTATCGCCCCAAAGTAGTTTTGAGGTTCTGAGGGAAATCAAATGCCTCGACTATCAAGCCATACACTGGGAGACATTAAAAAGGCACGACGACATTTTACAATGTACGAAGTGCCAGAGGTTCGGCCATGCCGGAGCTAACTGCAATATGCAATTGCGCTGCGTCAGGTGCTCCGAAACCCACAACGAGGGAGAATGCAAGCTGGGGAATGAGCGGTTTGAGGATTTGACCCAACTCAAGTGTGTCCTTTGTGGAAACCAAGGGCACCCGGCTAACTATAGGGGTTGCCCTAAGGTCCAACAAATGAAACAAAAACAGGCCAGTCAAAAAGCCGAAGGAAGTCGAACAGTTCGACAGGCTCCAACACAAAAATTCGTGGATCCCAAATTTTCCTACGCCCAAATGGTGTCTGGGAATGGGAATACGAGACAGGCTCCACCAACGGTTGCCCCAAAGGCCCCTGTGCCTAAGGCACCAGAGGTGCAGCCTGACATTATAGCCTTGTTATTGAGCATTCAAGGTCAACTAACAGGGCTGCAAAGTCAGATAAAGGAGCAAGGCAAAAGGGTTGATCATCTCTACTCTTTGTTGCCTGGCCTGGCGCAATTTAGACCATAATGGGTGCGCTGCCGGAGACACGCCTAAAAGTCCTAGCTGTGAATGTAAATTCACTGATTAGGATTGAACGAAGAGCCAATATGTTCCAATTGTTGAAAGACTACAGTCCCGATGTGTTTATGGCTAGCGAAACTAAGCTAAACCACAAACACAAATTGACTCATAAAAATTACAATATCGTAAGAAGAGACCGGCCCGACTCCACTCAAGGGGGCGGTGTCGCTCTTTTTATACGAAAAGGCATTAATTATAAAGTCATATACAAAAACGAATTGCGAATATTCAAGACGCTAGAAGTTTGCGTTGTATGCATCTCTCTCACTCAAGGGAAGCGGATGTATATGATTGCGGCTTATGCGGCTGGAGCTCCGCAGGTTACTTACTTTGCTTCAGAACTCGAGATTCTTTTTAGGGAACTGAAACTGAGCTTGGAAGAAAACTATTTCATCTTGGCCGGTGATTTGAACGCAAAACATGAAGATTGGGGAAATCAACATAGTAATCCCAGAGGTAACCATCTTTTTAATTTGATGAATCTTTACAGCGTTGAGTATGGCGTCGACCTGCTGGCTACTGAAAAGCCATCGTATCCAAGAAGCGACTCCTTTCTGGATCTTTTGCTGTACGACACAAGATTGACAGACTCGAAACTGCTTACAGACAATCGAGTACGACAGTGATCACTGCGGACGGGCTGCTGTAATGCAGATTCCGAATGAACGCGTGGAGTTGGAGGAATACGTTGCAACGCATTCTTACAATTACAGTAAGATGCGCTGGCCTCGTTTCACCAACGCCCTAGCGAGAGAACTTCGTTCGAGTGACATAGCCCCATCAAACAACAGAAACCTGACAAATACAGAAATTGACCAACATTTACAACAGATGGACGAAACAATAAAACGAACAATGGAACGGACAATACCAAAGTACAAAGAACGGGACCAAATGGACGCTTACAGAAACGCGACTATTGACGCACTACGTAGGCACAAGAGTGGCTTACTGACAAGACTCAAAAACTTGTACAGACGACTCCCAGACCCACACGACTTGGAGGTTAGGACACTGAAGTCGTCAATAAAACATGTCAATCTGTTGATTAAGGAGAACTACAGGCTATCAATTAACAAGTACTGGGACCGCAAGATCCGGTCAGTTAATTCCAGTAACCCTAGTATGTTCCCTACAATCAACAAGATATTCAGGAAAAAGAACGACAATGACCTTCCGTGTCTGAAACTCCAAAGAACTGAAGAGAACAGAGACGTACTCATGACAGCGCAAATATATCCAGAAGAAGCCATCTTTGACGATGACCTTTTTATAATTGAAGATCCGAAGGAAAAAGTGGAGGCGGTGGGAGCTGCTTTCCAGCAAGTGTACAAGGTAAATGCTAGCATTTGCCCCAACCACGACCTGGAAAACAGAGCCCTACTTAATCGCTTTTACCTTCGAAATGATATAACACAATGGCGATCTGAGAACCGCGGTTTCATGCGGTTCAATGACGATTCCTTGGCAAATGCCATAATCGCCGAGCAAACGGGACCAAGTCCCCTGTTAGTAACGAAGGTTGAGCTTCAGCTCATCTTCAACTCAATAAAAAATAAAAAGTCAGCAGGTGTCGATGGTATATCCAACGTTGTTCTAAGACATTTACCGATGGAGGCAATTAACATTTACACCACACTCTTCAATAATGTACTGAATAATGCATATTATCCAGTGCATTGGAAGACCGCTGTGGTTCATCCTCTCCCGAAAAAAGGAAAGGACAACTCCAACCTGTCAAATCTTCGGTCGATAAGTCTTCTTCCGAGCATCAGCAAAGTTTTCGAAAAAATCATTAATAGGGCTCTGACTAAGTGGGCTGCGGACAACAAAATAATTCCGGATAAACAGTTCGGGTTCAAGGCGGGTCATGACACAATTCATGCTGCGTCTAAACTCGTTTCTGATATCCAATGGAATAAAACAAAACAACAATACACAGGTGCTGTTCTGGTTGATTTGGAATAGGCCTTTGACACCGTATGGTTAGAGGGTCTTTACCTAAAACTGAGCAGGCTTGGCATAAGCAAGCCATTGTTGTATATACTTTATGATATGCTTAACGGTAGAAAGTTTGTTGTCAAAAGTGGCAATGTAACTTCTACCACAACATTCTTAATTAAAAATGGTCTTCAACAGGGAGCGGTGAATTCGCCGATTATCTTCAGCATTTACACCAGCGATCTGATAGGTAGTCTTACAAAGGCAATTGCGTACGCGGACGATCTAATTGCGTACAGAACGGCCCGAAAGGTTGAGGTTATTAGAATTCTCTTGCAGCGTGATTTCGACAAGATTCAGCGATATTGCGACGACTGGAAACTGAAAATAAATGTCCAGAAGTCGGAGACAATTCTGTTCCGGACTCCGTTGGCTAGGGCCACGAGGGATACGTGCAAGAATTGGCGCAAGATGGTTATCGTTGATCTTCACGGGCAGCCATTGGCGAGCAAAAGTGTAGTGAAGTACCTCGGTATCTGGTTAGATCAGTATTTATATTTCGACAGACATATAAATGCTGCTCTGACCAGGGCCAGAGGAGCCTTCGCTCTAACGAAACGGCTGTTTTTTAGCAGTCGGCTTGACCCCAGAGTGAAGGTAATTTGCTACATGGCCCTCATACGGCCGATGATCGTTTATGGTTGTCCTGTGTGGTTCAACGTTGCCCCTTCCCTGATGGAGAAGTTTCGGGTGTTCGAGCGGCAGTGTTTACGACGCTGTACCGGCTTATACAGAACAGCCGAATCTTTTTATGTGCATTACTATTCCAACGAGGTCCTATACAATGGGGCTCGAATCAACAGAATTGACAATTTCGTGATAAAACTCGTTCGAGGTCACATTGCAAGAGCTATGTCTTCGACCAACAATTTAATTTTCGGGGCGTTCTATCCGAACGACGAGTATTTTGAAAGTGCACGCTTGAGCGGCTTCATTCCACCAGAGGCATTCCTCTTTTTAGATAGATGCGGTCTGATACAGGATGGATTGGCAGTTCCGCTAATCTACCACGTCAGACGACGAACCGTGGATAGGCGACTCCTGTACAATCGGGTCATGGCACAAGGCGGAGCAGAGCTCCTTCGGTTCAGTAGGGCTGTGTCCGAAAGGGACCGAACTGATAGGGTGAAGCAGGAGAACCAGTTTTGGTGGCTTCAATCGGCACTTGATAGTGGGTAGTCGGGATGAGGTTTTAAGCCTTGGCCGGCTTACATACTTGTTTTATAGTTTTAGGGTTTAGTTTTAAGTAGAATAGGCATGGTGGCACAAAAAAAAAATTAAAAAAAAAAATAAAAAAAACAAAAAAGGAAAATACAAAAAATACAAAAGAAAAAAATAAAAAAAAAACATGGAATAGAAAAAAATAAAAAAAAGACAACAAAATATGAAAAACAAAAAACGTTAGATAATTGGTTTTGCTGCTGTGGTTGTTCTAGTTTTAAGTAGTTTATAGGTAGAATAGGTAGTTTAGTTAGCTTTAAGTTTTATATTAAGGACCTTATTTTAAGTAGTTTTAAGTAAAAATAAAAAAGGATATTGATATTAGTTTTTTTTAAATTTTCTAATGAATAAAAACATAAATAAAATGGAATTGAAGTTAAATAGATCTTAGGGCCGAAAGGCATTAGCATTTAGTATTATTGTTTAACTTAGAGTGTCCGTATGGGACCAGTAAGTTAGTTGTAAGTTATGGTTAATTAGGCTAGTTTTATGAATTTTTGTCTAGCTATAAGATAGATTTAAAATTGAATTAATAAAAATGAATTTGGAAAAAAAAAGTGCGTTGGACTGTCATGCGAGGGGTCTTGGGTTCAATCCCTGCCTGTGCCATCTAACTTTTTTTCACGGGTACTGCCTCTTGCGAGGAAATGACAAATCCTCCAAGAGTAATTCTTGTCATGAAAAGTGCTTTCTCAAATTAGCCGCTCGGATTCGGCATATAAACTGTAGGTCTCTTCCATCTCTGACAACATTACACGCACACAGGAATGGTTGAGAGTTGTAAGTCACTAGGCCCTGGTTCTTCATGAACTGTTGCGCCACCTAATTTATTTATTTTAATATCATTTAAATTTTGCAGGTATGTACATTTTAACAGACTCTTGAAACAAAAACAAATCTAACGAATTTATTTTCAATCATATATGCAGCTTATGGCAAATATGACAACATTACATCTTGCCAATTAAATTTGGAAGCGTTGCGACGTTGCTTTTAAATATCGAGTTTTCACAAAAATAAAAAATTTACATCCAAATACTAATTTATAAAATTGACAAAAATAGTAAGCAAAAGCATCGCAACACAAAACTTTTTTATTATCTGATTGGCAGTATTTACCAATCCGTGCTAAAACAATTTGGATGAAGACTTCGAATTTAAACCCCATATTCCAAAGAAGAAATGTAATCATCTACCCGAAGACTGTAGACATTTTTGTTAAGAATTTTCATTCAAAAAATAAGTTACTGGCCTTCGATAAATTTAATGTGAAAAACCTATATGTTTTAATATTAATATTTTTATTTAATTCTTGTTATAATACATTTTACTGATTATTTTTTAAGGTTTCCTACTGCTTGCAGAGCACAACAGTTTTTTAAAAAAAATTAATTTTTCCTACCAGCATAAGAAGTTTTGTTTATATAAATATGAATAGCTTTTAATTCGTTTTCGTTATGAAAATCACAACTTTTGGCATTTAAAGTTATTCTACGTTCGTAGAGATTCAAATTTAATAATACTTTGCCAAATTCATTACCAAACGTCTCCTGTAAAGTTAACAAAGTGGAACAAATATACATATAAGGTTTTCCGATATAACCGTCAATATATGTATCCCACAATGTGCACTATCATGATATAATCAAATTCGTTATTTTGTTTTTAGAAATGAACATTTTACGTAAGGAATTCGTTCTGCGTTACAATTTAGGAATTTTATTTGTTCGAAAAAATACGCTTCTTGTTTCAATTTGTGCATTAAAAGTGCAATAATCACTTAAATTTGCTATTTATTTGTATTAATAAATCCCTTGGTCATTAGTGGATCCAGGGGGGGAGGTGTCGTAGGGGTCAAAAATGACTACTTTGAACTGAGGACTGAACCAAGAACTTAATATGAATCATAAATTCAGCCCTTTTCCAAAAACACAGCACAAATTCATTAACTTTTGACCAATGCACGATCCAGGGGGGTCATATGAGCCATAAAGCTCAGTTAAGTTGTATAAGTAAAGATTTCAACTAAAGATTTGTTAGTAATTAAACGAAGTTCACCAAAAAGTGGTTTATAATTTGGAAAATTTTTAGGTAGTGCTTTAGATTATTTTCATAAAATTTGTTTCTAAGAAAAAGAGCAAATACTCAGGTACTTAAGAAGAAACCTTGAATAAGAGATCATGAATTTTATATTTAGTTGCCTTTAAATTCCTGAAACTAGTAAAGTCGAAAAAAGTATGTCCCCGATTCCGTCAGTCTGTCCTGGCCCCTACAACCCAAACCTTTGTGTCGATTGAATTTAAGGTTTTCAGCCGATTAGCGTTAGGTTTTTTTTTTCATTTTTTAATATGAAAAATAACCGATAGATTTTTTTAAAACTTTCTCTAAATTTTTTGTTTTTAATTTAGTTCTTTCTACAAAAAAAAAACATATTTTGGTATTGCTCCAGAAGGGTACACCTCACAAAACAGTTATTTTGTTTTTTAGTTTTCTCAAGCACTAATGGACCGATTTCAATAATCTTCTCTTTCTGTGTAAGCTCTGTGGATGATCAAATGATCAAATTGATGATTATTTTTGATGATCAAAAATGTCATTATTTTTTTTTTTTTGATTTTTAAAAAAACATACATTTTTACATTCTTCATTTCTCAGCAAATGGTTAACATTTTTAACGAAATTAAAATGTAAATAGTATGTTTATAAGCACTAAGCATTTAGTGCCTAACACAAATATTTGTAAGACAAAATTTAAAAATTAAAATTATTTTTGAAAAAAAAATTAAGTTAATCTAGGTTTTTTGAGAAATAGAATGTCATTTACATTTTTGAGAAAAACTTACTTGCAGGTACATTTTTAAATCTTAAAATGTAGGAAATATTTTTAAACAGACTTTTTGGAAGAAGTTACCAATTAAATTCTAGCGACCCAGTCGTGCATTTTATTTCTTTCAAAATAGATTTTCTGTTGAATACAAAAACTTAAATTTGTAAATCTACTTTTTGAAGTGAATTTGCTTTAGATGTTCTAGAACTGAGATTTAAACACTAGTTTCAAGAATATAAATGTCCCAAAAACAGCAAAAGTGACACTTTTGTTAGCCAATTAATAACACAATGAGCGATTCATATCTATTAGTATAAAAGCTTTTTAATCCCTTGAGAACTGAATGAAAAGATATTGTGCAACGTGTAATTTGTGAGTGCCACACAAAAGTTTCTTCCCAACTTATTTGTTTACCTTATTTTGTTTTTATTTAATTTTGAGAGAAATTATGTACTTAAATGCACATACATTTCCTTAAATTCAAGTACAAAACATTTATCTCTCTACAATTTTTATATTTTGTTGACTCCTTTAAGATCAAAATATTTTCTAGCATCAGTTTCAAAAACCCTCTAAGCTATTGTGTTTTAGCTGTTAAACATGGTATATTTAGAAAACTATTGGAATCTTGGAATGCTTTCATATTTAGGGAGTCATCAAAATTAAATAGTTAGACTATACCTTGATGGACAAGAGTGTTTTAAAATAAATAAAAACTAAAGTTGTCACTTTAGCCCTTGAAATGAGTAAATTTTAGGTTAATATACACATTATCTAATTTAAATTTTGTTAGCCTCCTTTACAAAACATTAAAGAACATTTTTAAGCGCTGAGTAAAAACTTGTCTACATGTTATGTGTGTGGACAACCCCCCCCCCCCCGTGATTAACAGTCTGCATCCGACCGTGCCCCTGATTCATAATGTTGATTAAGGGTGGGCATTAATCACTAGAAACGAATTTGGCTTCTGGCATCTCACGGTCACACAACTGTTACGTAAGTTACATATGTAAGTTATTTATCCACGTCAATTTTTACGAAATGCTTTACCAATTCATTTCCATTAAATGCATGCAACCACATTGCTCGATAATTTCATTTTACCACAATAAGTTTTTGCTGTACAAAACTCGAACTGTCTAGCAACAAAATATATCGGGATAGGCCTAGGTAGTGGTTTACGGATACCAATGGCTCGTTCCACCAATTGTTTGGATATATCGGAATTCTGTTACAGTAGATGCAAAACGACCACCAAAGCAAACATTCAAATAAACAAAGCTCGTAAGCCGCATACCAGATTACAAAAAAAGGATTTATTTGTTTTAATATTAATTGATTGGTGGTTCAACTAATTTAGAAATAAATTGTCTACTATTTGATAAGTATTTAATTATTTGCCATTCGGTAAATATAATTAACAAATACTTCTATAGTTTTGACCACTTCAATATGTTTTTTTTTTTTTAACAACTAAGACGGTATGAGTAATTAACCCTTTAAAGAAAGAAATCGTTTTGTCATCTTATCATTAAGTCAACGACATTGTTTGGAACAATTTAAATAACAAGTTGAATCAGAATTACATGACGAAAAGGTGAATCCATATGCATTCTAACAGATCGAAAACCAAATATTATCAATCAAAAATTTTAATGTTTAAGCAAACAAAAAAGATGTAAGATATTACTAGATATTCATTTTTGTATTGTCCTCTAAGAGAAAAAAGTGCAGAAATCACCTTTTATTGCCTTTATGTACATGAATATTACTTTTATTACAAACAAAATCTTAATCACTGATAATTTCAAGGTTCAAGTTATTCTAATAGTGAAATGATTCCTAACCAAAAAAGAGGCTGGGATGGCACCCACACTGAGAACTTCCTATCCGTTCCTGTCTCTCCATTTTTCTAAAACTTCAACGAAATATTAATAACAATATTTTGTATAAGATAGGAAAATGTGAAGTCAATATCTTTCTTTGTTCATAATACTTAAGCCGAAAATCATTTCTTATCAGATTTGGATTGTTTTTGTAAATTGGTGTGTTTTGTAAAAAATGTTGCCAATTGAATTTTACTAAAATATTTTCTAAAAATAAGTATTAAGATTTTGCATATGATGACATAAGTTTGATTCAATATCTGTTTTTGTTCATGTTTAGTTCAAAACCTTTTTTTTATCAATTTTAGCAGAATTTGTTGAAAGTTTCTATTTCTTAAAAAAAATACCGAATATATTATTCTAAAAATATTATATTATGGAAGTAATATCATGTTTTGTTTGTAAAATATTTGAGGCAATACATTTTTTTCTCAGTTTTTCGATTTATAAAATAAATAAATAAATTAAATTTATAAAATAAATAAAATTTTTAATGTTTTATAGAAAGTTGTTGTAATTGATCCAATTTGTCGAATTGAAAATTTTGACTCCGACGCAAAGCGGACCGATTGCAGTAACTTCCTATGGGAAGTTAATAAACTGAAATAGTATTAATGAGGAGTTATTTTCTTACTTCTTTCCTGGGGCATGACTAATATTAGGTGTTACTTTATTACTTTCGTAGGGTATTGTTGTGTTAAGGGTTATTCTATGCAAATCCTAGTTGAAGACCAACGATATGCGATTTCGGCTGAACGTTGGTGGTGGTGAGAAGTGCTACGTGTAGCGTGAGTTTCGATAGTTTGATCATCCCACGTTATGGTGATGTGAACAGACCCAGAGATCATGCCCTTCAATTCCTTTACACTTTTTACTCCTTTATAGATAACTAATGATATCACATATATAAGGTGATTGGTCTAAGGTGTACAAGGCTAGAGTAAAAAGTTGTGTTGAATTCAAGTTTGAAAATTAAATTTTCAAAAATTACTCCCTTAAAATTGCATTTAAGAAAATAATGAATGAACGCATTTATGACTTTTCAAAAAGCTATATGATACTCTGTAAGCGTTACCGTTATTTTTTTAAAATTTTTTGTTTGTTTTAAGTCAATTTTTTTAGAAAATTACTCTTTGAATAAACAGAGGCTATAGGCTCCCATTCAATACGATTTTGTATGATCTTGACTTAACTTACTCGCTGCCATCAGTGAGCTATTCTGGCGTGAGCTACAAAAGCCGTTAGAATTACACGTATATAATCTATGATTTAATTGTTTACCTTAAATAATCCTATAAAAAAGGTGTAAAAAATTGATACTCTATTTCTAATGCACATTTCATAGTAATAAATTGATCCTGAACGATGAGTATCTAGGGCAACTGGAAAGTTCCAGCTCTTCGTATTCAGCAAGCTACTTACAAATCGTCCCAAGGAGCTATAGCAACATAATCATGCTGAACAAACGAAATCGTTTAACAAAGCGCATATGAGTATATATTTCAGTAGCTTATATATTTATTTATTCAGCTTAATACAAGCTATAACTTAACATATCTTAACTGAACACTAACTTAACATTTTTTTTTTTTTTTTTGGTCTTGTTATCAGTTTACAACATTAAGTCATGTGGGCCTTAGGGCTCATGTGGGCCTAAAAGCTCTTTAATGTACAAGAACTAACAATTTTGATTTTTATAGACTTAAAATTAAAAGGGACGAGGAATTCGGACTCAAAAAGGGAAAAAGTAAAGGGTATCTTTCAGATGGGATTTAGAAATGTTAAAGTCGAAGACTAGCATAGCAGCGTTGCAGTGACGGAGAATTCTGGACATTGGTTCAAAGTGCCCGTTATTAGTGCGGTGATGGGGGATATAGAAAAGGGAGACAGATCGCAGATTTCAAGGGTTGGTGTTAAGATGAATATCACTCAGGAGTGCCGGGGAATCTATATTGCCCATTAACAATTGATGAGCAAATAATATATCAGCGTTTTTGCGTCTAATATATAAGGGTTGCAAACCTATCAGTTTTAGTCGATCGGCATAAGGAGGCAAGTTGGATGTATCATCCCAGGGGAGGCCACGTAAGGCAAATCGAACGAAACGTCTTTGAACATTTTCAATTCTGAGGGAATGGTTTTCATAAAAGTGAGACCATACTTGGCATGCATATTCAAGATGAGGACGGACTAGGGAAATGTAAAGCGCTTTAGTTACATAGGGGTTAGAAAATTCTTTTGACCATCTCTTAATAAAACCGAGAGATCTATTAGCTTTATTAATAATTTGGTCAAAATGGGAATGGAAATTGAGGTGTTTGTCACACATTATACCAAGATCTCTAAAAGAATCGACTACGTTGACGGCGTCATTAAGGAAGTAGTACTCTATGAGATGGGATTTGTTTGCGCGAAAAGGTCATTTGTTTACATTTACCTACATTTAACTCTAGGAAATTATGCATGCACCAAACAAAAAAGATATTAAGATCATTTTGTAAAAGTAAGGAATCAGATGGAGTTGAGATAATCTTAAAAATGTTCTTATCATCCGCAAACATTAGGATATCTGAGTTTTTTAATTTAAGACAGACATCGTTAACAGATAAGACGAAGAGAAGGGGCCAAGGTGACTACCTTGTGGGACGCCAGAAGTTGCATGTATGGGACTGGAAATTGAGTTACGGAAGAGGACTCTATAAGTTCTATTGGCAAGGTAGGAGCCTATCCAGTTTATAAACATAGATGGAAAGCCTAGGGCTCTAAGTTTGAGATAAATTATCTTATGGGATATTTTATCAAAGGCTTTGCTGTAATCAGTGTATACAACATCAACTTCATTACCATTCTCAAGGGCTGACAAAACTTTTGATATAAACTCAATTAAGTTAGTCGTAGTGGATCTACCTTTAAGAAAACCATGTTGAGCGGGGGAGAATAAGGGCTTGCAATGAAAATAAACGGAATCATAAACTAGGCTTTCAAAAAGTTTTGGGATGCATGAGAGTTTCGCAATAGGTCTATAATTGTTAATTTCAGTTTTATTGCCTTGTTTATGAATGGGAAATATAAATGAATCTTTCCATATATGAGGAAACACACCTTGGGAAAGAGAGAGTTCAAAGAGTGCAGTTAGAGGCTTTGACAAAGAATGCATACATTTTTTTAGAACAACTGATGGGAATGGGACGCCATCAGGACCAGGGCTAACGATTTTGGCAAGTACCATTTCTTCAGTTATTGTAAAAGATGAAAGAGAGGTTTGAGTGCAACCATCTAAATAACTAAAGTAGTGAGGATCAGGATCATGAAGATGTTCAGTATACGATTTGCTAAAGTATTTAGCAAATAGATTTGATATGGTTGTTGGATCTGATGAGATTATATTAGAGAAACTCATTGAAGGTGGAAATCCATCAGATTTTCGTTTGACATTTATAAACTTGAAAAATGTTCTTGCATCAGAAAGAAGGCTATTTTCCATTTGGTTAAGGTATTGGTTATATAAAGATTCCCTTAATTCAGAGAAAGAATTATAGGCGAGAAGATAGTTGTTGTGGTCGGTATCAGAATTGGACTGTAAAAAGATCTTCCAAAGCTTATTACGGGTATTTCTTAGGCTACGGAGCTCTCTGTTGTACCAAGGGGGAGCAGAGGTGAAATCTTTTTTACGAGAGAACGGTACTGATTCTTCAATACAGTATGAGAGAATCAAATAAAACCAATTTGTAAGGGACTCTACTGTTGAGTGGAGGGAATTTAATTCAAAGTCGGCTGAGCTAAGAACATTGTTGAGTTTGGAGAAATCAGCTCTACGAAAATCATAACAGTAATTCTCCATTTCAAAAAAGTTGTTTTCAAATTCAATGGGGAAGGAGAGATTAAGGGGAGGATGATAGCGATCCAAGGTAGAGAGAAGGTGAGGGCTCGCGGAGACAACACAGTTATTGCAATCAGATGAGAATATGAGATCGAGGTGTCTCCCCATAAACTTTGCTACTCCATTTAGTTGAAAAAGACCACAATCAGACAGACGATCAATGAACAGCGATTCAGATTCAGAGGAGATGTTAGTTGGAAAGAAGGATGTCTGATCATCTGAGGTGGACCAATTGAGATGGGGAAGATTGAAGTCGCCAAGAACGATGATCAAATCCTTAGGTTGCACTTGTTCAAGCAGATAATCAATGGCATTAACAGCAGCTTGGTATGCTTTAATTTGTTGGGCTGGTCGAATATAAGAACAAAGTACAAAAGGACAAAACTTAGGTAGTGTAACCTTAGCTGATACACCTTCAAATTCGATTGAAGTAGGAATATGGAGTAATGGACTTTCAAAATTACTATTGATAGCTAAAAGCACACCATGGCCATGTGTATTACTCGCACACTCCACGACATCCATTCGATAGATGGAATAGTCGCTAGTGAAGAGTTCGGTACTAAGGATATCGGGTGTAAGGTTGGTTTCGGTAAGGGCAAAGATGTCATAAGGACGGTTTTGGGAGTTATTAAAGACGGCAGACGTTTTAGACCTTAAGCCTCTTACATTTTGATAGTAAAGGCTAAGACATTTAGGTTTAGTGGTCTTCAGGTTAGGAGCGATAGCATTTCTTCATATCTGCACGGGATTTTTGGATATGAGATAATCGTTTTGAAGAGATAAAGGACGCAAAAGAGGTTAGGTCTTCTCTAACTTTTTGAGGAGAAATTTCAAGACCATCATGGAATTTCAAGAATATTTCCATTAGTGCATCTCGTTTGGTAGGGAGGCCTTCTTGGGAGATCAAAACCTTTATGTTCGTATTTGTTTTACCTTCAAAGCAAACAGAATCTGGTTTGTCGTGCAGGAAAGCTAGGTAAAGACGAACATTATTGTAAATTTTGTGGTCTCTAAGACGGGACATAACATACCGATCATTAATATTGGCCTCAAATAAATGTTTAGTTAACTTAACATTTGGAGGGATCATTTGGTTAAGGAATCCTTGTGGTTCTTGGGAAACTGATGAAGAAGAAGCAGGGTTAAGGGTGTGAGAATGGATGAAATTTGGATACTCGGGTGTTTTGGCAGGAGGATCAACCATCGGAGGGCGAAAACCAAGACCCGGGTGAGAAGGGTTAAAAGAAACTCGTTTGGATGGAGGCTTTATAGAGGTAGGAGAAGTTTTCCGTTTAAGGGACGAAAGTTGGTTAGAGAGAGAAAAGTTTGGAAAGATTTGTGTTTTAAGAGTCCAGTTGGTTTCAATATTTTGTTTGGGATTAGGTTTGGGACTAGGTTTGTTAATATGTTTGGGATTAGGTTTGGGTTTGTTAGACTTATTATTGCTACTCATTCTGGAAAGCCGCATTCGACCAATACGTATATATCCTCTTTGGTGATGAAACATCCAGTTATATTTGGAGGGAATCAGGAACTTGAATCTTCTTCCAGACAATTGAAGACATTCGCATAAATTGACACAGAATTCTCGTTTAAAATAGGAGCGAATCCATGTAGCATCAGCATATCCGGGACAATTGTTCAGCACCAACCATGTGTTGTGAGCGGATTCAAGCGTGCTAAGTCTCAAATTCCAATCGGATAACTTCCAGGAATGGCCACATTTGTAGATTACTTCTTCTTCCGTTATGGTATTTACTGAGGTGGATTGTTGCAGAGGGTCAGCACCCAGGTTTGCCGCATGGATTTTATCATTTCATCACACGACGGTATGCCGGGTTGTTTATTGACGTCGTAGAGAAGCGATTCAATTTGCTGCGATTGGACATTAAGGCTTTCAAGTTCACTTTGCACACTCATATATTTTTGATCTTGATTACTTACATCGTAAGCAATAGATATGAGTGCAGTTGAAACCCTCGAAAGCATACACTTAATGTTTTCAAATTCGTTAACGAGTCTAACATTTGTAACATCACTCAAACGATTGGAGGAGGGGAAGAGCTGGGATGACGAACTTTGAAAACAGCAATCAATATCCGATTTCAGTAGGTTTAACTGGTCAGATAAGTTTTTTTTGTTTAGGGTTTTTGATTTGATTTTTTTTTCACTTGTTTTTAATTTTTTCTATACTTCTTAATACACAAGAAGAAAAAAAAATGCTGATGTAATGGGAAACGGCGATGGGCAGTAAAGTGGGTCGGGCAAGTATGTATATCACACGCGCTGCGAGTATATTGATAGGTTTTTTTTGTTTTATTTATTTGTATGATATTTGGGGTCGGTGAAAAGGTGTCAAAAGGCAACTGCGGAGCCAAAAGAAAATGCGACTGCACTTGACGAAGGTCTATGATGATAACTTCTATAGCTTTTGCATATTGCAACCAATCATCTTTATTCAAATGATTGCCAATTAGTACCTATTAGTGAGATCATCATCATATCTATTTTCATAAATAGGTAACACAATTTAAATCAAGGGTCTCTTAATGTAACTCTTTCTGTCTTTTACGCCTTAACGACTTCTCCGCAAGAATAGATACATATTATGTAGATTTATAAAAACCTTTTTCGGCTAGAGTCGGTTTCAAACCTTTTACCTTTTGCATGGAGAACTAATTAGTCAATATTAATGCAATATGCGCCTGAAGGTCACTGTGTCTTGTTATATTGGAAGATTGAGTTGTTTTGGGTCAAGATATTCGGGACGTTAAATAAATTAAAGTTTAGGTTTTTATTTTTTGTATAAAACTGTCCATTGGATTCTTATATAAAATTGACCAAACATAAAAAAAAAACTTTTTGTATGAAATGAAATAAGTTTCAAAGCAATATATGTTATATGTTTCTTAAAAATAACTGTCACTTAGATTTAAAAAAAATATAACCACTCATTGAAAGAGTAATTTTTCGTCATATGCAATTATTCTGAAGGCATAATTTAATTTTTGTTCATAAATTGTTCGAGCTGAAAAATCATAATGTTTACAAATGTTAAATTGAAATTAATAGCATTACAAGTTAGCTTTGTGGTCTCTCTAAAAACTGTAGACATAAACCACAATTATAATATTTAACAATTACTATACATTTGAAGTTAAAATGGAAATACTATTCTTTTAACTTTAGTGGCCTTAAAATTACCCTGTCAAACATAATGCAAGCCTATAAGCCCTCGTATTCAAACTTTGGTCGGTTCTCAAACTATCTATATCTGAATAATACTTACAAACAAAACATTTCCGATTTAAATTTTACTGCACAAAGTTCTTATAATTTTATAAGGTTTATTTTAAAGCCATTGTTCATGTCTCATTTTACTCTATATAATTATTATTTTAAACGTATGTATGTAATTTAATTTACCTACTTTATATTGCTGAACTTTCGCAGCTTCATTTATTAGCATCATCATCTGGATTGTAGTCGTGATGACAGTGCAGAAGCGCTACAACCTTCGTCTCGCCTATACGAAAACACCCTCGTTTCTATACGAACACAACCTTTGCCTCGTTATCGTTAGTAACATCGTTATTATTATTTGCAACTGAAGCATCATGATGTGCAATATATATGTAGATATGAGTCAGTTATTCTACCTGCTTTATCATTTGCGCAATACAAAAAATTAACACGAAATCGTTGCATCAAGGACCGTGGCCGTCCGACATAGATGACAGACAAAATCCGGATCTGAACTGATGGAACAAGGACAATATTGGGGAAATTGGAAGCAACCGTAATCATTCCTAGGCATCATTTCAATAAATTGTACAGAATCATGAGAGAAGCAAGACATTCTTACAGTATTGATTGCTGATGGTACACAGGGACATTGTTGCAAAAATTGTAAATTCAAACTCATTAAATTACTGGCCTTCTCATCCTTCAACATTTAAGAGTATGTCACTAGCTAGATCTGTTAAACACGGAGACGTAGAGAAAAGAAGTTCTGGTTACACTAGTATAATCATCTTCAAAATAATGATATTAAAAGTTTAATTCAAAACTACATAGAACTTCAAAGAAATCGTCGTATGGATGACGGTAAAAGTTCAAGGTTATATTTTATAATAGTAAAAATATACACACAAAATGTAAATGCTGAAATTGACACTGTGGTTACAGCTATAATTTAAGCATAAGCTTTGGCTGCCGTTATGTAGGATATTTCAAGAGAGCACCCACCTTCAATAGAAGCCTTAACCCTTTGCGTAGACATTCAAGACCCAATAATCGAAGGAAAGCAATCGTTTTTGTTCATGTCTAAGAACTTAGAAGCAACATACAATCTTGATAATTTAATAGTTTTATGATCTTTATCAGTTGACAAATTAATTTCGCGGTAAACAATTGCATTTTTGACTACCGGAAAGTTTTATAAAAAAATTCTTCATTGACATTACCATTGAAATTGTCTTCATGACCTGATCCATAATTTGTTTGTTTTAGTACCATGTGCTTTTCCGTTCAAAATATCATCAAGATAATGGCGATATTGGCTAAGCTAGGGTTTATGAAATAGCTTACAGATTATCGTCGTTTTTTTTCTTTCTTAAAAATATATTCACAGGATCATTTCTGATAAAAAATAAAGATAAATACAGAATTTGACACTCAATTTAAAGATTTAACTTGCGTTTCAGACAAAGGAACAGACATAATAAACAACTTCAAAGATTAAAAAAGTGATATAAATAATTAACGTATTGGAATAGAATTTCCGAATCATGTTAATAAAGTTAAAAAGTCATTAGAAACAATTGAAAACATAATTTTAACAAGTAAAATAGAAATATTAACACAAGATATTTTACCTCTGAAGAAATACACGAAAATAAAATTGAGATACTGTCTGAACTTAGTTCCTCATATTATTTTATTCAAAAACATATCTATTTTTCTCCAAATTTAAACCGTATGTGTGAGACCAGAAGTTTGATAACTTAAGAACAATATTCACCTATTCGTCTTCGGGTATTTTATTTTATTAATGCAATTAACACTAAGTCTGGTTTCGGTAAACGTCTAAATCCTTGAAGTATATCCCCATTTTCTGGACAATTCGGAATCTGTTTTAATAGAACAAAACTGGTCAACCAATACTAGACAAAGTATAGGTACCAAATAACTGTAGAATGCGTGTTTATAATATAAGCAAGCAATACCAGTTCGCAGCTTGACCAGAGACAAATTGATGAAAATGTGAAAATAATTTCCTCATCAACGGCCATAATGGAGCTATCAAATTTAAGTGGAAACTCTGTAGCGCTAAAACCATTATGTGAAGAATGATTTACTTGGGAAGGAGGAGGTCTATTTGAAGATGTAGTCGGGCAACTAAAATGATGTCTTCAGGAGTTAAATTGACAAGATTTGGTGTTATTTGCTTTGACGCAAAAGCAGCTGGAGTTTCTTGTTGCTCTAGAGGCTGAAGAGTTAGAGGATTTCAAACCGATTTATGTTCAGGAAGCATAAGAAGCGCATATGCGTTCGGAAATGTAGTAACTTGAACATGTTTTGATGATGCCAGATCTTCTGGCATTGCCACTATCTTCTTTCCTGAACGAATTTTGAAAACTCAATTTCAGAGGCTTCGAATTCAGTTTCTTTGTATTTTGTATTATGAAGCTTAACGTTCCATTTACCATAAGTAACTCACTTGGAACATTCGCTGTTGCTCCGGTATTAATTTTATATGCGACTGATCCCTTGGAATTATTAGAAGCATTTTAACTTAAACCCGAATTTGAAGAATGTACCGATTGATTTCATTGGTTTAGTTTCTCCCCTTCTATTATATAAACCTTTTTCTGGTTTTGTATTAGACATGTTCAAAAACAAAATTAGAAAATTAGAAAAGAGGCTCGAATGATAATTTTTCATTGATGTTAAATGTTCATATAGAAATTATATTTTTTATTAAAACTAAATTGTAATGCAATGTGCAATCAAAATCGAAGGTTGAGTTGTTTTCAGTTAAGATTATCATATTAAAGTATGGGTATTTATTCTTTGTAAAAAACTATAAATTGACTTGTGACAAAATTTAAACAAATATTAATAACAACGTTTTGTATTAAATGAAATAAGTTTGAATTCAATATATTTCATTGTTTCCAGTATATTTGAGGAATCTATATCTATTTTTTTGTATTTTTATACAAAATTTAAAATATTTGAAAACGTTATAAGTCGTCATATACAATTATTCGAACGTACTTTCTGAAATTCTGAAAGTGTAAAATAACGTTATGATGTGTAAAATAAAATTTAATAGAACTCGATAGCATTATTGGTTCCTGAGATATTTAAAGGATCAACCAAATATTTTACTTTTTCTTAAATTGACTTTATTAAAGAAAAAAAAGAACAATAAACCGGTATACACATTTTCAAAATTAACTACAAAATAATATTTGTTTGAAGTCGATACCTTTGATTCTTAAGATATGGAGGGCGAAAAAAAGTATTCAAAACGTACGGACGTACTAACGTAACCAGGTTGTATCAACTGATGTTTTCCTCTTATAAATTTGTTAGTTTATTTAGAATTCTAACAGTTGTGACGAAGAGGCTCAGCGATAGCAAAACTACAAATTAAATTTTTCCATGGAAAAAACTTTTTTTGGTTATGCTCTGAAATAATTTTTTAAAAATGTATCGTTT
This sequence comes from Eupeodes latifasciatus, assembly GCA_920104205.1. NCBI lineage: Eukaryota > Metazoa > Arthropoda > Insecta > Diptera > Syrphidae > Eupeodes > Eupeodes latifasciatus. The sequence goes on from OV049925.1 coordinate 74,967,876, forward strand.
AATAAAAATTAAGTCTTTAAAGAACTTGGTTTTGTTTTTTAAAAACAACAAATATACAGATTTTGCACATTGTTCTTAACTTATGTTTATTTATACAAATGACATAATAAATTATTGTTCAAGATCAAGATATCTTTCATTTTTTCTTGGATGAATACAAAGAGGTCAGAAATTTTATAAATGTGTAATTGTTTTAGCGAACAAACTTAAACAAATATTTTGATTGTTTTAAATTAAATTTATCTAGTTGTAATTTCATGATATTTGATGACAACATTTTTAAAATTTTATGTTTTTTTATAGGTAACTGATTTTTCTTATTCTTTTAGCTGTTAGGCCATTAAGTTTTGAAAAGCATTCGGTACCTGTGAGATAAAAAGAAAATATTGTATTGTATTGTATTTATTGTAGCAGAATATTCTTACATTTTTTCTTAAACTATATTGCACAATTTGCAGAGTTACGGTATAAATCTACCTTACTACTGACAAATAATAAAATTTTTAATACAAGTAATGAAAAGCAAATAACAGTATATTGAAGGAAAAGCTACATAAAAACCTTCAATAAATTGTTTTGAGGATTTAGAGAGGAGAAGGGTGGGCGGTGAGGTATTTAAATCAAACCCAACCTAAAGTTTTGCATATATTCATTATATGATAAATAGTTAACAAATGAATTAATAAATAAATAAACAAATAAATAAATAAATATATAAACAAACAATTAAATAAATAAATAACAAAATATATATAAGACAATTCAAAAACAAGCAAAAAAAAAAAAAAGAAAAAATGAATAGTAAATAAATTAATGAACAAACAATAATAAACAAAAAATAATAAATAAACAAAAAATCAAATAAATTAAACAAATAATTGATAAAATAAATAAATAAATTAATTAATTAGCTATCAAATAAATAAATAAATAATTAAATATATATGTATAGAAAAAGAAAATATGGATGTGCATAAATTAAATAATAATAAATAATAAGTAAATTTCTTTGTTGTTTTACTGTTTTTGTTTTCATAAAGCGGTCAAGAAGAGACTCTGTTCTTAAACTTTGAATATAATTGATCAAATAACTTACTATTTACGTTTAAATACTGTACCACATGAGTATATACAAATTGATAGAATTGTTGCGTTTATAATACCAATTAATGAGATTACTTAGTTACAATTAACATATGGTCTATTACACAATAAAGAGCAAACGTCTCTCTGTGTATCTCTGTCTGGTACGCCTTCATGACCGCAGAAGCAATTTTAATAAATTTTGTTATAGAGTAGTTAGAAACTCGAATTAATATTCCTGGCTAGACGAAATAGCTGATAGTATTGTAGCTAGAATTGTTTTAAAAAAGTGATCATAACAGAATAAAAGAGTACCTACATAGACTTCAAAGAAAAAGATAGCGTAGGAAGGTCGCACTAGAATAAGAACATATCGATTAACAATGTAAACATCCGTACACCCATGATTTATGACCGAAATTTGATGTGAAAAAAAAATCATGCACAATCATGTTGTTTAGTATATTTAGTAATTCGCGTAAAAAACCAAGACAGAATACGGTGTAATCATTGGTTATGAATGAGGAACCTTACATTATCCAGACAACTTCGTCCTTAGATAGATTTATAGATTTAAAAATATGTCAATTGCACAAAGCCTAAAAACCACTATTGGCTGCGACAGATTCGGAAACAAATAAATTATCAAATTGATTGGAAACAAAACCGCACTACTGTAGGTCCTAATGAAAAGAGCGTGTATTGTATTCCTCCAAGGTTAATCGTGCATGCACAATGTACAGACAAAATATATGTACATAGTATGTATAATTACTCGTTATGTTTTGCAATAGCGATTTTCTTTTTATCTTGAACGATTTTTTAACTGCAGGAAGTCTTATCCAAAACTGATTAATTCGTGGCTGGTGCTTCTACTTTTGACTGGAATGAGAAAATACTATATGTTGGCTTCTAAATAAAATTATACACAGCTCATCTAAACCGTCTACCACTACAAACTAATTTTTAAATTAGTTGGAAAATCTAAGCAAATGACACATGATGATAATAAATTTATATGAACATTCAAAAATATACAAAAACCTATGGTACTATCCTTTTAATGCAAAATGCCGTCATAATAATAAAACTCCCACACTGTCTGCATTGTAACAGCTGCTCAATGGGCCCTTAATGAAGACAATTCCTCCAAAGCTCACTCTTGTATCGTTGGTACTCTAGTCATCTTTCATGATAATTTATGCTTTTCGCGTTGGTTACCTGGTTATATTTTTGTATCTTTTTATCAAAAAGTTAATGCATGTGCATTGCGTCACCTAAGTCAGAACCCATTCCATCGTAGGTATATATAAATGCGTGGCATAAGAAAAAGTTAGTTAAACTTGAGCAAGAGGGCGCGAAACTTTAACATTACAATAACTCCAGGTGAATTTGATTGTTCCCTGGTGAAGTAGTAGGGCTTTTGAGCTATAGAGCCCAAAAGGCTGTACGGTAAAAACAAAGTCTGAAAATTTGACGCACCATAAAGTTAAGAAGCATCTGGTACTCCCCTGTTTGCATAATCCTTTTTGCTGTGTCCTTTGTGTCAACGCGCATAATTTCCGCTTACCAAGGATTACGGTGCTACAAACACCCACCCACACACAGATCCAGATCCTGCTCCAGCTTGAGCGCTATTTTGCTAACTCATTTTGGATTATGAGGGGCAATTGAATGCTTTTCTCGAGTGGCAAACTTTGGGGCGTTCTTGCATGAAATCTCCTTACAATTTTCTAGGAAGAGCTATATTTCAAACTTTGTTATGCTGTCGAGTCATTTTACTTGACTTGTGTTACTTTTTAGTGGTTAATTTCCTCGGTTCGAAATAAGTTCAACTCTTTCAGCTGGGACAAACTCCTTGGTTGGGTAGATATATATATGTTTTTTTTCGGTTTCCGAATCTACCGCAATAAATTAATTTTGATAATTATTATCATATTTTCTTTGGATTGTTTGCCTCCTTTTCTGTTTCTAGATTTATAATTTTTTTTTTGTTGTTTTAAGAAAAGAACAGGGATAATTTAAAATTTTAAATTAAATCAGTCAAGGTTTTCGGTGTTCAGGTGGTGTGTCAAGTAAAAGCTTCAAGTCATTAATTTTTGGAAAGAAGTAGTTTATTATAGTTTAATTTTCGGTACTTGAGGTTTCATAATTTTTTCTTTTTACATTTAAAAACAAATTGTAGATAGCTTTATTTATTTATTATTATTATTATAGTGATATTTTTTTAAACTTCTAAATTTATAAACGATTAAATGATACACTCAGGTTGGAAAACGGAGATATTTAAACTTTTTAATAAGACTAAGTTCGGAAACAATTAATTTAATTTTTTTCAGAATATGGCGAAGGAACTACATACAGGGGTGGGTATAAAAACCTGACACATTTTAAGGACCCCTAGCTCAGCCGCATCAAAACATCATGAGGTCGGGTTTGAAGCAAATAAAAGTAAACAGTTGAAGGTTTTTAATCTTTATTTTTTAAAAATCACATCGTTCAAATGATGACCATTTCGTTCAATACAATTTTCGAGCCGTTTTTCGAAATTTTTGAAAACTTTTTGCAAAATTGCAAGCGATATATTCCCGATTTCGGTCTCAATATTCGTCCGAAGTTGGTCCAAGGTGAGTGGTTTATTGAGGCGAGACACGTTGCTTCAGATAACCCCACAAAAAGTAGTCACAGACGGATAAATCTGGCGAACGCGGCGGCCACTGAAACTCGGTGCTGCGAGAGATTAAACGGTCGGCGAAGTGCTAACGTAGGAATTCCAACGTAACTCGAGAGGTATGGCAGGTGGCACCATCTTGTTGGAAAAAAGTACGATTCAGTTTATGTCTCCGCTTCAACTGTGGTACCAAAAACGACCGTAGCATCTCGACATAGCGCTCTGTATTCACGGCCGAACGGAGAGGACTTTTCTGTAAAGCACTCCTCACTCGATCAACGTTTTCTGGTGTACGCACCGTGATCGGACGCCCGGTTGTTTTTTTTTTATCAGCCCGGGCCGTTTCCCGAAAGTTTTTAACCCATAGCTTAACCGTATTTCGCGACGGGACCGGATCACGAAGATTTAATTCGTATTTTTTACGAAATTCACGAATAACAGCAATGTAAGAATTCGTAATGAAAAATCGCTCGCATACGAACGCACGCTACGGAGCAGTCCACTTCTCCATGACACTGAGCAACTAAAAAAAATAAACCTTCAACCGTCTACTTTCCGTTCTCGCAACCACGAATATCTCGCGTCTCGGTAGGGCGGAGCCAGGGGTGCTTAAAATGTGTCAGGTTTTTATTCCCAACCCTTTATTATGCTTTCTTAAAATGCTTCCAACTCAAGCGTCACACGGCTAGCTGAGTTTTAAATTGTATATAGGTTAGAATTCAGTGAATCTAATTTAATATTGAGTAGATTTTTTATGTTTTTAATTTGTATTAGATCAATGCTGAACTTTCTGACGGTAATACTTTAGCTTTTTATATTCGTTTCAAAACAGTGGACCTGCAACAACAAAATATGATACTTTCATTAAATTGCACAATAGGGAATACAACAAATCCATCTGTGCTCTTATGATCTTACATAGATTCTCAGTGGTAGATGTTAAGTTTGTACACATATGTAAATCGAAAATACGTGATTACTAGGACCCAACCAAATTCAGTTCTGTAGTTAAGTATTTTATATTAAATCTGTAGATTTTTGTGAAATTTTGTCAAATATTAAACAGTATATATTATTAAATGATGCATACATATTCAGCAAATTTGTTTTTATTATTAACAATAAAATAAGTTTCAATTAAAACCGCGACAAATATTGATTTCATTGTTATTTTAGAATGTCCTTTACAGTTTTCGGATTATAAAGTTTGAGTGACTGCCTATCACCAATCTTGGCTTCAAGTGCCACCTAAAGTTTTTTTCATTACGAGGAATACCTGCAATGGACAGTGCTTTCTGAAATAGCCATTCGGAATAAAAACATAACTCGTCCACAGAATTAGTCAAGAGTTTTAAGTCAATATTAAAACATATACACATAGGGTAATTATGGGAGAGATGCCGCACTCAACCAAATTCCTTCATCTGGAAATCCAGACAAAAACTTTTTTTTACCTTTTGTTCGTTAGGTATTCAACCAAAAAGGCAGGGCAAGAAATTGGTTTAATCGGATGTGTTTCGGGACTTTTCCCTATGGAATCTTTGTATTTTGCTGAAAAAAGTCGATGTCTTTTGCGAAAAAAAATTTTCCCATCGGTACCTACCGTATAAGATAAAAATAGAATTTCAAATAAGAAAATCATTAAGAGCAGGGTTTATTGGAGAATCATATATTCCACATGCTCCCCAGTTACCTAAATATATAAGAAGAAAGAGGGAACGAAATCTTGATTGTGTATTGACTATCGTGAGCTTAATAAAATAGTTGTTCCCGAAGGTCAATAATTCCCTCTAATTCATAATCTTGTTGTTCGTGTTTTATATACCAGTTCAGCCTTCTAGTCTATTCCGTTGAAAGATAAATACAGAACAGATTTTGTGACACACCGTGGAAATTGACAATAGGCATGTTTACCTTTTGGTTTAAAGTCAGCTCCTTCTAAATTTCAAAGAATTGTAATTGTAATTAGAAATGGTAACTTAGCACCCCAGTTAATTGCAGTGTAAAAATCATATGTATGTATATATACATATATACCACGTTACGTTATCGTTATAGCTACTCGCTTTTTTCGGTTTTATTCACTCCTACTCCTACTGCAATTAATTACGCACACGTTTATCACGTTTATTTTTTTAAAGTTAAGACTATACATTTTACTATAACTTTTCAAAATATCTCGTTAAATGCTTGAAATTTATTTTGAGATAATACTATTCGCACTCTACGAGTTCATTGCTAACATTAACTATTTTTTTTCTTCTCCAAATTTGAACAATTAGGTAAGAAATCAAACAACCCAATTTAGGTGACATCTGAGTTATTTATCCTTAACCTAAAATGCTTGACCAACTTAAAGGTTATCCAACCTTAAAGTTTAGTCCTAAAGCTTCTAGCAAAACTTGGATTAGATTTCTAAAATATTTTTTCGAACTGTCTAACCTCAAATCAATTGCACTTTACCACCACAGTTTTGCCTGTTCCGCAGTTGAAAGTTCAATTTAATCTGATTTCGTTGAATTCTTGACGGAATATATGTATCTGGCTGTTATCTACGTGAGCTTAAGAATTCTCGTTTTTATTTGTTCATGAATTTTCTAGAAGAAAATATAATTATACACACTCATCTACATATCTACCCCATTCATATTAGTTCTTATGGATTCCTGTTAAACAACACTAGTACAAGGCGAGAACAATTGTATAGCTTCCATTACACGCCCAGCCACCACTCCCAAACCCATTTCCTTCCTTAAGTATTATGGAAAACTTTGCATTAAATAGTGAAGATGTAGAAGTCCTGGGACACTGACGAAAGTGGAGAGGGGTACCTATAGCACTGAGATTGCAAGGGCAGGCAAACTTTCCAAATATTCGTAGTTCGACTGGCACAAGTCCAATGAAAACTTTAGTTTGGTTAGAAACTTATGGCCATCATGAAGGAAATACTATACTGCCGCCGCCGCCACTACCACCGCCACCTTAAACAACCACTATTTTCCACCACCAACCAATACCGTGTTTCTGTACGACAGCTTGTAAAGCCATCTCATTTTCTCTGGGTTGACATTTTGAGTTTTTCATTTTTTTCTTCGTTTTTGCTTTTGTTTTTCAGGATCTTAGTTGTAGTAAAGCTCTTAAAGGACATTTTGTTTAAGGGAATATGGTTTTTATCCTCAAGTTTTCGAGCTCAATGAAGAAATCTACCAGCATATTATATGGTGGTAAAAAATTCTTCTAATATTTGCTAAAAGAACCGTTGTTTCTTATGCTTGCCACATTTCGGTGCTGATGATAGTTTTTCAATAGGCTTAAATGAATGGTTATTTCTTAATAGTGTTTCACTTTAATGCAATAGTTTCGTCTTAAGTTTAGGTTTTAGTCTTAGGTTTAAGTTTTAATATAGTACCAAAGGAAGTAGGTAAAAAGTTCTTCAATTGCAATACAATACAAGGCTATATGTTTATATTCTGTGACACAACATTGCTTCGGTTGGAGACATTTTTTTTTAAAAGATAGTGACTAACATCTAGGATTATCGGTAAAACAATAGAAAAAAACTGCGCACTGTTTAATTTTTGCATTTAGTAGGATATTTATGTAAATGTTTTATTATTAAATGAAATATGTAGGTATTACATACATGATTGCATGTGATATATATTTTATTTATGGTTCATGCATTTCAGTTATTGTTAAAAAAAAATAAGTTGAATTTAATATACTGCATTTCCTTATATGGGGTACAAAGATAATTATAAACTTTGACAGTTATTAGCTTCTTCATGAAACTTCATCTGGTAAATTAGTTGTCATTTGGTCAAAATTTAGTGATTAAAGTTCAACAACACGTGGAAGTAATTTATATCAAAATACTCTCCCATTTCACAGCATAACTTCATTCTCAGAACTGAACAGGGAAATTCATTTTCCTGCAAAACACCCTTAAACCCTTAACACGTGCTTCTTTTGGTTATTGGTCCTCATTAATAATCAAATATTTCAACAACCTTACAATATATGTATATTATGCATAAATTACAATATTATATATGTTAAATGATTTTGATTTTTATTTTACTCTTGAAAGTGCAATAAAGCCCTACAAAAATGCTATAATATACAAAGAATAAAGAATATAGAGAATAGGAGATTATGCAAAATTATAATAGTTGTACTGTTTTCACTTCTAAGCGAAAGTCTTAATCATTCAAAAAAATTCTTGTTGGTCACATCATGATAGGCTTGAAATGAATTGACACAACAATTTTTCGAGAACTATGAAATAATTTGAAGTCTAAGAAAAGATAATGCGCTTTTGTTATTATGATTATATTCACTTAATTCTTAAAGATTCACTTTAAGTTAAGAATTTTAAATCTACGTTCGTTGTGGAGTTAAATGATAAGAACTACTGTCGAAAAATGTTCCAAGGCAAAAGGAAATTGTTCTATAAATTAGAGATTTCTTTTTCAAACTATACGGTGAAGCATATGTTAATTTTTCAATTATGTTATATTAAATGTGTTCAACTTCCCATAGGAAGTTACTGTAATCGGTCCGATTTGTCGATTTTAAAATTTGTTGTCGTCCATATCTCAAGAACCAGTAGAAATATCGACTTTAAATACATTTTGTTATACAGATAATAACAAAACAAAATGCAGAAAATGACCATACATATATCACGAACCAATAACCCTAGCGGCTTTCCAAATAAGTAAAACTTTTAACAAAATTCCGATTAACGTTTCTCCGTTTCTCTTATAAATCGAAAAAACTGCAAAAAAATAATTTCCACCTCGAATATTTTTTGAACAAGAAATGATATTAAATCCAAAATAATTTTATAAAACGAAAAATAATATTTCAAACATCTGGTTAAATTCAAAGAAAATCGAATTCTGGGTTTTTTTTTTCAAATAAAAAGCTAAATCTAAAAAATTAAAATTGGTAAAATTGCATGTTTGACTTATTTTGGCCAAAAATAAAGATAATGGCTTAAAATAGTTTTACCTTATATGGTATGGTTGTTACTATTAAATTGAATTAAAAAAATCAAATTTTCAATTTTCTAAACGAAAATAAAAATAAAAAAGAGGCTGGGATGCAACCCACACTGATAACTTCCCATACCGTCTGTCGATTTGTCTTGCTTAAAAGTTTGTCTATATGTATCAATTTTTACCAAATTTGCGTACTATTTTTTGTAGATTTTATTTTTTTAAGAAAAAACGGACTGTTGGATTTTTATATCGAATGATATATGAATATCGAAAACAATATTTTCTGTGAAATAAAATAAGTTTGAAGCCAATATTTGTAATTTTTGAAAAGCTATTTGAGTCGAAATAAATTTTTACCAAGTTTTAGTATTGTTTTTTTTTTTAGGTTTTTATTTTTTGTAAAAAAAAACTGTCAATTCGATTTTTCACAAAATTTTATAGAATGTTGAAAACAATATTTCTTATAAGTTAAAATTAGTTAGAAGCCATTATCTCAAATTTTTGAAAAGATATTTGAGTCGAAAATCAATTTTTACCAACTTTTGTTAAATTTTTTTTAGGTTTTTAATTTTTTGTACAAAAGCTGTCAATTCGAGAAATGTCAAAATTTTCAATTTGACAAATCGGACCCATTACAATAACTTTCTATGGGAAGTTAAAAATACTTCTGACAACTGGTAACAGTTGATTTTGCCATAGACTATTCTTTTACCACTCGGAATGGCCTCGATGTAGGGAAAGGGAGAAAGTTTTTGTGGTTCTTTGCTTTTACAATGTTTATTACATATGAATTGGCAGTTTCTTTATAAGTTGGAAAGATTTATCTTTCTGTTAATAATTTCAAGATTTTGAATCTTTGCAATTAATTCTTATGTTGGTTAATATGAATAATAGGAAATTTATTTACTTGTAAGTCGAAAGTACGAACATAACCAGGTAGAATAATCTCGCCAAGCAGGCGCTCGCTAGAGAATGTATACAGGAAAACAACAATGATATCCACACAACAAAAGGATAAACACGAAGAAAACAAAAAATCAAGGAAAAGGACAAATATAGAAGGCTCTTTTGTAAGTGCTCACTTTTTGTATCAATTCGTTTAATATTTGTAAGATGAAATGGTTAAAATTCTTAAGAAAAACAAATCCGATCAAGAAGTTTTGTCAACAAATATGCTAATTGATCAGTTTATGCAATGTGCTGCAGTCTCAAACGCCTATTCCATGGCCATACAAATTTCTAACTTCGATATGTTTCGTTCTCTTGTGAAAATCGATATATATGTAGGTAACACTTTCTGTCCTGTAAGTTTTTGTAATAAGCTTTTTAGATACTTGTCTTTTTTAGCAACTTCACTTGCAGCCATTATTTCAGTTTCAATTGTTGATAAAGCTATACAGTTCGTTGAAGTTGACTAGTCCATGACACAGGTTCACCAGCAAATAATGCAACTACTCATCACTTGCATAATCAGGATGATTATAAATTGCCAATTTGCATTCCATTTGGTATCGAATATGAAATTTAGAACTATAGGTACCACGGACTTATGTAACGGAAAATACGCTTAAGGCTATTTCAGTAACTCTAACTTTCCATTTTTCTTGCAGCATAACTTACTGCAAGGCGATATCAGGCCGAGTTGCTGTTGTCAAGGACATCAAACTCTTAACAGCTTCTCGGTGTCGAACTTGTTCTTTCAATTTTTCAAGTTTTGAATTTTTTTTAGCCACCACTGGATTACATTCATCCGGTGGAGGCTTAAAACTGAAAAAATTGTTCAATTTTTTTTAATCGAGTTTTGAGTTCATTGACCATCGTCAACATAAATCCGTATCCATTATCATTGATATTAAATAAGCATGGATCAGCATTAATTTTCTTGAATCTTGCGCTCTTCATGTGGCGCAGGAAAAGTTTATTCCAACGTCGTGGAACTTTTTGGCATATTTTCTCCTCTAGAGTAGCGTACAAAAATGATGTTTTTACATCAAATAAAGCTTCTATCTACAGGGCTACATTTTCCATCGTTATTAAGACCTTTTTGTTAAACATATCGTTTTGACACAAGTCTTACATTGTGTTATTGAATTTTCCTCACCAGCTTTAAAAATAACAACGGGACTATACTTCAGTATACTGCCTTTTCGTGAAACTTGTTTCGAAATTCCTTCGGTAAACGAACATAACATTAAGTGCCAAAAATACGTAAGGACATATTATGTACCATAGTTCAAATGGAACCTTGTTTTCTATGATTGTTTCAAGACATATATATATATGTATGTATATATTATATTGCTGTACTACACTGGTAACTTCTTTATTGTCGAACACTACTGCCATCATTACTTCACTTTTTTATAAAGTGTGCTTTGGTTTTTGCTTCATTCAAGAACATTTCTAGAAATTTGCATATCTAGCCTACGAAACAAATGTAATATTTTAATCCCCAGCTGTCTCAACCACATGTGCATGGATAAGGTCACCAACTTCGACTTCTCGATTATTACATTTTTGAAGGGAATCGGATACATTTTACCACCAGAACCATCAAACTAAAAATTCTTCTCCGATCTCATAAATATTGATATTCAGATTATCCAGAATCTTCTTGATATGCTGTTTACTCTGATGACCAACTCTTTCACATGCAAATGATGCAAAGCATCAAAGCTATAGTGCAGGCTTACATACATCTTCAAAACATACAGCTCTTGTTGTAGATATCCCTCAACTGCTACTTCATCAGTACGACTACTTGGAATTAAAACTTTATTAAATAAACTAGCTGACCCGACAAACGTTGTGTTGTCATATAAATAATTTCTAGAGAATATTTTGCTAGAAATAAATAACTTATTGTAAGTGTGTAAGGATGTGGTATATAAGTGGGAGAGGTATAGATCACTGTAAAAGGTGATAAAATACTAAAATAAAAAATCACCAAACTAATTTTTTTGATTTATTAAAATTAATTCTTTAAAATTATATCGCTAATTATTATTGTACTACAAAAGAACAATATCAATCCCTTAATGCAACAGAGTGTACAATATTTTGTGTGATCGCATCTTTCACCAATACAAGCCAACTGGATGGTTTGCCCACTTGAGAGCACGCCACGTATAATTGTCCATGTAAAAAACATGAAGTGCTCAAATCTAAGCCGCAGACAGACATCGTTTGGCCTTTAGACTTATTGATAGTCATTGCAAATGCCAATTTAATTGGAAATTGAAAAAAATTGAGATCATACCTTCAGTTGTAAATTTTGCGGTGGCATGCCTGGTAAATACAATGAGTTCAAAAACTCAGCTAGATAATTTACAGCTTCGGTAGCATCACAAACTGTATCAACATATTTGTATGATCCCAAGTCTCCTGGTAACAAATGTTGTATCTTGAGATTTAATTCGTTGACATCCACATTTTTTGCTGCTAAAATTGCTCTTTCTGCCGGCCACTCATGATTATATAAGTATATTTTCTCTGTACATCGGGAAATATCTGGTCAATGAGAGCATCTTGTGAATCAATAACCTTGCAGAAATCGACCGGTAGTTTTATGCATCCAGTTTCATCTGTAGTAACTTTTCCGTCGACTATATCTATCAACAGTTATTTTGAGAATGTTTCAGCGGATGGATCTTGAAGCATTTGAACACGCATATTTACTTTCAGTTTGATTTGAAGCACGCGTTGATCTAATCGACGTACGTTGAACGTTTGTGTGCCATAGTGCATTCATCCCAGATGATAATTTTACACTGTGACCATGGATGATTGTTTTTTTATATTGCACACCGCTTCTGGGTTATTTTGAATATTTTGTGGCAGTTTAAATACTGAATGAGCTGTTCTGCAACAGCAACAGCCAACGCGATAGCATTATTTGATCGTGTTTAAGCAAGAATTATCGAATTATGGAATGTTTTGCCAGTTCCACCTGGTGCATCCAAAAAAAAAAAGAATCCTACTTGTCTTGCCAGAACTGCGAGCATGATGTGGTCATTAATGTTTTTTGTTCTCCATTCATTAGTGGGACATTGCGAGCAACAATCGCTGCCATTTCTACAGTGATGTATTGTAGTTCACAATTCAATTCAGTGTCTATTAAATCAAATGCATTTCGATTTGGTGAATGCATACGAATGTGAAATGACTGAGTGGAAAGTTGGCAATGATAATGCAAAGATCCCAATAGCAATCAATGCTTCATTGTACATAGCGTCTCTGAATACTATCGTAAGATCGTTGCAGCGTGTACGATGTTGATGCAATTAAACCATAATACTTGGGAATATAAAAAATAGATAAAAACCTATTCTCAGACCTACCGAATATATATGCAAAATTTCATTGAAATTGGTTAAGCCGTTTCGGAGGAGTATGGCAACTAACACTGTGACAGGAATATTTTTTAGATTATTTGTTGTTTTATAGGTTATATGTATGTACCTTTTTTTAAATTAAGGTGTTGAATTTCATTGAATAAGTGAATTTACTTTTGTACTAGTTTAGAAATAAAAATTAGGTTGCCTCTCTTTAAATTGGGCCTTGTGACTTAGAACACTCAACCATTTCTGTGTGAAAGTCTTTTCAGGGATGGAGGAGACCTTCAGTTTGAATGCCAAATCTGAACGGCAAAATTCAAAAAGAATTTTTCATGACAAGAAATAATAATAATTGTGTTATTGAAATGCATCAAAATGCTCCGGATTTTGTTAAAAAAAAATGTCTTCAGTGATAAGGCCCATTTTCTTTTGACAGAATTGTAAAATTTGAGGTTCGTGGCGACCATTTGGCAGATATTGATTTCTCTAAAAAAAAATAGTTCTGTTTTAATATAAAAATGAAATCTATTATCTATAAGTACATCTGTATTTTTGTATTTATTAAGCTGTTTTGTAAACAATAAATAAATTTGAATGTAAAATGTTAAAAATCTGAATTTTGATAATCTGAATTTTAAAAGTAGTTAAAAACATGTGTAAATGGATTGCTATCTGTCATTAAACTTGTTTTGTTTAAAAAATATCTAACCCAAATCGCGCAGTAAAGTTAGATTCAAATATTTCTCAACTCCTATTTAGTCAGATTTCTCGCATTTTAAAAGAGACCAGATTATCAAAAGGTTTCTTAATCTAAAAACTTACATTGTAATATTGTACAAATCATAACTTTTAAAGTGAAAAAAGTTCTTTTAGTTTTCCATTGAATAAATTAAAACGTTGAAGAAATTAAAATATCCTACTAGGATGTGACTCGTTCTTTGACTGTACATTATTCTTTGACTAAAATATATTCACTTATATGTATACGTAATTATATTTTGTACAATCATAGCGCCACAAACAATAGTCTGTAAGTCGAAGCTAAATTCTTCATTAGATAACTTGGGATCTACCCAAGTCCAGCCAATGAGTCATTTGTCAAGAGGCCAAAACATTCACTTTGTTGATAAAGTAGATGGAGAGGGGTTAAGTTATATGGTAGTAGGAAAATTGGTGACATGCGTACTCCTTAAAGTATATTCAATGTTATTAAATCGGCAAAACTAGTTTACCCCCATACACAGCTGAATGGCTTACCATTAGATAAAGGAAGACATTGCCCTTCGCAATTATTGGCAACAATTGCTAGTGTGTCATTTGAAAAGTCTCTAAGCTCACCCTTATAAAATCTCAACTGGAACTTCACCAAAGCTTGTTTTTCAAATTTCTTCAGCCATGGCATGGCGCGTCGCAAACAAAAACAAACTATAATTTCCACTGACTCCTCTCTGGTTTCCTCATACTCAAGGTTCGTAATTGGAGTTACCATCCTTTTTGCAAATTAAGCGCCAGCAGTGACGCCAATGGTGACGCCATCGCGGATTCTTCAACTTTCGTGTGCAAATACAAATTGAGAACAAAGCCCCAAGCATTATGTATTTGCTGTTAACCGAGGGTATGGGATATGGTGGTAATAAATGTGGAAAAAACATCGCTCTCGAAAAAACTCAAAAATATGTATAAAACGTGCATTGAAATATTTTGAAAAAAACTTTCTCTTCTATCTTATTATTACATATTACGAGTATGTAGTACATTTGAACTGGTTTAAATTTATTGAGTCATTAAAGATTGACCCCAACCGGTTGACGTAGTCGTTGCCATCGTCATCGCATGGAATATTTTAAAGCCATATAGGTACATACTCGTAGCAAAATGTTTTTACTACAAAATGTGGAATTCAGTGGGAAAGAAGTATATAACCGATGGGTCGATGGCACAACATTCACCCTTGTGTTCTTCAGGCTCGATGGTAGTGTGCCACCCCAAAACTCACATGACAGAGTGTGCGTTTGCTGCCTGCCCATAGGCGCCAGTTCAGCTATGAAATCCGTCCCGACTGCTTGGCGCCATGAATATCGATCCGATTTTGTTCTTTTATCTGTTTCATGTTTTTAATCTATGTATGTACATATGTATGTATGTAATGTATGTATATCCTAGCTGGGAATGATTTTGTTCTTCACCAAAGCAAAGGGGGTTATTTTTGGTTTGCTGACTGACTTAGTCATGATGTTGTTCCTTTTCTTTGATGAGAAACGGTATAATGGAACTGATTGTGGAGCATTCAAAAACATTTTTTTGTTGCGCTTGTTTGAAAATTGTTTATCGAAAATCGAAAATCAATTCCTGGCTTCTTCGTCTTATTGAAATTATAAAATATAGGCGCATATGTATGAAGGTAGATTTCTGCTAGGTATTTCTATTTCAAGGAAAAGAAATAATTAACATGTGGTCTCTTTATTCGAATATAGTATGATTGAGCAGTGATAGCGTCACGGGGATTAAAAGGTAGAATAAACTTCTTATTTCTAACTAAGCACTCAATTTAATGTAAATTAAAAGAAATTATGGAATATTTTTCGCTTGGAGAGTTCAATAAGAAAAACAGAAAAATATTGCGTAGATCAAAAGCAAATGTTTCTGCTATTAAAAAGAGGAATAGAAATAAATTTTTAAATAATACTAGCGGACCCGACAGACTTCGTCCTGTCATAAAGATTTGTAATGTGGAAGTTTTTTGTTCCTACGTATTTTATAGTCGTGGCTTAAAAATCTCCTGAACAGAACCGTCACCCTGGTGATTGGGGGTTGCGAATAAAAAATAATTAAATGAAAAGTAAAAAAACAAAGTAAGTAATCGCTTTATTGTGAATCATAATTATTAACAGAAATCAGTTTTATTATCATTGTAGTGCTTTTTGATATACGATGTTCTTTGTTTGATTACTTGGCGCATAGACAAACAAATCTGATGGTTTTACATACAATTGACCATGTGAGAAACATGCGTTTTCTAGATTAATGCCACAAACACTTAATGATTGCCCCTGGGACTTGTTTATTGTCATAGCAAAAGCAAGCCGCACTGGAAACTGCAGTCGTTTAAACTCAAATGGCACATCAGTCGGAATGATTGGGATGCGCGGTATCTTCTCCTTTGTACTTTTCTCTGAGTATAGTATCGCACCCTTAGAATGAAAGCGACCTAACTCAAAAATGGCAACTTGTTGGAAATGAGCAAAAAGCCTTCAAAAAAGTGTAGTTTTGAGTAATTTTGATTGTATTTCTCACACATTTCGTTGGAATTTTTTCTTAAAATAAAGTGACTTTATTTGAAACGGTTTATATTAATAGTTTTTTTACTTAATCTCAATTTTTGCAATTTTTGAGTTAGGTCACTTTCATTCTAAGGGTGCGAGTTCCTTTTATAACGTTGATTAGTATTTTTTTTATTTTATTTTGTATTTTCAAAGACGCGGTTGGTTGATATTTCGCAAACATTATAACTATTGATCGAACCTTTAATTGAAGATTGTGAGGTGGCAATCCTGAAAATCCAGCGAGTTTAAAAATTCCGGTGGATAGTTGACTACATCATCTTGGTTAGGAGCCGAATCAACTGATTTATATATCCTCGATTCGCCTGTAATTTGTCCTTGAATTTTGAAATTTAATTCATTTACATCTATGTTTTTTGCAGCCAATATAGCTCGTTCGCTCAACCAATCATGGTTTCTGTAATTTTGAGAAACATCTGGAAACACCTTCTGAATAAGTTCATCTTTTGATTGCGTTAACTGACAAAAACTATGAGGAAAGTTAATGCAGCCATTCAACATGTCTATAGGAAATTTGCCATTACCAATGTCAATGAGTTGTTTAGAGAATATGTTTCCAGATTTATCATTGTGCAACTCGACACGCATATTCTTGCTTAAATGAAGAACTTTGACATGTTTTCACAAATTGGGGGACTTTAGACATGCATTGATTTCATCAACTCGCGTTGATCGTGGAATCACTGCTAATAAAATCATTGCACCACCAAATCTGCCAAATTGCTTCGTGGATCTTTTAAGGTTTTGTCTAAAGCCTCCAAAGATTTTGTATGTGCCATCGCACCTTCATCCTAAATAATCAATTTACATTGCTGCAAAACCTTTGCCATTGCAGGGTTCTTCGAAATGTTGCAGGTTGGAGTTTCATAGCTTTGCATATTTAATGGCAATTTTAGTGCTTAATGGGCTGTTCGACCACCTTCAAGGAAAGTTGCTGCGATTCCCGACGAAGCGAGTGCAAGTGCAATTTTATTTTGTGAGCGAATTGTTGCTAACATTCAATTGTTGCTCGATTCAAACTTGCGCGATTATTAGTTGAATGTCGCGCTCGCGCTTCACGCGTTTGTGATATCCGAATTCTTTCACGTTCAATTCGGTCGTCACGTTCTTGTGCAGTACGATTAGATCGATAATTAGCTTGGTTTGTAGCATTTCGGGATCTTCTACCTAAATTGCTTCGTCTTATAGGAGCCATATCAAATATAAAATATTTTGTCACTAAACACTAACTAAACATGATATATGAAGTTCTTTCAGTCTTTTATCAGTTGACAAACAAACTCAGTAGATTGAGTAACAGAAAATCCAAGAAAAACAACACTTGTACACCGGCAAATCGACATCAACACTTTTTTTGTTTTTTTTTTTTTTAATTTGACATGACTTGAAGTCAAATCTTTTAAATCGACTACGTTTTAGTTAGAAAACATTTGTATGGGAAAAAGAAAAGGGCTGTTCTTATGGTTTTTCCGGCAATTATTGGAATTTTTTTCGACGTAGAAACCATCCTTGAACTGCAACGAACATTTTAAAAAAAGAATTGGCCAAATTGGTCCAGGCGTTGTTGAGTTATGCGCTTACCAACACATTTTGCGATTCATTTTTATATATAAGATTTATAAAAATGTGGCGAACACGAAATAAAAGGAGAATTTCGATATGCAGATTATGTAATAGCACACCTGGTTTCGTCTCAAAGCTTACAAAACTAAAACATGCTACAATTCGATTTTATGTTTATAGTTCTAAACAACTTTATTTTATGTTTTCCCCAATTTACATAATATGTCAAAGAATTATATTATGCAAGTATGATACCTACTAAGACCCGAAGTAACTATTTTGTTATTTTCAATTAAATTTTAAGTATGTATAGTGAACGAAACTTAACAAAATTCTTTTTACCAAAACAAACAAATTAAATAGTGCTTAAAAACAAGGGAGGGGTTGGAACGTAGGTGTCGGAGTACATTAGTTTTACAAAAATCTTACTTACTTTTGTCAATTCCTCGCAAGAGGCAGTACCCGTGAAACTTAAGATGGCATAGGCAGGGATCGAACCCAAGACCTCTGGCATGACAGTCCAACGCACTAACCATCATGCCACGGGTGGTACTACATAATAAATAAAAAGTGGTTATAAAATAAAATAAGACAAAATTATATTTTTATCTGTTTATAATTTCTTCCTAATAATTATAGTAGCGTTACAACAATTTTAATGTGATTCAAAACACATAAGGTTATCAATTTTGAAGTGATTTAAAACACAATATAGATGTATATAGTTTTTTGTAATACCTTCGATAACCTCTTTGAAGAGCAAATCCAACCTTGACTTAGGTTGGATTTGATACTTTTAAAACTATTCGATATAAATGTCTTTATTGCCAACACAGTCACACTAGTTTTCACATTGGCCCTGGGTTCTACGTTACTACCGAGCAAGCGTAGTGACCAGTTAAAGACCCTTAACAAATCATTGGGACCATCCCAGTTGGCTTTCTCGCACTGCCAAACGGTTCTCTTTGGAGCTTTTTTTCCAAAGACAGGAGAAAGAAGCAGATAAGATACATACAACTGTCCGATGTCCGTCAATACACTGATTGGGTATTGCTAGGGATCAGAAGTGAGAAACGAGTTAAGAGTATTTTCTACTTGGTTTTTATGTTCCGATATTCTTTAAGGCCCGTTGATAAGCTGAGTAAGATGGTTTATCTCAGCAAAAATCTGAGTATACATTCCAATGCTCCAAACTGAATATGGTAATATAGGCTCGGTCATGTCATTTCACAATTTGCTAAGTTGTTTATCCTTCTCATGCCTTTTCAGAATTTACTAACTTGTTTAACCCGATTCCTAATGGTTTTCGCGAAAAGGCTGTTGAAATTTTGATGCACCCTGTCCACAATAAACATATATCGGGAAAATAAATGTTAGTAAGAAAAATTTAAAGGACATTGACATTTATTTATGAGTTATTGAATAATAAGCGATTGAAATCAAAGCCAACCATTAACTTCGAAGGTTTGTACTTAAATACAGATAATAGCAAAATATAAAATTATGTAAAACAAATAAAATATAACACCTTTTGCTTTATACATTTTTATTTCATTGCATAAATTCTTCATTTTAATATAAATATTGGTTATAATTATTTTGATCAATAACTACGTAGTCTTTTTAACAACATCAGAAACGTTTTTGAAATTTCTTCATCAATTTTCGTAATAGGTAATATTTTGTCGTAGTACCTGCGGCATGATGGTTAGTGCGTTTGACTGTCATGTCAGAGGTCTTGGGTTCAATCCTTGCCTGTGCCATCTACGGTTTTTTTCACGGGTACTGCCTCTTGCGAGGAATTGACAAATTATCCAAAAGTAATTCTCATCATGAAAAGTGCTTTCTTAAATTAGCCGTTCGGATTCAGCTTAAAACTGTAGGTCTCCTTCATCCCTGATAAAAAGTACTCGCACACAGGAATGGTTGAGAGTTGTAAGACACTAGGCCCTAGTTCTCAACGGACTGTTGCGCCACCTCATTTAATTATTTATTTGATATTTGAAAATCGATTTGGGTTCTCAAAAAGAATACAATTTTTATCTCAGGAATATGAACTGTCAATTCATTTGGAAATTATATTTCTACACTGCGGTTAGTCGATAGTTATTTTCTGTTCTAACGCAACCAACCAATCCATCGACCTTGGTTAATTTTTGTAGACAAAAAGTACAGTCAAGAATGTTTAAAAATTGTTAAAATAGTGGCCTTATAGTAGAGCAATGCCTTTTTTGTTTAAAATGAAGCTAATTATCTTTGGTTTAAACCCATCTCTTTACGGTTTCAAATGGGTATGGCTTTTGATTACACCTAAGCTATACGGTAATTCATACTGATGAATTACACTCTTAACAATTGTTCATGGTTTAAAACGCTCGTGGTGCTCATTTTATAAAAAAGTAATTAAAGCATTATCACCTCTGGCTGAAATGTATATCCACCGCAATTCGTCGTCTCATTTCTGTAAAATTTCTTTTTAATGAAGGATGCGAAAAAGTTCCGACGAACGTTTACCTCAATAGAGATATATGTACATCTATTTTTTTAAATACATGGCGGACTGTTAATACTTAGTTGCATTAGTTTGCAGTGGCCGTAGGCTTGTAAATATTTGAAGGTCTTTCGTGCTTCATGCAATTCGGTCCCTTAAAAGTATTTAGTAGTAATTCCCCCAATTACGTTACTGCATGCAATTCTGTCTGGAAAATATTAACTTTTTGACTGTCCCGTCGGTAAAGCAACGTTTTTTTCTAAATATTAAAAATATTATTATAGTTGTATAGTACGAAGAAACGTTAAAGTCCAAAAACTTAGTTTGATAATATATTATGAGAAAACCGTTATAAGAACTGAAATAAATTGTACCAATGTTAAAAACTATTATTTATTCTTATTTAAACAAAATAATAAATTCAAATATATTCAATCGGTTGAAATTTAGCAGAGTGAGAGCCAATAGAACTATCTAGATTTTTTAATTTTAGTCGTCATATTCAAAAACACACAACAATGTAACGAAGTACACAAATTGTTTTACTAAACTCCCTCTTCTTGAGATATTGTAGGTTTTAGAATTATACAATTCTTGTTGCAATAATTTTTTAAAAAGTTTGTCACTCAAGCACTCTTTCATTTCTTCTTATTTTTCAATTTTTTGAAATAGAAACAAATTTTACTAATTTTTAATTAAAAAACGTCCGAGAGCTATAAAATTGTACGCCAATTATGTTTCGGAAACTAATATCGTAGAAAAATGCTGCAACAAATGTTGAGTATATAGTTTTAGAGTAGTCATAAAGTTTGCTGTAAGTCGTTTCAGGATTATCCATTCTTTACCGCACACCCCGTTTATACATTCAAGGCTTTGTACTTTTTTTTAATGTTTTCATAGTTGTTTTTAATTCGGATATTTTATGCCATGTAATCGCACAATAATTAAGGAGGTAGGAAGGTAAACTTAACATATTGGGATATATCTTTTGCAATCTCATGATCTCACTGTTAGTCTGTTCTATATCATGGTGGCCGTTTTGGTCATGATTCTAAGATACAATTTAATACAATCGATTTAAAGACGCATGCTCTTCTTTTCTTTAATTTCTATAATGAAAAAACAACTAGGTATATAGTAAATTTTTATTCACAAATCCAACAAATGTGCAATATCCAATTGGTCCAGTATATTTCAAAATTATTATTATTTGTTTAGACAAACTTTAAGAATAATGCTATGAGACAAAAATTATTTAATTTACTTCTATTTTAAGGCAATTTAAAATCAACAGTTTATGGTGATCAGGCATCAGGGTCACCCGAAATAAAGGTTCCTTAAATCAATAGTTCAAAGGAAAATAACCACCCAATATAAGATTAATTTTTAATTGAATGTTTTTGAACAACAACAACTTAAAGGTGCTACCACTCATTGTTTTGGCTGGAGATATAGCTATTTCGTGCTTTGCCACTTTTGCACTCATCAGTCTCCTTTTTTGTGGTGCTGAGCTTTAATCCAATTTTATTTGAAAAACTTTATGCACAACATAGGATTCGAACCCACGCATATCAGATTTGCTCAGTCTTAGAAGTCGTGTGCACTACGCACTCCACTACTTTAGACCACTGACGTCACAGGTCGAGATGTGCTAATTGTTTATCAAATGCATTTGAAGCATCAACCTTTTTATAAGCTCCTTTAAGTATGCTGTTTTGTTCCGCCTCCATTTTTCTCCATACCTTATTTGATAGACTAACAATTCGTAGTACGTATCAAAGGGGGAGAGGTTGGAAGATCGGTAACGAACCAGACTAAGTTATTATTATTGTTATTATTTGTATTGTACTATTCGTACTAGAATGTCAGCTTGTTAGACTTGACCATTCCTTTTTAATTTTTATTGAATGTTTTTGAACAACAACAACAACTTAAAGGTGCTACCACTCATTGTTTTGGCTGGAGATATAGCTATTTCGTGCTTTGCCACTTTTGCACTCATCAGTCTCCTTTTTTGTGGTGCTGAGCTTTAATCCAATTTTATTTGAAAAACTTTATGCACAACATAGGATTCGAACCCACGCATATCAGATTTGCTCAGTCTTAGAAGTCGTGTGCACTACGCACTCCACTACTTTAGACCACTGACGTCAATGGAGGCGGAACAAAACAGCATACTTAAAGGAGCTTATAAAAAGGTTGATGCTTCAAATGCATTTGATAAACAATTAGCACATCTCGACCTGTGACGTCAGTGGTCTAAAGTAGTGGAGTGCGTAGTGCACACGACTTCTAAGACTGAGCAAATCTGATATGCGTGGGTTCGAATCCTATGTTGTGCATAAAGTTTTTCAAATAAAATTGGATTAAAGCTCAGCACCACAAAAAAGGAGACTGATGAGTGCAAAAGTGGCAAAGCACGAAATAGCTATATCTCCAGCCAAAACAATGAGTGGTAGCACCTTTAAGTTGTTGTTGTTGTTCAAAAACATTCAATAAAAATTAAAAAGGAATGGTCAAGTCTAACAAGCTGACATTCTAGTACGAATAGTACAATACAAATAATAACAATAATAATAACTTAGTCTGGTTCTTTACCGATCTTCCAACCTCTCCCCCTTTGATACGTACTACGAATTGTTAGTCTATCAAATAAGGTATGGAGAAAAATGGAGGCGGAACAAAACAGCATACTTAAAGGAGCTTATAAAAAGGTTGATGCTTCAAATGCATTTGATAAACAATTAGCACATCTCGACCTGTGACGTCAGTGGTCTAAAGTAGTGGAGTGCGTAGTGCACACGACTTCTAAGACTGAGCAAATCTGATATGCGTGGGTTCGAATCCTATGTTGTGCATAAAGTTTTTCAAATAAAATTGGATTAAAGCTCAGCACCACAAAAAAGGAGACTGATGAGTGCAAAAGTGGCAAAGCACGAAATAGCTATATCTCCAGCCAAAACAATGAGTGGTAGCACCTTTAAGTTGTTGTTGTTGTTCAAAAACATTCAATAAAAATTAAAAAGGAATGGTCAAGTCTAACAAGCTGACATTCTAGTACGAATAGTACAATACAAATAATAACAATAATAATAACTTAGTCTGGTTCGTTACCGATCTTCCAACCTCTCCCCCTTTGATACGTACTACGAATTGTTAGTCTATCAAATAAGGTATGGAGAAAAATGGAGGCGGAACAAAACAGCATACTTAAAGGAGCTTATAAAAAGGTTGATGCTTCAAATGCATTTGATAAACAATTAGCACATCTCGACCTGTGACGTCAGTGGTCTAAAGTAGTGGAGTGCGTAGTGCACACGACTTCTAAGACTGAGCAAATCTGATATGCGTGGGTTCGAATCCTATGTTGTGCATAAAGTTTTTCAAATAAAATTAGATTAAAGCTCAGCACCACAAAAAAGGAGACTGATGAGTGCAAAAGTGGCAAAGCACGAAATAGCTATATCTCCAGCCAAAACAATGAGTGGTAGCACCTTTAAGTTGTTGTTCAAAAACATTCAATAAAAATTAAAAAGGAATGGTCAAGTCTAACAAGCTGACATTCTAGTACGAATAGTACAATACAAATAATAACGATTAATTTTTAAATTTCAATGTCTACTAGTTCCCATTTTTTTAATACATTGAATACATGTGCAAGTGCAATGTTGTGTTCTAAAGGAACTTTAAGATGGCTTTTGAGATTATTTTGGAAATATTTCCTACGAGTGTTTTTGATCTTAATGCAGTCAATGGTAAGGCTTTGAATCATTAATCTTGATGATTGAGGGGGGCATTGGTACAAAGTGATTGAGGTGTTTGTAAGTCAGGCTTGTATGGCCAAATTGGAGACGAATGAATCATTTAGACATCTTTGGTTTTGAAGAAGGTGGATATGCTTGGCGTTCTATGTATGGGTTGATTGCGGTGTAACGATGTTCATACGCATTATCAGAGATCAAATTGTTTCTGCTGTCAGTGAGATGTTTAAAGTTTATGAAGATCCTTTTTAGTGTGTTGGACTTGAGAATATAAGCAATATTGTTACCAGTGAAGACAAATTTGAATTCTTAGAACATTTAGACATAACAATTTATGGTACATACATACCTATTTATATTATTATTATTTTTTTTTTTTGTATGTCGCAGTGCTATTGTAAATTCCTTAAACTAAATTGTATGAGATTTAACAATTTAGTTTAAGGAATTTATATTATAACATCAAAATAAGTACTATGTGAATAAAAAATATGTTACCAAAATAAATATTGCTATTACAATATAAAGATAAGGAAAAGTCTCCTTCTTCAAATAATATTTCTTACAATATCCATCTCTATGCTTTTCTCATTAGCTAAAAACAAATATCATTCATGTCACCAGCACAGTTTTAAATAAAAGAAACTTGTTTTTAACTAAAAAAACGCGAACATGACTTTAGATGTTGTAATGGAAACTCTGTCATTTTCTTCTGCCTCATTTTTATGAGGAATATCGCAGCATGATGTTCATTTTCTTCTTCACGCAAAGGAACAAAAAACGTTTCTTGCAAAATCATTTATTATGCAATGAGTTCAAGTCTCATTTAATGTCAGGCTAGTGATGCACTTTGACTGACAGCTAAATAATTTAGTGAGCTATTATACTTGTATACCATGCATAAAAACAACAAAAGAAATAATAAAAAATTCGAGTCCTATAGAAAATGTTAAATAACATTCAGCCGCATGCCATAGATTCAAATAATGAATTTGCATTTAAATGGCTTTTTTCCACTTTCGAAAGAGTAGAATAATTGTGGTAAGGTAGATAAAAACAACAGTGGTTAGCAACAATGGAGACATTACCAATCTTTTGCTTTTTCTTAGAGGTGGAGCTCGAAGTTCCAAGGGTAACGGAAACAAATTTGAATAAAAAAAGCCATATGTTTGCTAATGAAAACTTCAAAACAAGGTGAAAAGGGAAGTTAATTATGGTATAAGGTACATGCAAAAACAATGATGTCCTCATAAATTTTTGGGCTGATTAAATGAACACTGTTATGAACAATATTAGAAATAATTAAGAACCAAAGTTTTAATTTTGAAGGTAATGATGATGATGATGATATATTTCGATTTGCTTTCATCTTACACTTACCAAAGACTTAACACTTCAAAAGCAGAAACCCTGGGTTATGTCAGGTTTTGGTAAGGCAACACTATATTGTTCGAACGAGAGTTAAAGTACCTTTCATTTGACACCAAAATCAAATAAATAATAGATGAGGGTATATTTACTTCGCAGACCCTACTTTTTTAAGCCAGGCAACCTTCCGATAGGGCCATGATATAAGTAGGTAACCCTAGTTTTTTTTTTTCATCTTTGGGTAATGGACTTTCATCATATACCCGGTTTTTTAAATAACAGATGATGTTAATAGAACTCAAAAATGCACTTTTATTTTGCAATATTTAGCGCTTTAAATAAATAGTTTATTTTGGTAGAATTAAAGTTAATTAAAGGTTTCAAATTAAAGTTGATTCGAACTATTCACGATACTAACAAAAGAATAATTTAAAAAGCAATTAATATTCGTCCCCTTTCAAACAATAAAGAATATTACAGAAAAATAATATTTGAGTTTGGCAATTTTATTGCCAATGGCCAACAAAACATTTATGCACCAATAAATTACTTGTCAAATAAAATTGGTAGTTGGCACTACAATACCAATAAAAAGGAGAATTGGGGAACTCTGCACCCGTTCAATCGACCGTCAACGCATACAACACATACCCAGTGCACGGTGCACCACTATTCGATGGCGGAAATAACAACGCAATGTCACCATCTATCTACATATATCCTGTACGCTATTATTTTTATTATTACTTTCTTATAGGCGATAATACATTAAGCCTGGTCATACATTTTGTCATTACGTCCCCTAAAGGGCTATTTTACTCTGTAAATGACACCATTTATCAGTGTTTTTAGTTGGTCTCACTTCTGAGAAAGCTCTCCGTAGTCGATTTGATTTTGTGACTCGTAAGTCCAACATTATTCAACAATGTGTTATTTTAACCTTAGTTAGAAAATCTTTTTTGTTAAACTTTATGGTAACCACACAGGTTGTGTGAAAAGAGGTTTTATTGGTATTTATTTAGAATTGTATTAAAATGAAATAGTTATTATATTGGTGACACAATTTAGTAATGTGGAGATTTTGCAAGACGAATTAATAGAGAACGACTTGTTTCGCTTGAAGGATATTTATTTAATGATTTGACAAATCTGTACATCAATAATGAGAACTAAAAAATAATAACTTTCGGTTGGATCATTCGATCATAATAAGGCCCAATCATAATGTTGAACAACGATTTCTATGTACATTGACACAAGTAAATAACGAGTGCTTGCAATTAGGCATAGTGCGATACAAAAGTTTACTGACTACTTTGGAATAAAGTATGCTACAGTAAGAGTTTTAAAATAAATAAAATGTGTGTTTTTTAAATTTAGACATCAAGCTGTTATTATCGAAAGACGGATGTACCTACACAGTCAGAAAAATAGGTATCATTCATTGTGAAAAAGCGGATTTGCCAAAACATGGACGCAAATCGACAAATTTCAAAACTTTCTAAATAATAAATCACTGACATACTCAAATTTCATTTTTACTCGCGGGATAAAGAGACTTTTTGCAGCAAGATCAAACAAGGTTATGTTCATTAAGCTTAAGATAGATAGATTTTTTATTGTATTGGCAAAGATAAAGTTACAGAGTTCACAATTTAAGCTTAAAACTTACACATAAAAACATAATTAAACACATCAAATAAATTTTATCTTTTTGTTTAGCATCAAGTTTCTTAGGCTTCAGATTAAACAAATATTCAAGGGATGCGTCATAATGTTCATTTACTTCCCATAAGAAGATATTTTAATCAGTCCGATTTATGGAATTGGTAATTTTGACATTTCACGACGTTTTAAGGTTCCTAGAACCTAAATAAAAGGTTTTTTTGGCGTTGGCCATATCTCAAGAACCAGTACAGATATCGACTTCAAACAAGATTTGTTATACAGATAATAACACACAAAGATGCAGAGAGGAATTTTTTTCTCTCGAGCTAATAACGCTAGTGACTTCAATTAAATTTTATATTATATAATGTGGCGTGATGTGTGCTAAATTTTTCAATCTGTATTTTTTAAATAAGAAATAAAAACTTTCAAAAAATGCTACTAGGACTGGTAAAAATTGGTTTTCGACTAAAATTTCAGGAACAAAAAAGATATTACATTCAATCTTATTTCAGCATATGCAAAGTATTTAACTTTTAGTTAATTTTTTTTTGGTTTTCGACTCAAGTATTAGGAGAACGAAAAAGGTATTGAAATTATATACATATGTGACACAAAGTATTGTTATTAATAATTTGTTAAGGTCTTAGACAAATAGAAAGACTTTGGAATTGGAATTTTTTAAGTTTTCTCAAAAACTAATGAACCGATTTTAATGTTTTTGTTTCTGCGCAAGCTCTGAAACTGATTTAATAAAGTTTGGTGATCAAAAATATCATTGTTTTTTTCAGGATTTTTTAAAATTCGATATCTCGACAAGGGGTCATCATTTTTTTACGAAAATAAATGTAAAACGTATTTAAATATGCTCAAAATAACTACATACTAAAAATATTTTAAAACTAAAATTGAAGTTTTGTATAAATACAAAATTAATTAAAAAACAAACGCTCCATAAATCAAGGTTGTTTTGAATAGTTAAATGGTATTTGTATGGGCCCATATATTTTTTTTATGTGGTCTTAAATTTTCGAGAAATTACAAATTTGCAATAACTTTGTAAGAAATATAGAACTTTATGTAAATCTGGTCACTACGGCGTATGCGTACTATTTTTTTTCTTTCGATTTGAGACAAACGCTTTACTTTTATTTTATTGTTGCTTTTTCTTTACTCACGTATACTCTTTTTGTCAAATTGAGTTATTAAAATGTCTTGCTAAATTCATGCCTTAGTACCTAGTTCTCTTAGACTTAAGCCTTCAAAGTGATCGCTGTAACTTTCTTTCAGTCTGTATCGATATTTCGTTATCGATAATTCGTTTCATTCCCATGACATACCAACTGACCAATGCTTCGTCGTCATGGCAGCCAAACTTCCTTTTTCATTCGAGCTGTCAACCGGTCAAGACTATTTGCTGCGTCATAGACAAAGTTCTATAATTCCATTTTCATCTGGACTGAGTAACTACGGAAGACTTTATATAAAATCTTCAGATTGAGCTTAGGAGTGTACGTCAATTGAGCTCTGGTGATCAGAGAAGTTTTTTTTTTGAAAGGAGAAAAAGTAAGTGCTTTTATTAAAGCGAACAGTTTTTTTTTGGTGAGATTAAGTTTTAATTGCAAAATGTGTATTAGGGATTTTGTGAGTTCCAACAAGCCCAAGACTTTGTGGTGAAAGAGATTGCGGTGGCTTGGGGCTCCGAAGTAACAGCCGGCACTTCTTTCTCGATCGTAGCCAGGAATCTACATTGAGAGTAAAAAAATTTCGTGATCAACGAAGACATATTTTTTGTCGATTTGACAAATTACTCGTAAGCACATTTACTGATTTCCTTTGAAATACTTTTTTAATTATAAAGACATTACTTTGACAGTCATTTGTGTTGAACGCTCCGCCACCTTAGTGTATCAAAAAAAAAAGGCTACCGAGGCCGGCCGTCGTTGCACATTGGTTTAGCAGCGGACGATTCTCCTTGAACTGCGAAGCGTATATTTATAGGAAAAGCCGAGCAGCACCTACTAATTTCTGATTTAGAAATCCTAACCTCTTTCGTAATCAGAAAAGGACAAAACACATACATATATCATCTTGAATTACCTCAATCATCGTAATTAGGATAAGTTAGCTTTAAGTATATTATTTTTTTTTATTCTTTTTAATACATACATATAAAAGTTTGACACTGTCATGAGATAAGTCTCTGCGAGATCGCTATCATGAGATATTGCAAAAATTACAAAAGATAAGTACTTATTCTTGACACCAAAATTCGCATATGATTTAATTCTTCTTCTTGATTTTAATAGCGTTTTAGTACCAGAGGTGAATTACTAACCTCGTATTGGCAGCATTCAACCCCCAACAGAGTCGTGCGCACAACTTCGCTGGAGGAGAATTAGCTCGGTGAGTTTTAATGTTTATGTTATTTTTGTGGAGTTGCCATATGTAAATTCTGGTGCAAGAAATATTATAAATAAATACATCAGATATGGTGAATTATGAAATTCAGTTTAAGTTGCGAGTGTCAAACGAAACTTTAAATAGTATTCTTTTTAGTTGAATTACGAATATAGTTATATACATATATATGTAAGTTTGTTGCCATCTTATTCACAAACTTAGCCACCATAATAACTACTTTTGCCAGATCTCTTCTACCGTCTCGACACTTTGCTAAAACACTCTACATATTTACATCTAGTATTAAGGATCTTACTTTTCAATATTAATATTTTATTATTTTATACTCATTTTCAATCGTATTTAAATTGTTCAATAAGTATTATCAAAGATTTCAAAGCCGACATAATTGTTGATTTAGGTATGTTAATTAATTATGGTTATTGTTATGTTTTTGTTAATAATGTTTTATTTGTTAATTTTATTATAAAATATAGTTCTTTACTGCATCAACTTGTGTCCTTATCAAATTATTGGAATTATTCTTATTCCATAATCGAAGTTTCAAGCCAAACAGTTGAAACTTACAAATCAACAATTAAGATGGAAGAAATAAAAGTTAAATTCTGTTTAACTTCAGAAATTCGGGAAAAACAAACTATTGTTAACGTCAAAACTATTCAAATTTTGAACCAAGAAGACATTTTTTCTTTTCCAACTGAATATCAACCAATCCAAAAACATGGTGAATTGGCTAAGCTGTCCATAATCAAGGGAGCTGTGAAGAGCCTTAGTACAAGAGGCAAATTAAGAAATATTACTATTACACTGAAGAAAGAGTTGCAAAGTTTATATTTGGATGAGGAAGGTAATGTAGTTTTTGGTGGTTATTATTTAGAGGCAATAAACACATCCCCCCAACCCACTACCAATAACCCTTTGCCTAGTTTTGAAAATCCAATCCGATCTATGTCAAATAATATGGTGCTAGAAAAATTTTCAAGTAAAAATCAAAATGCAAGGTCATGGTTGAATTTATTTTTGCTCGAATGTCAGAGATTCCAATTAAATGAAAAACAATTTCCGGAAACATTAAAATCTTACTTGGAAGGACCTGCTTTAGACTGGTTCTCATCTTTATATAAAACGTGTTCAATGAATAAACCTTGGGATTTTTGGGAATCATCTTTTTTAAGTACATTTGGAGATAAATCATGGAGTGAAATTGATTACGCGTATTCTTTTCATTGGTTAGATAAATCTTCTTATTGATGTCGATCCAGACCTTAGCATAAATTCTCAAGTTAATTTTATTGTATTGGCTTTACCAAGATTTGTAAGATCGCGTTTAAATAAAAAAGAATTAACAACGATCGAAAAACTTATGTCTAGTTTGCGACAACTCGATCCTATATCAAACAATAATACACAACCTAGCAAATATAAAATAGAAATAAATAGACAAAAACTGAATTTTGTATCATGTCAGATTTGTGAGAAAGCTGGTTTCGCAAATAGATTTCATTCAGAAAGCGTATGCAGAAATAAAGTAAGACCAGCTAATATAAGATTTTCAGAGTCAAAAAACTAATTATGATCCCGCTTATAAAGCTTAATGTTCTAGTTAATAATCAAATTGCAATTGCGCTTTATGATTCGGGAGCCAATATATCATTAATTAATTATACATTTTATAAGAAATTACAATTGAATAACAATATAAGCGGGATTCAAATGATCAAAACAATGAGTGGTTTTACAGATGCGCATGGCGAAGTAACTGTTAGTTTAAAAATATTTAATATACAAAAACAATTTTCATTTGTAATAATAAAAAGTAATTTTTTTGAAGAAGATTTGTTAATCGGGCTGAATTGTATTAAAGAGTTTCGATTATGTCAAAATGAAAATTTAGAAATTACTCAAAATTTGATTCGTATTCCTGAAAATTTTATATGTAATCAGAGCTTGATTTCAACGTTTGAAAATAAGAGCAATAATTTAAATAATCTCCTTAACAAATATGATCTTGTTTTTGCGAAAGAAAAATTTGATATCGGTACTGTAAAAAATTTCGAAGCAACGATAAGATTAACTGAAAACAAATATATTTCGAGAAAACCATATAAATGTTCCATTCCGGATAAAATAGAAATAGAGACACAAATAAAACAATTATTGAGAGCAGGACTTATTGAAGAATCATATAGTCCCTATGCTTCCCCAGTGACTTTAGTTTATAAGAAGGAAGAGGGAAAGAAATCACGATTGTGTATTGACTATCGTGAGCTTAATAAAATAGTTGTTCCTGAAGGTCAACCATTTCCTCGAATTGATGATCTTGTTGTTCGTGTAGGAAAGTGTGTTTACTTTACGAAATTAGATATCAATTCAGCTTTCTGGTCTATTCCGTTGAGAGCTAAAGATAAATACAAAACCGCTTTTGTGACAAACCATGGTCATTGGCAATGGTCATGTTTACCTTTTGGTTTAAAATCAGCTCCTGCTATATTTCAAAGAATTTTATCAAGTATAATTAGAAATAATAACTTAGATTCTTTTGCAATAAATTATATAGATGATATATTAATTTTTTCACATAATTATTCTGACCATTTAAACCACATTAAAAGAACATTACAGGCTTTACAAGACAACGGTTTAAAGTTGAATACAAATAAATGTAGTTTTGCACAAAAAGAAGTTACTTATTTAGGACATAAAATATCAAATAATAGTATTAAACCGATTAACGATAATTTAATTGCTATAAGTGATTTCCCTGAACCAAAAACAAGAAAACATATAAGACAGTTTTTGGGCAAAGTAAATTTTTATTTAAAATATATTCCTAGATCTGCAATGACTCTAGAACCTTTACATAACCTCTTAAGAAAAGATGTAAAATTTGTATGGTCAGATAAATGTAAAGACAGCTTTGAAAAAGTAAAAAAATATTTATGTACAACACCTGTTTTAGCGATATTCGAACCAAATAAACCAATATACATTTACACGGATGCTAGCATAGAAGGAGTTGGTGCAATTTTGAAACAACCTCAAGAAGATGAATCGGTTAAACCGGTATTTTATTTCTCACGAAAACTAAACAAATCTCAGAAAACAAAAAGAGCAATATATATTGAATGTTTGGCTATAAAAGAAGCCATATTATATTGGCAATATTATTTAATAGGCCAAAGATTCAAAATATTCACTGATCATGAGCCATTACGTAATTTCAAGATAAGAAACTGCAAGGACATAGAATTACTTCACATTTTAAATTACATTTCTCAATTCGAATTTGAAATTCATTACAATCCGGGTAAAAACAATTCAGAAGCTGATTGTCTTTCGAGAAATCCAGTACTATCAGAAGAAAATGAAAGTAATAATTCACAAATAAAAATAGTGAATCACTTAACAATACAAAATATATTGGATGATCAAAAGAAATTAACGTGTGATAAAAATTATAAAATAAAAAATAACATTATGTACAGAACTTTAAATAATAGAGAGAAAGTATGGTTAACAGAGGAATATGGTATCTTATTACTCAAAAAAATACATAATTCGCAAGGCCATATTGGTTTCAAACAAATGATATTAACAATTACACCAACATTTTACTTCAAAAATATGCACAAACATATAAAAATAATTTGTAGAACTTGTGAAACATGTATTAAAAATAAAACAAGGTTCGGTAACTTCAAAGCTCCGTTATCGCAGTTAGGTCCAGCCTCAGTACCATTAGAGATAGTATCACTAGATACAATAGGAGGTTTCTCGGGAAACAGATCCTCAAAAAAGTATTTACATTTGATGGTAGATCAATTAACAAGATATGCATTTATTTCTACGTCAAAAACACAGTCAGCAAAAGATTTTATAAATCTTGTAAAGTCAACTGAGAATAAAGGCAACATTAAGACGATTTTTGCTGATCAATACCCAGGAATCAATTCTTCGGAATTTAAAAATTATTTGAAGAACAAAAATATAAATTTAATTTTCACAGCAATAGACTGTGCATTTTCTAATGGACAGAGTGAGCGAACAAATCAAACTCTAGTAAATAGAATTCGTTGTAAAATGTATGAGAATAAGAATAGACCCTGGTCAGTAATTGCTGATCAGTGTATTTTTGAATATAACAACACCATACATTCTTCAACAGGTTTCTCTCCGAATTATTTATTAACAGGTGTAGATAACTCAATTATCTCAATAGAATTAAATAAAAATACTCTCGAAAATTTAAATTTCAATAGATCTGTAGCAATACAAAATGCAAACAGATCACATATCATAAACAAACAGTATTATGATAAACATACTAAAGAAATTGATTACAAAGAAAATGATTTAGTTTTTATTCAAACTGGTAACAAAATGAATAGAAATAAATTAGATCCAGTTCGAATGGGTCCTTTCAAAATAAAAAAAAAGATATCTAATTCCATTTACGAGATAGATTCTGGCCGAAAAAAGAAAGACTTGAACATTTTTCATAAGAGTAAAATAATTCCTTATTCTGATGAAGCCTTTCGGGGAAGGGGGGATGTAAGTTTGTTGCCATCTTATTCACAAACTTAGCCACCATAATAACTACTTTTGCCAGATCTCTTCTACCGTCTCGACACTTTGCTAAAACACTCTACATATTTACATCTAGTATTAAGGATCTTACTTTTCAATATTAATATTTTATTATTTTATACTCATTTTCAATCGTATTTAAATTGTTCAATAAGTATTATCAAAGATTTCAAAGCCGACATAATTGTTGATTTAGGTATGTTAATTAATTATGGTTATTGTTATGTTTTTGTTAATAATGTTTTATTTGTTAATTTTATTATAAAATATAGTTCTTTACTGCATCAACTTGTGTCCTTATCAAATTATTGGAATTATTCTTATTCCATAATCGAAGTTTCAAGCCAAACAGTTGAAACTTACATATACATTTGTTTTTGTGATTTATTGGTCACCTATGATGACTTGATCGGTATCAATGACACACATGATGTCTTCTGATTAATTGTTTGAAAAGCGAGCTTGGGGGAGTAAGGACATGAAGGGAGATATAGAAGGCGAGTACAAGAGTCAGAATTAATAGATTTTGACTTTACTTTAGGGGTCATCGAAAAGAAGTCGTGTGGAACGATGACCGTGGAGTATTTTGCGTATTTGCGTAGATTACAAGTGGGAGGGCCACATATAGGGACTAATTTCATCCATAGTTCCGTATGATGAATGTTTGGTTGATATGTAAAGAAGGTGTTTGGTTTCTAGCACTTGGTAGATTTTCTTGTCTTTTTTAAATAACAAAATAGGCACGTTAATACGTACACGGCGGTCCAGTGGTGTGTTCAAGATCCCACTCATCCGACGAGTTAGCACAATTGGCATTTGCTAGCGTGCCTGACGCACTATGCCGACTGGACGACCTAGTTTCGTAACTTGTAATATCCTTTGAGAATCCTGTGGCTAAGGGATAGTGAAACTAATCTATAACCTTAAGTTAATACGAACTAGGAACAACAATTCCGTTACACAGGTGGCGCCCAACTATGGGGCAAGAATTTCTTTACAATTTTGTCGGTTTCCTAACCTCATGATCTTAATAATTTAGCTTTAATTTGTTTTATTTTTCATGCATGAACCAAAAGAACTTATCTTTCTTTTTTTTCAAGACTAGTAAAGAAGATAATTGTTAACCAAAGAGGATTTGTCCGATAGAGGTAGAGTTTTTAAAACATAACTTCACGTTGCAAATTCCTAACCGATTTATATTTGAGCTAGAATTCTTAGTTATTTGAAACAATGTCCTGAGATTGGTGTATATACAAATTACAAATTTTTCAGATTAGCAGTGTTTGGATAATAGATTTCTCACTTTGGCGAAGCATTAGCTAGGGGGATTTCATCGGACGACCGGGAGATATCGGTTCATTTTGAAACCACTTCGCCGTCCGCAGCGCCCGAGTTATGTCCCAGCGTAATGAAAGATTTATACAAAATGTTTAAAATTATTAAACAACCATGGTGAAGTATCTATTTATATTTTGATTTGTTTTCTTTTAAGCATATACTATACATATGTATGTACGTACACATGTATATTTTTTAAGCGACTATAGAGAATTTTGTAACATTCTTCGAACGTCTCTATGTCTGCGCTTAAAAATAGATTGTTTAAAGAAACAATTTACAAAAAGAAAAAAAAAATCAACCACATTCGTATACAATTTCGCCGCAAAACTTCCACATATGCCTTCACTTTTTCAAGCTCCAACATTTATGCATTTAGATTTTTTTTTAGTTCGAGATATTTTGCTAACATAACTTTATTGATTTTGAGAAAAAAAAAATACATTTAATAAGTACACACATTTTTCAATTACCATTATATTTTTAATCAAATAACAACAATTAAACATCTTAAAAGATACATATATATAATTTGATCTTTTCAAACTTTCGTTCATCATAATGCCGCCAAAACAAATAACTAATACTCTTCAGACGAAAAAAACTAATACTGAAGGTGACGATGAAAATACGTCGCGTAACAACCCTGCAAATGGTATAGATGAGCAAGGTAGTTCCAATCCGTCGGGATCTAATCCGCACAACATTTCTCAGGATGAAAAGCTTACGCGACATATTCAAAATATAGTTACAGCCTCATTAGGTTTAGTTAGGGCTGAAGATCTTCAGAGGCGACAAGCCGAATATGAAGCCGAAAGGTTAAGTCTTCGTAAAGAAATAATTTCAGACGTGAGGGCAGAACTTAGAGCATTTCGCGATACCCCTGGTCCAGAGGTTCAACCCTCTACAGAAAATGCCAACAGATTCTTAAATGAAATCGGACTTCAAAATGACGAAGACGCCAATCAAAATCAGAACGAAAACCGAAATCAAATTCAAATTCACAGCCCAACCGAGAATATGAATACAAATCGAATTAGACAGCGGGATGAAGCTCATGAAAGTAGTCGAGAAGATTTAAACTGTCATCCCAGCGCAAATATTCAGAATTTTATAAACCAACTAGATGGTTTAAGTCTCAATCCACATTCGAGCAATCAGGTTTCAAATCCAAGTAATCAAGTTTCAAATCCAATAACTCAATGGTCTCGACCAATAGATTTCAAGAAATGGGGATTGAAATTTGATAATGAAAAAATGTCCATAGAAAATTTCCTTTTTAGGCTTAATCGGCTTAAAACATCTTACAAGGTTACATGGGATGATATTTTTCTTCATTTCCAAGTTTTTGTAGCAGGAGAAGTTGAGACCTGGTTTTGGATTTATTTAAAAGCGAATCCTGGTGCCACTTGGAAACATTTAGAGCTTGCTCTTCTTGACCAATACAAAAGACTTGAGACGGACACCGAAATATCTCATAAAATGTTTGACCGACGTCAAGGTCCGACAGAATCTTTCGATAGTTTTTATTTAGACATTATGAAATTAAATTCACAGTTGCAAGTACCTAAACCGACACATGAATTGATTGACCTTATAAAACAGAACGTGAAGAGAAGAATAGGTGAATTAATAATAACATTTTCGACCAAAAACCTACCTGAAATGGTTTACGTTTGTCGTACCATCGAAAAACGGATAGGTCAATATGACAGTTTGAGAACTAAAACATTTCCAAGTACAAATTCCAACATTAGACCCAAAGTTAACGAGCTAGATTTGCAATTCGAGGAATTTTCGGAATGTAATTCTGTCGAAGCGCTCTCTCAGCAGAAAAATGCTAATATGATTTCTTGTTGGAACTGCAAGTCGGAAGGACATAGTTATAAGTATTGTCCTAGTCCGCAAAGAAAACTTTTTTGCTTCCGGTGCGGGTTAGAAAACGTAACCTCACCTAAATGTACAAAGTGTACGGGAAACCGGAACCGGGGCAATACAACCGGGGAGTTTTGCCCTCCACAATTGAACCCGGCATCGAAACAAACATAGAAAATTATAATCTTAATTTGAATTTAAAACCACCTGACATGTCACATCAAAAATTTCATGATTTTCCAAATCCAACTTTACCAGACGATACTAAAACAAAACAGTTTGATTTCGATTCAAATATCCAAATTTTAAAAAGACCATTTATCAAATCTGTTGTTAACGATAATCATATTCCAAAAAATAATGACAAACCTTCACTACATGAGCGATTAATAAATTATTATGAAACTCGAGATCGAATTTTCAAAACACCTTCAGAACGCATTTTAAAACTGAGAGAAAAATTTAAACAAAAACGAGTAGCATATAAGTCTATTTGTGCTACCAAACTTTGTTGTAGTGATGATCCTAGACCATACGGCGAGCGTGACGATTTTTAACAAAAAGATGCTTGGTCTCTTAGACAGCGGAGCAAGCATTAGCTGCTTAGGTGCTGGATGTATTGATCTAATCAGATCTGAAAGTATTTTGTTTAAAACATTTAACTCGAAGGTAAAAACAGCAAGTGGTCAAACACAGTCTATAATAGGTCAACTTTCAACTTCCGTAACCTACAAAGGAATTTCAAAGCAAATTTTGTTCTACTTAGTACCTTCGTTAGAGCAATCGTTGTACCTAGGGGTGAATTTTGAATTCGCTCCGCAGATTATTTCTGAAATTTCTTCATCTGACCCCCTTCGTGATTCAAACGCCCACGAACTTACATCTGTACAAACAAATAAACTTCGAAGTATCATAGACTTATTCCCATCCGCAGCTAAATATGGGCTAGGCAAAACAACGCTCGAAGAGCATATCATAAATACTGGTGAGACCGAACCTGTAAAGCAACGGCATTACCCGGTCTCTCCAGCAGTTCAAGCCTTAATATATGATGAGCTTGATAGGATGCTTGCCTTAGGAGTAATAGAGGAGAGCCAGAGCGCCTGGAGTTCACCTATGGTCCTAGTGCAAAAACCGGGGAAAAACAGATTGTGCCTCGACTCTAGGAAAATAAATAAGGTTACAAAAAAGGATGCATATCCCTTACATCATGTTGACGGCCTACTTAGCCGCCAGTCAAATACTCATTATATATCTACTGTAGATTTAAAAGATGCCTTCTGGCTAATTCCCTTAGAAAAAGCTTCAAGAGAAAAGACAGCGTTCACCGTTCCAGGCCGACCACTGTATCAGTTCACGGTGATGCCATTTGGTCTTTGTAACGCCGCTCAAAGACTGTGCAGACTAATGGACAGGGTCGTGCCGCATGAACTTAAAGAGCATATTTATGTGTACTTGGATGATTTGTTAGTGGTTTCGTCGACATTCGAAGAACATATGAATATCCTAGCAAAACTTGCAGAGCAATTGAGAAACGCTGGTTTAACCATCAATCTTGCTAAGTCCAATTTCTGCTTTAAAGAATTCAAATTCTTAGGTTTTATTATAGGGGGTGGATGTATTCGGACAGATCCATATAAAGTTTCTGCCATCAAGAATTTTCCCACTCCAAAAACAGCTAAACAAGTTAGACGTTTCTTAGGTTTATCAGGGTGGTATAGACGATTCGTCAATAACTATTCGTCTCTGGCCACTCTCTTGACAGATACACTTAAAAAAAGTAAATCTTTCAAATTTTCACCTGAAGCTGTAAAAGCTTTTGAGCAACTGAAAGAGGCTCTAACGACAGCGCCTGTTCTCGTAAATCCGGACTTTAAGAAACCATTTAAAATACTTTGTGATGCGTCCACAACAGGATTAGGGAGTGTTTTATGTCAAGAAGACGAAAACATGGTCGAAAGACCAATATATAACTTTTCACACAAGCTTACAGCTGCTCAACGTAATTATAGCATTACTGAGCTTGAGT
Organism: Eupeodes latifasciatus; assembly: GCA_920104205.1. Lineage (NCBI taxonomy): Eukaryota > Metazoa > Arthropoda > Insecta > Diptera > Syrphidae > Eupeodes > Eupeodes latifasciatus. The sequence continues at coordinate 75,007,418 of OV049925.1, forward strand.
GTCTAGCAGCAGTTCTTGGGGTGGAAAAGTTCCGTTCATACGTGGAGGGACAAGAGTTCACCATTGTGACAGATCACGCCAGCCTAAAATGGCTTATGAGCCAAAAAGATTTAAACGGTCGTTTAGCTCGGTGGAGTCTGAGACTTCAGCGTTTTTCTTTCGAAATTCAACACAGGAAAGGATCTCTTAATGTTGTACCAGATACACTTTCACGTCTATACAGTGTAGATGAGTTGAAATCAGGAAAGGTAGGAACAAGTAGATCTGATGTTCTACACATTGATCTTAAAGATCCATCTTTCAATTCAGATGAATATGAAAGTTTAATAGAGACTTTACAGAGTAATCAAGACCAGTTACCTGACCTCCGTGTGTCAGATGGCTACGTCTATAAAAAGGTGAAACCCTGTACGGGCAATCCTTTGACGGATGACTGTATTTGGAAGGTCTGGATACCGTCACAGCTAACAACCGAACTGATTCGTCTAGCCCATGAACCACCTCGCGCGTCGCACGGCGGGATAGCGAAAACGCTGTATAGGCTTCGCGATCGTTTTTACTGGCCTAATATGGCGGCTCAAGTTAAAACGTTCGTCGGGGATTGTGATATCTGCAAGATCTCCAAAGCGCCAAACTCAATTCTGAGACCACCTATGGGTCAAGCCTTCATAGTAGATAGACCATTCCAACATGTTTATGTTGACTTCTTAGGTCCATACCCTAGATCAAAAAGAGGTAACATTCACATTATAGTATTCCTGGACCAACTTACAAAGTTTGTTTTAGTCAAAGCTATACGAAAAGCTACAAGTGAAGCCGCAGTCAAATTTTTAGAAGAGGAAGTATTTTCAATATTTGGAGTACCCGAATCCCTTCTGTCGGATAACGGCAAACAATTTGTTAGTAAAGAATTTTCTAAGTTTCTTACTAGTTATGGTATTAGACATTTAAAAACAGCTGCTTATGCACCTCAATCAAACTCCAGTGAACGAGTCAATCGCTCGATCCTTGCAGCCATTCGATCGTATATAGGCTCGGACCAATCGCACTGGGATGAACACCTCCCGTCAATAGTCAGTGCATTGCGTACTACTGTTCATTCGGCAATTGGTATGTCGCCTTATGAAGCTCTTTTCGGGCAGAGCAAGATAGAGCATGGCTCTGATTACGATATCCTTCGAAAACTCAAAAGCGTTAATAACCCTGAATTCAACATAGTACCCAAATCGGCGAAGATGAATATAATTCACAAACGAATTAAAGACTCGCTGGCTGAATCTCATACAAAATACGAAAAAAGTTACAATTTAAGAAGCAAAGGAAAGTTATATAAGATTGGACAAAAAGTGTTTAAAAGAAATTTCATATTAAGTGATGCAACGAAGGGCAGAAATGCAAAGCTATGCCCAAAATTCATACCAGCTATAGTAAAGAATCAGGTTGGAAATAGTTTATACGAATTAACAGACGTTAATGGAAATAACCTTGGTGTAGTGCATGCTAAGGACATAAGAGAGTAGAATAGGGGTGCAACTTTGACCGTCGCGTTGAACACATGTGTGATCTGTCATATAGTTTGCAGTGTATATTATATTTCATTAAATATATTTAAAATTCCACGGGGCACAAATCGCCCAAAAAAAAAATATTTTCTGTTTAGAGATAGTGACTCTTATAAAATATTAAAAGTGGAAATAAATTCAAACAAAAACAAACGTTGTGCTCCAGATCATCTGGAGCACGTTGTGCAACTGGAATGTAGTACGCCTTTACGTACTAATAATTTAAGTTTTGGTCATAACCAAAATCATAATTTTGATCTTATATCATCCAAACAACCGAATGTTAATAATATGATAAATATTAATGAACAAAATCAAACCGCTGCCGGCGCAAGCTCGGAAATGTTAAGTGATAGGGACGAAGATCCCATGGACAGCAACTGGACCACAGTGTTATCGAATTTAAAATATGCTGCCAAAAATTATGGCAAAAAAAGAAAAATAAATGATGACAATTTAGAAGTTTCTAATAAATTATCAAACAACACCTTTTATGCATTATCGGGTATGGAACAGGCATCCGCAGTACTCCATGATCAACAATCAAAAAAAGGCGCGAAAACAAACGTCACTGACTCAACCAACACCAGCCACAACAACAATCAATCAACAGAAGCAGAGGCTTCCCAGCACTCATCAAACCTTATAGTAAGCAATAAAAACTTTTGCCCTCCACTTTTTATTTTTGGTGCAAATTGTGCTTTAATTAGTGATCTACTTAATGTTGCTGCTCTCGAATGTCAAGCTAGTGATCTAAGATATAAATTCGTAAATTTAGGTTACAGAAAAACCAAAGTATATGTAGATAACGTAGATGTACATAAGTTAGTTATTGAAAAACTCAGAGGCACCGGCATTGGGGCTTTCTCATTTTCACCTAAAGAAACGAAACGGGCATCTATTTTGCTAAAAGGTATAGACGGCGACACAGATCCCGACTCGATCCGAAAGGCTTTGAACCAAGCCGTGCCAAATGTTAAACTAAGTAAAATTTCACAATTTACCACTACTAAAACCAAAGAGCAAGGTCTCAAATTAAACATGTTTGTTGTTCAACTAGAAGTTGGAGAGTCTCTTTAAGATTTGATAAAAATTAGGTATCTTCTTCGTCAACGGGTATATTGGGAGAAAAAGTTTAACAGATCGGTAATTCGCTGTTATCGTTGCCAGAGATTTGGACACACAGGCGATTGTTGCTCTTATAATAGTCGATGTGTTCTGTGTAGCGAGTTTCATGATTCTGATGAGTGTATTAAAACTTTTAAAGAACTCAAAGAGAAAAACGAACCAATCCCCCCACTCAAATGTGCAAATTGTCTAAAAGACCACTCAGCAAACTCTCTTGAGTGTGAAGCGTATATGAGATACAAAGAGAAGCAACAAATTAATGTTGAGCATGCAAAATTTATAGCAAATAGAGCTAGAAATCAAGTCATAAACTCAATTAACACATTTACAGACAAAAATATCTCTTTCGCTGACATGGCGAGAAATCCAAAGAGTATTCCCAAAAAACAGCCGTCATTATCTGAAAAGATAAATCCCCTTCTTAGAGAAAAAAATCCTCAACCAAACAATATTACTGAATTTCTAGATGAAGCTAAGAACTTATTTAATATCTCTTTTAAAGATCTTTTATACAAAATAAGAGAATTCTGGCCAAAGTACCAGAAACTACAGAATAAAGAAGACAAGATGTTTGCATATCTTGAATTTGTGGCATCAATTGTTATATAATGGATTCCACCCTGAAACTTAAAACAATCTCGATTAATGCAAATTCCATTATATCAAATGAAAGAAGATTAGCGTTAGTAAGCCTTCTAAAAAGTCGCAAACCCCAAATTTGTTTTTTATGTGAAACTGTTTTGAATTCTAGACATAAACCTTCATTTGAAGGATTTAGCATCATACGCAATGACGATGGCAGAGGAACTGCTATCGTTATTGATGAAAAATTAAAGTTTAACTCGTTTCCTTTCCACAGTGACATATTTTCAGCTTGTTTAGGTGTCTTAATTTGTAAAAATAATTCTGGTATCACTAAACGTATCCTTATTGGAAGTATTTATATACCAACAAACGCAGGACAAGGGCTTTCTATCGAATTAGATAGGCTAAATGACATTATCAAGACCTTCGATGCCACAATTATAGGTGGTGACTTCAATGCCCGCCATCCATCCTGGGGAGACTCAGTGAGCAATCCAAATGGCAACATTATATACAAATGGTATAATAATGGGCCATATCTCGACCTTGATTTAATTTCTCCCTTTAGCCCAACCTATCCGCAGTCCTCATCAATATTGGACTATTTTCTTACATCTAGTTCGCTTTCGCAAACCCCAAATAATATTAATAATAGGCTTTGCAAAACATTCCCTACGTTTTCAAATCATTATGGTATAGAAATAAATCTTAACATTTTTGATGTTTACCCGGTATTGATACCACCTCAATCGTATACCTACCAGCTTCGAAAGGACTGATTGGGATGTGTTTAGAATGCAACTTCACAACAGGATCTTAAGAGTGACAGCACCAGTAGATAAAAATATTACAAATGCAGAAATTGATGTAATTTTAGACAATATAAACCAAAATATAGTTTATTGTGTTGAAAATAACTCAACTATTCGAAATACAAAAGACGTTAAATACAAAAATATTTCCGATCTTACAAAAAATCTTTTGAAAATTCGTAACATTTGGTTAAGAAAACTCAAGAGAATCTTTCATAGGCATTTAAATAGACGCAACTCAGAGTATCAACAACTTCACTCGCAAATACAGTGTCTTAGTAAAATAATAAAAGAGAGAGTAAAACATGACCTTGACCAAGAGTTCAGAACACGTCTGAATAAAATTAGACCTTCTCCCCATGCTTTCAAGGAAATTGATAAAATTACAGGAAGAAAAGTCTTTGGGTCAGATATTGTCAAGGATGTTTTGAATTTCAATGGACAGGAACTGGTTGATATTGAAGCTAAACTCAGTGCATTCAGGGCCATGTACGCTAATGTTTTTGCAGACCGAACGCCGTCTTTTGATGTAAATTTAAATAATGAAGTATTTTCAAAAGTAGATGAATTTTGTAACACTCATTTAGAAAACCCTTTAACGACATTCACACCATCAAACACAGCATGTAACCAAGTTTCCTTACCTTTCACTACATATCAAAAAGTCAATACATTTAGAATGAATTTGAATAACAAAAAATCATTTAGTCTTGACAAAATTTCAAACTATGTATTAAGGAAATGTCCGATTTCCCTTGATCTCACTTTAACTTGTCTCTTTAATCATTGTATAAACAACGGATACTTTCCAACTGCATGGAAACAGTCCAAAATTATGCCTATAGCTAAAAAAAATAACGCCAAAAATATAAAAGATTTTCGACCAATATCTCTTCTCTCCAACATAGGAAAACTGTTCGAAAAAGTCATAGCAGAATCTCTTGATAGTTTCCTCGATAACTCAAATATTATACCAAACACCCAATTTGGGTTTAAGAAAAATCACTCAACGGACCATTGCCTTTTAGTGCTTAATGATAAAATTATTCACAATCTGAGACAAAAAAAAGTGCACAATTGTCCTGGATATTGATTTAGAGGCAGCATTTGACTCTATTTGGCATAAAGGTCTTATCTTTAAGTTAATAAGATTGAACTGTCCTAAGGCTCTCATTAGATTGATCACCAGTTTTCTTAATTCAAAAACCGCGTCGATTGTCATTGGATCGGAGTTTTCAGATCCTTTCCCAGTACTCTTAGGAGTTGCTCAAGGAACATTACTTGGACCAAAACTATTTAATGTATTTTTATATGACATGCCTTTTTGCAACTCTGAATCCGAGCCAGAAGCACTTCTGTACGCAGACGACACAAAACTTTTTGCTGCTGCTATAAGGCCAAACAATGCACTAGAAAAATTACAAAGTGCTTTACCTAGTTTACTCTCGTATTTTAAATCTTGGGGATTAAAAATAAAAACTGAAAAATGTGGGCTAACCTGTTTCAGGAACTCCTACGGAAAAGGGCACCGAAAGGCTGTTAAAGAAAGCAAGGAGTTATCCTTGCGTATTGATGATAAGATAGTTCCATTAAAAACAGAAACAAAGTACTTAGGGATTCACTATCAAAATATGTTAAAATTTAACAAACATGCGCGGAATGTATTAAACAAAGCGAAAATGGCTACTGCTATTTTAAAAAAATTACTTTCTTCAAAGCATCTATCCCAAAGTACTAAAATTCTAATGTATAAACCATTGATAAGACCTATAATCTCGTATGGTTTTAGTACCTGGTTCTCTATTTCTCCAACGGCAGCAAAAGAATTGGAAAAGTTTGAAAGAACAATCTTACGATTTTGTAGTGGAAAATATCGTAGACCTAATAAAAAATGGTTTTCTAACTATACATTGTATAATTTAACAAAAGTGAAACCTTTGATGATTTATATGACAACATTATTAAAAACCAGATTAGAGTCTTGTACAAATCATCCAAATCCACTTATCAAAGGATTATGGGACAAAAATATTACCAATGAAAGCTCATACATCGAGTATTATCAATCTCCATTCGATCTTTTGCATAATAGATCCCGAAATTTAATAGAACCTCAGATGAATGATTTACTTACTTTACCTTTTTATGAGAAAGCCACATTGAACGTTCTTCGAGGATAAAATTGTTTTTAGTTTGTATATTGAAAAAAAAGAAAAAAAAAAGCAAATATATTGTATATCCTTTTATAAAATACATACAATTATAGTTGGTTCCTATAGCCTATGAATTAAACTAAATTATTAAATTAATTTTCTATTATTTGTATTTGTTTGAATAAATCAAAAGTTTCTTGTTCTAATATATTAAATTATATCTCGAACTAAGTAACTGCTCTTACTATATTTATTTCAAACTCAAAAAATAAAAACCTGATAGAAAATAAAATTCTTTTATAATCGTAGCTTTGCATATGGAATGCATCTTTTGTTATTTAGTTTTAAGTTCTAGTCATTAGTTTTAAGTTTGGCCTTTAAGAGCCACTAGTGAACGTGTGTCAGGAGCAAACACACGAATATATTAATGAAATACATTCTTGAAGTATGTATGTATGCATATCTTGTAATTTAAAAAGGTTTAAACTATTCTTTTATTAAACATTTTGTATAAGCCAGACATATTAACGAAGTCGGCAGCATAATTAAAAAAATATTGTAATCAAAACTAATTTGTGAATTTTAAGTCTCAATAAAGAAAACTGAAAACTGAACTGAGAGTAGAATAGTATATTGTTAGGTATATGAAGATATTTTTTTTGTAAATATGAGGGCATTTCTTTCCCATTTATGGCAAAGAATACCAAAAATGTGAAAGTTGTGTATGGGCCCATATATTTTTTTTATGTGGTCTTAAATTTTCGAGAAATTACAAATTTGCAATAACTTTGTAGGAAATATAGAACTTTATTTAAATCTGGTCACTACGGCGTATGCGTACTATTTTTTTTTTCTTTCGATTTGAGACAAACGCTTTACTTTTATTTTATTGTTGCTTTTTCTTTACTCACGTATACTCTTTTTGTCAAATTGAGTTATTAAAATGTCTTGCTAAATTCATGCCTTAGTACCTAGTTCTCTTAGACTTAAGCCTTCAAAGTGATCGCTGTAACTTTCTTTCAGTCTGTATCGATATTTCGTTATCGATAATTCGTTTCATTCCCATGACATACCAACTGACCAATGCTTCGTCGTCATGGCAGCCAAACTTCCTTTTTCATTCGAGCTGTCAACCGGTCAAGACTATTTGCTGCGTCATAGACAAAGTTCTATAATTCCATTTTCATCTGGACTGAGTAACTACGGAAGACTTTATATAAAATCTTCAGATTGAGCTTAGGAGTGTACGTCAATTGAGCTCTGGTGATCAGAGAAGTTTTTTTTTTGAAAGGAGAAAAAGTAAGTGCTTTTATTAAAGCGAACAGTTTTTTTTTTGTGAGATTAAGTTTTAATTGCAAAATGTGTATTAGGGATTTTGTGAGTTCCAACAAGCCCAAGACTTTGTGGTGAAAGAGATTGCGGTGGCTTGGGGCTCCGAAGTAACAGCCGGCACTTCTTTCTCGATCGTAGCCAGGAATCTACATTGAGAGTAAAAAAATTTCGTGATCAACGAAGACATATTTTTTGTCGATTTGACAAATTACTCGTAAGCACATTTACTGATTTCCTTTGAAATACTTTTTTAATTATAAAGACATTACTTTGACAGTCATTTGTGTTGAACGCTCCGCCACCTTAGTGTATCAAAAAAAAAGGCTACCGAGGCCGGCCGTCGTTGCACATTGGTTTAGCAGCGGACGATTCTCCTTGAACTGCGAAGCGTATATTTATAGGAAAAGCCGAGCAGCACCTACTAATTTCTGATTTAGAAATCCTAACCTCTTTCGTAATCAGAAAAGGACAAAACACATACATATATCATCTTGAATTACCTCAATCATCGTAATTAGGATAAGTTAGCTTTAAGTATATTATTTTTTTTTATTCTTTTTAATACATACATATAAAAGTTTGACACTGTCATGAGATAAGTCTCTGCGAGATCGCTATCATGAGATATTGCAAAAATTACAAGAGATAAGTATTCTTGACACCAAAATTCGCATATGATTTAATTCTTCTTCTTGATTTTAATAGCGTTTTAGTACCAGAGGTGAATTACTAACCTCGTATTGGCAGCATTCAACCCCCAACAGAGTCGTGCGCACAACTTCGCTGGAGGAGAATTAGCTCGGTGAGTTTTAATGTTTATGTTATTTTTGTGGAGTTGCCATATGTAAATTCTGGTGCAAGAAATATTATAAATAAATACATCAGATATGGTGAATTATGAAATTCAGTTTAAGTTGCGAGTGTCAAACGAAACTTTAAATAGTATTCTTTTTAGTTGAATTACGAATATAGTTATATACATATATACATTTGTTTTTGTGATTTATTGGTCACCTATGATGATTTGATCGGTATCAATGACACACATGATGTCTTCTGATTAATTGTTTGAAAAGCGAGCTTGGGGGAGTAAGGACATGAAGGGAGATATAGAAGGCGAGTACAAGAGTCAGAATTAATAGATTTTGACTTTACTTTAGGGGTCATCGAAAAGAAGTCGTGTGGAACGATGACCGTGGAGTATTTTGCGTATTTGCGTAGATTACAAGTGGGAGGGCCACATATAGGGACTAATTTCATCCATAGTTCCGTATGATGAATGTTTGGTTGATATGTAAAGAAGGTGTTTGGTTTCTAGCACTTGGTAGATTTTCTTGTCTTTTTTAAATAACAAAATAGGCACGTTAATACGTACACGGCGGTCCAGTGGTGTGTGCAAGATCCCACCCATCCGACGAGTTAGCACAATTGGCATTTGCTAGCGTGCCTGACGCACTATGCCGACTGGACGACCTAGTTTCGTAACTTGTAATATCCTTTGAGAATCCTGTGGCTAAGGGATAGTGAAACTAATCTATAACCTTAAGTTAATACGAACTAGGAACAACAATTCCGTTACATATTTAAATTTTTAAATGAAAACTTATTTTATAAGTAATTTTAAAAATGGTAAATTATGGACACTGTTTGTATACAGTCTTTCGATATAGAGCAAGTCCGTGCGACTCAGTAGTGCATTTTATTTGGTCTGCATTTGTGAACCATTTCTGTAGAAACTTAAAAAAAGCCAGCACGATTCGCATCACAAGAATATGATAGGGGCGAAAATGGGGTCAGACGTCTAGTTTCATGAAAACAAAATCCTTAAAACAATGCTTTTTTCAGCAATTGGGCCTACCTATTTTTTATTTTTGATATAAAAACATTATTTTTAAAGTACATTACAATAGTTTTTATAGTCCTTAAATATATACTAATATTATAATTGGGAATGTAAGTTTGTTTGTTATATGTATCTTCCTTCACGTTGCACCGGTGCTATATTATGACTCAATTTTGGATGTAGAGGTAGTCACGGGGCGGGGAGTATTTTAAGCTACTTTTTTACCGCGATAAAATATCTCATTCCCAGCTCATACGAGCATATCCGGTAACACTCATATGTAATTATATATTCAATATATTATTTTTTGAGAACACTAATTAGTAGCATATCATTAGGTGCTGCCTTCTTTGGGACCTATCATCGTTGCCATTCATTAAACGTTTGTTACATTAACGAACGAAACTATGTTGAAACACTATTAAAAATAGAAGATGGGCGGTTAGAAACCAATGCCGATGGCTGTACGACACTAACGGAAGATTTTTGTAATTCAGAACTTATTGCAAGTGTTTACCCTGATTTATAAAATATCATACATGACTATCAATTTCTCTCTCAAAGGGCTATTCTAGCACCAAGAAAGGAGAAAGCACTTTTCATGGCAAGAAGGATTTGTCAATTCCTCACAAGAGGCAATATCCGTGAAAAAACTTTAGATGGCACAGGCAAGAATTGAAGCCAAGACCTCTGGCATAACTATCCAACGCACTAACCATCACATCACGGGTACTATACTAGCATATTAGTAATGCTTATGCGAAATTTAGATCTCCCTCGATTATGTAACGGTACAAGAATTTGTGTCACAGAACTTGGGCTTAACATTATAAGTGCGGCGTTGGAAAGGTTGAAAATGTAATTCTTTCTCGAATCCCAATAATTGCTTCGGATTAACCATTCGCTATGACATTTAAACTAGCGGGGGAAACCTTGAAAAGCCGTTCTTCATCACTTTAACAATGGCATTACTTTTCGTTCATCTTTGTTTCTTTTTATTACTAACTAACTCATGTATACATGCTCCTGGAATGTCAATTCCCTGATTTTCAATATAATAAAGTCCACCAATGATCGTATTTTTTTACAGGGTGACATAACTACTTCTACATTTTGGTGAAGGAAAAACAGGCTCACCCATAACACTTTGAAATGCCAGAAGTGTTTGATCAGTCTCATTGTTCAGAACCAGTGCTCCCACTACAGTTTCACGGTTGTAAGGACGTGAAATAATAAAACGCGATTGAAATATCTTAAAAACTGATACATTTTCAGTTTCAAAGCAGCATGATTATCCTGATTATGTGACTGCTTGTTCATTGGATAAGTATACAGTAATATTTATTTATATGTGAAGGTATTACTTTCGAAGCGTTTTTTTTTATTGAAATGATAAACATGGAAACTTTGCCAGTAAACCAATTTAAAATGATAAGACGAATTCTCAATTTCAATGCAAACGACAAACATCAGGCCAGTAAACTATCGCAATCAGGCCAGTAAACTATCGCAATCATTTCAAAAAACTAAGTAGGATTGAGGAATCGTTGATTTCCTCAAGATCAGATCTGTCAAAACCTAATTGCATGGAAAAAATATCCTGTAACTCATCGCTTAAAGTGTACTATAACAATGCTAGTGGCATCCGAACGAAAGTTTCAGAGCTTTTTATCAACTCAAGTCACCTTGATTATGATATAATCTTAATTGTTGAAACTTGCTCCATCCTGGTATATGTATATTCGTATGAACTTTTCGATTCAAAATAATTCATTTTCTACCCACGTGACAGATGTGACACCCTTTCTGAACGTGGAGGAGGTATTTTGGTTACCGTCAGTACCAAGCTACGTTGTAAAGAAGTTTCACTACTTCACCCAAGCAACAATTTAAACCGCCGGGTATAACTTTACTGTGGGTCAAAAATAAACCTTCAAAATCTCTGGTTGTTATATGGTGTTAATTAAGTTATTTCAACACTCTAAGTTTACTTATGGTCTAAAATAAAGCTTAATTATAATTCTAGTTTCACCTGGGAAAAGTTATTACATCATTCTAACTTTGAAGTTTACCTGGGGTAACATTTTCACCCTATCAGAACTTAAATTAAATTTCCGTTAGTGAATTTGCATTTTATAACTTTAAGGTTAAATTATAGAATTTTGTTTACTATTTCCTAACTGTTCCCTTTTTTTTTTTGGTTTAAGGCCAACCAATTATAAATCTACATTTAATAAGAGTGATTTTTCCTCTCATTTCTAGCCACAATTTGAAATTAGTTTTAGAATACCACTTTTTTAACACTGATTGTTATTTATTAGTTTGAAATAAACCAGATATAACACCAAGCGTAAGAATAAATTTCAAAATAGCTATCTTTTATTATTGTTGCCTTTATTAGTTATAAATCGACCAAATTCAGACACAGTTTTTAAACAGGTCATTAAATAACTCTTCAAAAGAAAAACAAACTCTTCATCAAAGCGTTATTTATAGGCTTAAAATCAACCAACTTTTGTAAGCATTGTTTTTTTTTCAAACAGAATTTAATTTTTGATTTAAAATGCACTGAATTCAGGCAATAGTTTCAACTAAGTCCTTTGTTTACTCTATTTTTAAACCAGAATATTGTTTTTTCGACCTTTTTTTGTCAAACAAAATTGTTCAATTGGGGAGAGTACAATAACTGGGACTCTGAAATTTGATAATGGTTTTTGGTAGAGGGGTCAAAAACAAGCTTTTTATTACAATGGGAGGGGGGTCTATCTTGCCCCGTTTGGGCGGGAGGAGCGTTTTATTGAAAATTGTATAAAATTGGAAACAAATTATTAAAAAATAACGGTAGAACCTGCAATCAAGTTTGATATTTTTTTTTAAAGCCAATACTTTGTTCTATTAGCCACTTTTTAAATCAAAAGTAATTTATGTATAGTTTTCGAAAAAACACGTTTTTAACTCAAAATTAACGAAAAAAAAACCATTAAAAAAAGTTTAAAGTATAATTTTTCGAAACAATAACATTTTAAATATTTTTTTTTTATGAAATTAGTTGCTTTTATTGATTCCTAATCAAAAACTGAAAACCGGATGGTTCTATGTCTTATAGTTTTTGAGAAAATTGAAAATTACTTTTCTATGAGAAATTTATTTTTTTGGTATTTATGTAGGGTAGTACCCAGCATAATGGCGTAAAAACAGTCGAAATATGTATTGAGGTATGCTGTAATGTGAATTTCTTGTAATGAATTACATTTTAATTTCTTAAAATTTTAAATATGTATCTTCAGGCCACGTAAATGTATATTTAAAAAACATTGGATGTCGTAGCATAAATTTCAAGCAACTGTACTTGAAAAATAAATTTCTCATAGAAAAGTAATTTTCAATTTTCTCAAAAACTATAAGACATAGAACCATCCGGTTTTCAGTTTTTGATTAGGAATCAATAAAAGCAACTAATTTCATAAAAAAAAATATTTAAAATGTTATTGTTTCGAAAAATTATACTTTAAACTTTTTTTTAATGGTTTTTTTTTCGTTAATTTTGAGTTAAAAACGTGTTTTTTGCATCATTTTCTTTTCTAGCTAAAAGAAAACATACTAAAAAAAAAACGATTCAAACATTTCCAATTATGCTTTTCAATGATACCTATAACTGGCCCCTAAATTACGGAGTTTTCAATCCAGAATAGCTATATATTTATTATTTTTGTTTTAAATATAATCTGAATCTAAAACTATTGGTATTTTTTGTTTTTTTCTTTCTTAACGGTAAGTATTAGTTTCTGGTTGAAAATCAACCCAAATCAGACAAAAAAGTTTGTAATAAGTACTTCAATTACGTTTTTTTAACCCAGAATATTAGTTTTTGGTTGAAATTCAACTAAATCCAAACACAAGTGTGGAATAAGTTCTTAAATTACGATGTTTTAACCCAGACTGGTTACTTTTTGGTTGACAACTAACCACATAGGAACCTTAGTTTTACAATATCGATAATTTTACCAGTCCACAACTGAAGACATTATTTTAACTGCGATTGAACTAAACTCAAACCCCAGACGCACACGCACACTCTCATATTGGCTGTAAACTCTCTCTCTCTCTCTCGTTCACATATCGGATTTCTCAAATATTTCTGTTCATCAGTCCAGTCTTATTTTATCTTTGGTGGACCGGAGTTGTTGGTGACGCGCGCGCGCTTTAAATTTTATTTTTAAAAATCTATAATTTAAGTAAGTTCGGTGCAAAAATTAAGTGTTTTAAACTTTAAGTTCATAAGGGTAAGTCATTTTACTACATTTACATTAAGTAGCTAGTTTTTAAATTATTTAAAGTCCCAAAACCATTAGTCGCGTCGCGTTGGGCGCGGCGTTGTTGTTGTTTATATGTTTACTCATATGTATAGGCAAAAACACTCTATATGAAGATATAAATCCTTCCTACGTATCACCCTTCAAAACCCATTTGTTTACATTGTTGTATTTTATATTTAATTTACCAGGAAATCAATCTTTCCACCCCTCCGATGACACCCTAGAAGCCGATGTTTCATGCACACCCTCTCCCTCGTGTCAAATCGAGGATCGTCCTCAAATTTTGAGTGTAATTGAAGGTAACAAAAATAATCTGTTAATTATTAAATATTCCTTATTTATAGTTTATTTTCATCTTTTTTCAGTTCCTGCACCTCCTGTTTTTGCTCCAGGGGCATCTGAACAAACACAGGTCCAGCTTTTAAGTGAAGTTAGAAAACTGGCAGGTGAGGTGGAAGCCATAAAGTTACTGCTGCAGCAGTTTATGGCAAAAACTGAAGTCTCCCTCACCTGTATAGTGGAGAAAATTTGCCAAAATGTCGGCCGAGAAATTGTGGCGGATCACCTCCTGGAGGAATTGTCGCCTCTCGCAACACCACAGGAGCTGGATGAGATGGAGCAAAGGCTAAGGCAGGACATTCAATTTAAAAGAAATTTGGTAAGATAAACTGTTTTATTTAATGCATTTATCATAATGAACAATGTACTTTTAAATCCTTTTTTCAAAAAGATTTGCTTTCCAGTTTTTAAACTCAATTTTCTTTCGTTTTCGTTTTTTTTTTAGATTCTTAAGTTGCCTACATTCGGGGGGGTGAATGCTGTCAAAACACTTAGAACAATAGCAAAGTTATTGTTTAAGGATGAGCTGCTATCACTGTTCACGTGGAATGGAACATACAATAAAAAATGTTTCCACCACAACCATTCCATTTTTTCGGCCATTGTGGAGGCGGTGAGGGTTCGATTCTCAAATTTTACGGATGTGGAGGGCGCCACATTTTTTAAAAATTATATCAAACCTTTTCGCATGAGCAAGCCCCAACTGTAAGTAACTTATGTGTTTTTAGTTCCTTCAATTCAATAATTTTTCTTTATGTACTTAACACTCGGTAAATAATAATTCAATAAAATATTTATTGTTTGTGTGTGCTTTTTATTTATTTAAAGCAATAAATCAGCTTCATCATCATTATCGGCAGCTGCACCATCATCACCATCATCAGCATCACCATCATCAGTATCACCATCAACAGCTCCACCACCATCTACACCACCAACAACAACTATAAACAAAAACTAAGATAAATTCTTATTTTATTCTTATTCTTTTTTTATATCTACACTACATACATAGTTTTAAGTTTTTAGTATTTAAGTTTTTAGTTTTTAAGTTACATTATAGATTATAGGTAGAAATAAATAACCCCATACATTTAAATTGTATCTTTTTATTTAAAAGGATTTTGCTTCCAGCTGCGAAAAATTTGAAAAAAGTTACTACTAGACAACGATTCAAGTCCTGATCACGTAAGCATAAAAAAGAATGGTTTTATATGTTTTTTTTCCAATTTTCAGAACTCCTGGGCCGATATCTTCTAGGTTCGATTGAACGTTAATCGTTTTGACAATTGATCTCTTTATCACTAGTATAGATATAAGATAAAGAGAGAATAATTGTCAAAACGACTAGTGTTCAATCGAACCTAGGAAATTTCTATTCAGGTTTTTTAAAAACTGCAAACATCTCAAACTAACCTAAGGCATTAACAGGTTTTTTTGAGAACCGAAAATTAACGGTAACAAAGTTACTATAGGGCTATTACAGGTTTTGTTAGAACCTTTTAGAAACGGTTCCAAATGGTTTATAAACGTAAAAATGTCTTAAAACAGGTTTTTTAAAAATTGTATTCAAACGGGCGTCAAAAAAAAGTAAGATATCAACCGTCAATCAACTAAATATTGGTTGGTAAAAAACCCTGTATTAAAGGTTTTGTTGAGGTTGTGAAGTAACCGGAAATCAACAAAAAACAACAAAATAAAGGTTTTTTACAAACTTCATCTAAACGGCAGCTATAACATTGTTATAAGCAAACCGGGTTTTTACAAACTTCATTCTAACCAACGTTCTAATTCTACTGACCAAAACAGGGTACTGGAACGTCATTGTGAGGTTTTTTGGACGTTATTGAAACTAATTTGTAACTTATAGAGTTATATAACGCAGGTTCATGGACGGTCTATTTACCGTATTTCAACTTTAAATTGTTGCTTGGGCATTTGGATGTTGAGCAATTATGTATATCGATCAATTTATGCTCAACAAAAAATGTTACTTTATTTTTTATAGTAAGTTACATTCCACCTAAGAGTGATTTTGAAATTTATAAAAAACATGTTATGAATATTGAAAATATTAATAATTTATTTTTTTTTATTTAATATGATTTTAATTTATCTAACATTGTATGGAAGTGGTCTGAAGATGATAATTTATTCATTGCATGTAATTTGATGAAAGATTATGAATTCTATTTAATTGATTCTCTTTATTCGCTTAATCTCAACCAAATAAATTGTATTCATAATTCTTTAAATAACTTGTTAGACTTAATTTTTGTACCTATGTAATGACTTTCTTAATTCAAAAGTCTCAATTGTTCCCTTTTCTTTACTTAATGAATCTCTTCACCATAAGGAAGTATTTATTGAATTTAAACTGTATACGTATTTATCAAATGAATCAATGCAATGTTCTAGTTTTTTTTAAACTTTAAAAAGGCAAACTTCATTGAACTTAACAATTTTCTTGAAAATTTTGATTAGTCCATTCATTTTGTCAGTCTGAATCTTGAACAAAATTATTCGCGTTTCGTGTCTATTATTTTCGACAGTTTTAGTAGATTCGTTCCGTTTTCGAGAAGATCCAAACATATTCAACAAAAGCTCCCGTGGTACAACAAGCAAATAATTAATCTGGAAAATTTAAAACGTAAAGCTTTTAACAAATTTAAGCGAACTAATGATAATTAAGACTACGCTAATTTTAGCAAACTGCGCAAAGATTTGTTTAGTCTTAATAAATTCCTTCACAAGTGCTATATAATAAATATTGAGACTAACATTAAGACAAATACTTCTTCGTTTTGGACATATATAAATGTGAAAAGAAATACGTCAGGCTACCCAAAGCAAATGACATTTGGGGACACTGAAGCATCAGACACATCATCAATACTTTGTCTATTTGCTGACTTTTTTCAATCCGTTTATTCACCTGCTAGAAATAACAGTTATAGTACACTCTTGGATAATTCAACCTGTAGCGTTGATATCGGAGGATTACAACTCAGTTTAGAGGAAATATATTCAGGACTCCAGTCTATAAAGCCCAAAACTATACCTGGAGCTGATGGTATACCCGCTTTTTCTTAAAAAATTGTGCTAAGTCCCTATGTTATCCTTTGTATTGCATATTTAATCAATCTCTATCTCAGGGTATATTTCTAAGTGAATGGAAAGTATCTTATCTTGTGCCAATTCATAAATCTGGACCTAAAAATAAAATTGAGAACTATCGTGGTATTTCCAAGTTTGCCATCCCTAAATTGTTTGAGAGCCTGGTAAAAAATAAATTGGAATTCATAACCCGAGAGCATATTTCTGACCGACAACATGGCTTTGTCTATTATTTTCGACAGTTTTAGTAGATTCGTTCCGTTTTCGAGAAGATCCAAACATATTCAACAAAAGCTCCCGTGGTACAACAAGCAAATAATTAATCTGAAAAATTTAAAACGTAAAGCTTTTAACAAATTTAAGCGAACTAATGATAATTTAGACTACGCTAATTTTAGTAAACCGCGCAAAGATTTGTTTAGTCTTAATAAATACCTTCACAAGTGTTATATAATGAATATTGAGACTAACATTAAGACAAATACTTCTTCGTTTTGGACATATATAAATGTGAAAAGAAATACGTCAGGCTACCCAAAGCAAATGACATTTGGGGACACTGAAGCATCAGACACATCATCAATACTTTGTCTATTTGCTGACTTTTTTCAATCCGTTTATTCACCTGCTAGAAATAACAGTTATAGTACACTCTTGGATAATTCAACCTGTAGCGTTGATATCGGAGGATTACAACTCGGTTTAGAGGAAATATATTCAGGACTCCAGTCTATAAAGCCCAAAACTATACCTGGAGCTGATGGTATACCCGCTTTTTTCTTAAAAAAATGTGCTAAGTCCCTATGTTATCCTTTGTATTGCATATTTAATCAATCTCTATCTCAGGGTATATTTCTAAGTGAATGGAAAGTATCTTATCTTGTGCCAATTCATAAATCTGGACCTAAAAATAAAATTGAGAACTATCGTGGTATTTCCAAGTTTGCCTTCCCTAAATTGTTTAAGCGCCTGGTAAAAAATAAATTGGAATTCATAACCCGAGAGCATATTTCTGACCGACAACATCCCAAGCAACAATTTGAAGTTGAAATACGGTAAATAGACCGTCCATGAACCTGCGTTATATAACTCTATAAGTTACAAATTAGTTTCAATAACGTCCACAAAACCTCACAATGACGTTCCAGTACCCTGTTTTGGTCAGTAGAATTAGAACGTTGGTTAGAATGAAGTTTGTAAAAACCCGGTTTGCTTATAACAATGTTATAGCTGCGCCGTTTAGATGAAGTTTGTAAAAAACCTTTATTTTGTTGTTTTTTGTTGATTTCCGGTTACTTCACAACCTCAACAAAACCTTTAATTCAGGGTTTTTTACCAACCAATATTTAGTTGATTGACGGTTGATATCTTACTTTTTTTTGACGCCCGTTTGAATGCAATTTTTAAAAAACCTGTTTTAAGACATTTTTACGGTTTTTTATAAACCATTTGGAACCGTTTCTAAAAGGTTCTAACAAAACCTGTAATAGCCCTATAGTAACTTTGTTACCGTTAATTTTCGGTTCTCAAAAAAAACTGTTAATGCCTTAGGTTAGTTTGAGATGTTTGCAGTTTTTAAAAAACCTGAATAGAAATTTCCTAGGTTCGATTGAACACTAGTCGTTTTGACAATTATTCTCTCTTTATCTTATATCTATACTAGTGATAAAGAGATCAATTGTCAAAACGATTAACGTTCAATCGAACCTAGAAGATATCGGCCCAGGAGTTCTGAAAATTGGAAAAAAAACATATAAAACCATTCTTTTTTATGCTTACGTGATCAGGACTTGAATCGTTGTCTAGTAGTAACTTTTTTCAAATTTTTCGCAGCTGGAAGCAAAATCCTTTTAAATAAAAAGATAAAATTTAAATGTATGGGGTTATTTATTTCTACCTATAATCTATAATGTAACTTAAAAACTAAAAACTTAAATACTAAAAACTTAAAACTATGTATGTAGTGTAGATATAAAAAAAGAATAAGAATAAAATAAGAATTTATCTTAGTTTTTGTTTATAGTTGTTGTTGGTGGTGTAGATGGTGGTGGAGCTGTTGATGGTGATACTGATGATGGTGATGCTGATGATGGTGATGATGGTGCAGCTGCCGATAATGATGATGAAGCTGATTTATTGCTTTAAATAAATAAAAAGCACACACAAACAATAAATATTTTATTGAATTATTATTTACCGAGTGTTAAGTACATAAAGAAAAATTATTGAATTGAAGGAACTAAAAACACATAAGTTACTTACAGTTGGGGCTTGCTCATGCGAAAAGGTTTGATATAATTTTTAAAAAATGTGGCGCCCTCCACATCCGTAAAATTTGAGAATCGAACCCTCACCGCCTCCACAATGGCCGAAAAAATGGAATGGTTGTGGTGGAAACATTTTTTATTGTATGTTCCATTCCACGTGAACAGTGATAGCAGCTCATCCTTAAACAATAACTTTGCTATTGTTCTAAGTGTTTTGACAGCATTCACCCCCCCGAATGTAGGCAACTTAAGAATCTAAAAAAAAAACGAAAACGAAAGAAAATTGAGTTTAAAAACTGGAAAGCAAATCTTTTTGAAAAAAGGATTTAAAAGTACATTGTTCATTATGATAAATGCATTAAATAAAACAGTTTATCTTACCAAATTTCTTTTAAATTGAATGTCCTGCCTTAGCCTTTGCTCCATCTCATCCAGCTCCTGTGGTGTTGCGAGAGGCGACAATTCCTCCAGGAGGTGATCCGCCACAATTTCTCGGCCGACATTTTGGCAAATTTTCTCCACTATACAGGTGAGGGAGACTTCAGTTTTTGCCATAAACTGCTGCAGCAGTAACTTTATGGCTTCCACCTCACCTGCCAGTTTTCTAACTTCACTTAAAAGCTGGACCTGTGTTTGTTCAGATGCCCCTGGAGCAAAAACAGGAGGTGCAGGAACTGAAAAAAGATGAAAATAAACTATAAATAAGGAATATTTAATAATTAACAGATTATTTTTGTTACCTTCAATTACACTCAAAATTTGAGGACGATCCTCGATTTGACACGAGGGAGAGGGTGTGCATGAAACATCGGCTTCTAGGGTGTCATCGGAGGGGTGGAAAGATTGATTTCCTGGTAAATTAAATGTAAAATACAACAATGTAAACAAATGACTTTTGAAGGGTGATACGTACGAAGGATTTATATCTTCATATAGAGTGTTTTTGCCTATACATATGAGTAAACATATAAACAACAACAACGCCGCGCCCAACGCGACGCGACTAATGGTTTTGGGACTTTAAATAACTTAAAAACTAGCTACTTAATGTAAATGTAGTAAAATGACTTACCCTTATGAACTTAAAGTTTAAAACACTTAATTTTTGCACCGAACTTACTTAAATTATAGATTTTTAAAAATAAAATTTAAAGCGCGCGTGCGTCACCAACAACTCCGGTCCACCAAAGATAAAAGAAGACTGAACTGATGAACAGCGTTGCCACAATGTTACAAGTGTAACAAAAGTGTTACACTTTTCTTAATTTGTTTGTATTTGTTACTATGTTACTTTTTTTTTTCTTTTTGTTACACTTTTTTCCCCAAACTTTTTTTTTCTTTAAAAATTTACTTTATGATTTTTTTAATCAGTGTGAAGTGAGCTTAAACAACACTTCCACCTATTTGTACACCTACGTCCTAAATTGAGTTGAAATCACCTTCATTCGACTCGATCGAACTCGTTCAGTTACAGTTTAGTCGAAATCTTGCTATCTTTCACTTCAAATTCAAACTCGATCTCTCGATCCAGCATATAAACATGGTTAGATATCAATTCCTCAAAGTATTCCAGTTTCCACATTCCAAAAAACAAAATTATATGTATCTGTCAAAGTCCATCCTCTTTTTTGTCTTGTCTTTAATTTATGTAAGAAAACTTATGTTCCTATTAAAAATAAAAAATTGAGTTCAAGAGCATTCTTTGATTTAAATAATTTTTTTTCAATTTGTTACATTTTTTTCGCTTTTGTTACATTTTTTAAAAAAATGTGTTACACTTTCGTGAAGCCTAGCGGCAACGCTGCTGATGAACAGAAATATTTGAGAAATCCGATATGTGAACGAGAGAGAGAGTTTACAGCCAATATGAGAGTGTGCGTGTGGGTGTGCGTCTGGGGTTTGAGTTTAGTTCAATCGCAGTTCGCAGTTAAAGTAATGTCTTCAGTTGTGGACTGGTAAAATTATCGATATTGTAAAACTAAGGTTCCTATGTGGTTAGTTGTCAACCAAAAAGTAACCAGTCTGGGTTAAAACATCGTAATTTAAAAACTTATTCCACACTTGTGTTTGGATTTAGTTGAATTTCAACCAAAAACTAATATTCTGGGTTAAAAAAACGTAATTGAAGTACTTATTACAAACTTTTTTGTCTGATTTGGGTTGATTTTCAACCAGAAACTAATACTTACCGTTAAGAAAGAAAAAAACAAAAAATACCAATAGTTTTAGATTCAGATTATATTTAAAACAAAAATAATAAATATATAGCTATTCTGGATTGAAAACTCCGTAATTTAGGGGCCAGTTATAGGTATCATTGAAAAGCATAATTGGAAATGTTTGAATCGTTTTTTTTTAGTATGTTTTCTTTTAGCTAGAAAAGAAAATGATGCAAAAAACACGTTTTTAACTCAAAATTAACGAAAAAAAACCATTAAAAAAAAGTTTAAAGTATAATTTTTCGAAACAATAACATTTTAAATATTTTTTTTTATGAAATTAGTTGCTTTTATTGATTCCTAATCAAAAACTGAAAACCGGATGGTTCTATGTCTTATAGTTTTTGAGAAAATTGAAAATTACTTTTCTATGAGAAATTTATTTTTCAAGTACAGTTGCTTGAAATTTATGCTACGACATCCAATGTTTTTTAAATATACATTTACGTGGCCTGAAGATACATATTTAAAATTTTAAGAAATTAAAATGTAATTCATTACAAGAAATTCACATTACAGCATACCTCAATACATATTTCGACTGTTTTTACGCCATTATGCTGGGTACTACCCTACATAAATACCAAAAAAATAAATTTCTCATAGAAAAGTAATTTTCAATTTTCTCAAAAACTATAAGACATAGAACCATCCGGTTTTCAGTTTTTGATTAGGAATCAATAAAAGCAACTAATTTCATAAAAAAAAAATATTTAAAATGTTATTGTTTCGAAAAATTATACTTTAAACTTTTTTTAATGGTTTTTTTTCGTTAATTTTGAGTTAAAAACGTGTTTTTTCGAAAACTATACATAAATTACTTTTGATTTAAAAAGTGGCTAATAGAACAAAGTATTGGCTTTAAAAAAAAATATCAAACTTGATTGCAGGTTCTACCGTTATTTTTTAATAATTTGTTTCCAATTTTATACAATTTTCATTAAAACGCTCCTCCCGCCCAAACGGGGCAAGATAGACCCCCCTCCCATTGTAATAAAAAGCTTGTTTTTGACCCCTCTACCAAAAACCATTATCAAATTTCAGAGTCCCAGTTATTGTACTCTCCCCAATTGAACAATTTTGTTTGACAAAAAAAGGTCGAAAAAACAATATTCTGGTTTAAAAATAGAGTAAACAAAGGACTTAGTTGAAACTATTGCCTGAATTCAGTGCATTTTAAATCAAAAATTAAATTCTGTTTGAAAAAAAACAATGCTTACAAAAGTTGGTTGATTTTAAGCCTATAAATAACGCTTTGATGAAGAGTTTGTTTTTCTTTTGAAGAGTTATTTAATGACCTGTTTAAAAACTGTGTCTGAATTTGGTCGATTTATAACTAATAAAGGCAACAATAATAAAAGATAGCTATTTTGAAATTTATTCTTACGCTTGGTGTTATATCTGGTTTATTTCAAACTAATAAATAACAATCAGTGTTAAAAAAGTGGTATTCTAAAACTAATTTCAATTTGTCGCTAGAAATGAGAGGAAAAATCACTCTTATTAAATGTAGATTTATAATTGGTTGGCCTTAAACCAAAAAAAAAAAAAAGGGAACAGTTAGGAAATAGTAAACAAAATTCTATAATTTAACCTTAAAGTTATAAAATGCAAATTCATTAACGGAAATTTAATTTAAGTTCTGATAGGGTGAAAACGTTACCCCAGGTAAACTTCAAAGTTAGAATGATGTAATAACTTTTCCCAGGTGAAACTAGAATTATAATTAAGCTTTATTTTAGACCATAAGTAAACTTAGAGTGTTGAAATAACTTAATTAACACCATATAACAACCAGAGATTTTGAAGGTTTATTTTTGACCCACAGTAAAGTTATACCCGGCGCGGCGGCGGCGGTTCAAATTGTTGCTTGGGATGGCTTTGTTTCCGGTCGTTCTACAACAACTAATTTAGCTCTTTTCTCAAATTATGTGTTAAATTCGTTTAAAAGTAAGAATCAAGTAGATGCGATTTCAGTAAAGCTTTTGATTCGGAGGATCATTCCACTTTAATACACAAATTAAAACTTTATCGTTTGCATTCTACTCTTCTTGATTGGCTGTCTTCTTATCTAATGGGAAGATCTCAAAAAGTCATAATAAATAACACTTTTTCGAGATCTATTCAATGCAGCTCAGGTGTTCCTCAAGGAAGTCATTTGGGTCCGCTCCTCTTTAATATTTTTATAAATGATATAACTACAGTGATAAAATATTCTCAATCCTACCTCCTTTACACTGGGGTGGAATCGGCTAAGGTGATTGTTGATTGTTGACAGTCAAAATAATCGAATTTGATCTGTGTAAGGTGATAGTCAAATTGATACCTAAAAAGCTGTCGCTAGAAAAATTTGATAGTCGTTTTCCTACAAACATGTCGTTTCTGAGTAGAGCTACCAGACGCTTACAAAAAACGATTTTAAAATTTTGTCAGTTACATAGTTATATATATCTCTTGTGAGATCTATATTGGAATATGCAGATGCCATTTGGAATCCGGGTTTTAAGACCTGCTTGATCGTTTAGAAAAGGTTCAGAGGCGGTTTACTAAATTCATATTTTATAAGATGAAGTGGACTTCTATCCCAGATTATAAAGCAAGATGTCTTTTTCTAGGTAGTCTCTTGAATCAAGAAGAAAAATTAATGCTATAATGCTTGTGAGGGATATTTTATGTTATCACGTACGTTGTCCATCTTTGCTTTTAATTGTACCAATTTATGTTCCGTCAAGACCTTTGTGTGGTAAAAAATTTCTGTTTGAATCTTTTCACAGAACAAGCTACGTTAATAATGAGCCGATTTGTAGATCTATAAGGCAATTCAATGAAGTTTGTCAATTTATTGAATTAAGTAATTCTAGGAATTTGTTTAAGGCCAATTTGTTCTTATTGTTTACTTTTTAATATAATATTGTAATACTTAAATTTTAAGATCAAATCTGTTAGCTTTAAGCTTGTAGATAAATAAATAAATAAAATCTTGGTACAAGTTCCATAATAGACCAAACAAAAGATATGTTAGCGTATCCATAGATAAGCGACTCTGTATTGATGAAGAAACGAGGCCAACAAAAATGGGGTACTTTATGTAACAATATTATTGTCCTTTCGACCTTATATATGGGTGTTCAAAATGTATAGGCTATAGGCTCAATGACGGGATATGCATGCTTACAAGTTCATTATGCATTCAGGAAAGAAAACGATCCGTTGGTTGGAGAAGTTGGAGAGGTTGGAAATATTGTAGTTAACAAATCTCTAGTAAATCACATTATTTGGCATAGCTCCTTCCAACTCATGTATTATATGGCCAATGAAGAAAGCTCCCGATTCTAAACAAAGCAAGAAGTTATGGCGAAAGCGGTGGTCAGTGGATCGTGCGAAGAATACGTCAGTTACGATGGTATGGTTAGTTGGAAAGATGTTACTTTTATAATGGTCCGGTTCACACGACCGAGCGGCGCGACGCATCAATTTATTGAAAGAAACTTTTGGTGAACACATTATTTTGTGACGTATGCATGTGGAGTTGCCCCCAAGAATTTAACAAGATTAATTTTTGGAGGGTTATTTGAAGTTTGTGTATACGCAATACACAAGAAAGGAGACCTTCTAAATCGCACCAACTACAGAGGCATCAGTCCACCATTGACCACCAAATATTCACTTTACAGCAGATCTTGGAAAAAACTCAGGAACTTCAAATCGATACCATCTCCTTATCGATTTTAAAGCCGCGTGTAACAGCAACTATAGGGAAGAGCTCTCCAGAGCAATGTCTAGTCTTGGCATCCCTGTTAAACTTATCCGTTTGTGCAGAATTCACGCTGCTCTATCAAGGTCGGAAAAGATCTCACCGATGCATTTCATACAAAAAAAGGTTTTAGACAAGGCGATGCACATGCGACTTTTTCAACAACGTTCTAAAAAAGAATTGTGCAAAACTCAACCGTCAACACTAGAGGCATAATCTTCCAAAGGTCCATCCAATTACTCGGATACGCCGGTGATATTGAAATAATTGGAAGATCAAAGCTTGATGTCAGTGGAGCGTTTTTGAGCGTTGCCACGAAAACGGAGAAGATGGGTTTAGTGGCCAAGACCAAATATACCTATGCTGTCATCAAGAAAGGTCATTGAACGACGACTTCTTGGACAAAACGTCACCATGGACAGCTATAACTTTGAGTTGAGGGCTTTGTCTACCGTCTTACATCGATCAAATAATTAAAGAAGATAAAATTTACAAATTCGATAACATATACACTTTAAAAAAAACTAGTTATTCCTTTTGAAGAAAAACCGATATTATAACAATGTATAACAGATTGTCAAAAACAAAAAAGATTGACATATATAACAAAACTAATGAAAGAGAAATGTTAAGTCTCTAGGACAATCTTGCACACAACGCAACCTAATTTATGTAACAGAGATAATATTTTTGTATACAATGTTGCATAGATAATATTATCTCTTCTTCATTGTCAAGCAAAATGATTGTATGCTTTGGTCCCCTTGTGGAAAGATAAGGAAGGATATAAATACGACTGTATGATGAGTGGATCAGCAGTCTTATAGTAACTGTATAGTAGCCTTAATCTCCTTGTATTCTTTTATTTTTTAAGTACAAAACAAATGTTTTAATTCGTGCTTTGCGACTCCAATTTTAAGAGACCTTTTTCGGGCTGAAGTTGTATGGGCTAACTATGTGATATCATATTCCCTAGATCTGTTTTTGTTTAGTAGCGGGGTAGTGGATGCTGTCATTGACAATGTCTTTTTCCGTTTCGATACATTTAAAAAGTTATCGATTCGATTCCCTCGTTCCAAGTTAAGCAAAGTGTGAACGCTATGGCAAATGGCGGACATAACCTTAAAAAATGCTTTCACGGCTCTTCTTAATCGACCTCCATTCTGAAAGGAACATCTCCAAAATCATCGAATATTCATTAATATAATAAATATTAAAATTTAGTTAAGTTCTAAGAAAATCAAATACCAACATTTGGATTGAATATACATACATTGCTTTTCCTATAAACTTTTTCTTCGGAATT
This sequence comes from Eupeodes latifasciatus, assembly GCA_920104205.1. Classification (NCBI taxonomy): domain Eukaryota; kingdom Metazoa; phylum Arthropoda; class Insecta; order Diptera; family Syrphidae; genus Eupeodes; species Eupeodes latifasciatus. Next base: position 75,034,151 of record OV049925.1, read on the forward strand.
AATAAAGGTAAACGAAATGAAAGTTTTTGATCTTCTCGAAATTTAACTAAATAATTTTAAGGTTTCTTAGTCATATTGCCTTTCAAACAGACACAATCGACCGATCAGTCAAAGTTAACCAAATAAGTTCGAAGGTATTTGAAACATGAATAAGTTAAGCTAAGGTGTAGTGAGATTAATTATTTTTATTGCACAGAAGAAAGAATCACATCACAAAAAAAGGTCACACGACTGTGCCCAGGTGTTCGGACTGTGAGGTGCGTGTCTCTCGTTGCACATCGCGGAACACGTGGGGTGCTTCGAAAGGTCTAGAAGGGTTACTCCTGGGTGTAGTCGAAGGGGAGTACGTAGCACCGTCACCAGGAAATTGGTCGTAGGTTTTTCCTTACTAAGGTCCTATCTTCGAATCTAATTTTGGTCTAGCATCAGAATAGGGCGATCTCTCACAGCCAATTTGTTCAGCAAAGAAAGTGCGGCTTTCGTTGAACCAGCCGGTTTCCTTAAGAAAATACTCGCTAATGACTCTCGGTCGCCAAGACCATTAAAATCTAAGCATTTTGACATACAACTCCGAATCTTAAATTTAATACTCTTTATGTAACGAATACACTCAAAGCTAAGTATCCAACTTATTACATATATGTATATATGCTCGTAACTCGTTCAATTTGACATTTTTACCTTTTCCCCCTTAATAATAGCACAAAGATCGTCACAAGAGGCCAGAGTAATAAAACTCAACAAAACAAAAAAAAAAGCTGCAGGTCCAGCCAAGGAGGTATAGTGCGCACCACTTCATTGGAGGAGAATTCGCGGTGAGTACAAAGATTTTGTCAATCAAATATGTATGTATGTATACAGGGCCGGCCCCAGCCAAACTTCCGCCCTGTGTAAGATTTGTAGAAAGCGCCTCTTTTTTATATTTTCACACATAAACTGATACACAAGCATAAGCCTTTCCCACATTACCCAGGAGGTAGACTTTCAATGCGTTTTTTTATTGAGGTATGCCCAGTAGGCCTAAACCATAAACTAAAACGCAGTGAAGAAATGAGCAGAGGGAAAACGTTTAAACTTGGAAACTTACTTTTCTGGCCTTACATTTTGCAAATTCAGAAATAAGTTCATCAAAGTCAAAAGAATTTAATAGTTCCTTTTCAATGGACATTATAGATAAACCTACCAATCACTTGAGTCATGGTTGTCCTAAGATATTTTTTAATAATTTAAAGTTTAGAAAAACTACGTTCTCTTGAAGCTACCGTGACCGGGATTGTATTAAAGATTTGAAGAACAATTACTAAATTCGGAGCAAAATCTTCAAGGTTTGAACTAAAAATAAAATTTTACACATCTAAACTTGAGCTTTGTGGTGTAACAAGCTGGGATATTACGGTTAACTCTTAAAACAATTCTTCTCCATCTAAATCTTTAAAACTACTTTATGTTAAAACATTCTGCAAATTAAGGCATGAAGCACGTAAATTTTTATTATTTAAACATTCGGTTATGTTACTTAAAAATGAAAAATGTATGCTATACGTATCAAACCTTTCAAGTATTTACAAAAAAAAATTCAACTTTAAATCTTTGTTTCGGGTCTAATATAGTTTCAGGACATTCATCAGGAAACATATGCTACAGGAAACATATTTGGTATTTCTAGGGAACTAGCTCGGTTAATTGAACATACCTACTCATAAAATTTTTCATCGGAACGCATTAAAATCAAACTGTTTTTTGTATTTTCTAAAACTGTTATGCCAATTGACAGATTAACGAACGGACTTTTTAAATATTTACTAGTTTAATTTATATTTTCTAAAATATCAAATCAAATTAGCAGGCAGCAAATAAATGTAAAATCAAAAATTGTATTTCCTAACGATTCTGCAATGTTTTTTGCCTCTAGATTTCTTAATTCTATAAGGGCTTCATATATTTCTTCTTAATTTGTTTTTAAAGGCCTCAATGCCTCTAACCTGCTCTCTCATTTAGTCTCAGAAGGTTTCAAAGTATGACTTGGAATTTTTTTCTTATAAATATCCCACCTCGTTGTGGAACTTGAAAAAAAGTTATACAAACATTAAATTGTATCGAAAAATTTAACTGCATGAAATGAGCACCGAGCAGCATCATTAACCACTAAATTTAAGGAATGCGGGCAACATGGAACGAAAAATGCTCTTGGTTCCAGGGATCGAATTCGATTCTGAACACCGCTTCTTTTCCTTTCATATTCGAACCATTATCATAACTTTGTTATTTATTAAAATGTTATGTAATTCAAGCTTGTCTAAAATCAACTGAGTCAGTCACATTACGGTCTAGTCACAAAATACGTCACTTCTATTAAAAACTGATAGCTATTTATTTAATATTAATTAACCAACAAAGCGAAAAAACAATTGAAACAATCTGCATTCTGCACCAGACTAGATTACATTAAAAGTAGCCGTTACAACAGTCATTAACTTAAAAAAAAAAAGAAAAACAAACTGCCTGCGCAAAAAACAATTGGACTCCACATAGAATCATCCCTCTTTAATTTTTAAGCTCTATGCTATTCTATTAAAAATTTCATCTCCTGTAATCAGGCACTTAACTCTTACACAGTGTGCAATAAGAAAACCTGCATGCTCTGACCCATATGATTCCGTATAAATAAGTTTTTTTTTAAATACCTCCCATGTTAGTTTCGATACTCAGTGTGCAAAAAAGAAAACTTGCACATCAATTGACCATTTGTAGCAAAGACACCTACCTACCTAATTTCCAAATATTTAAATATTTCACCCTGTTCATACAAGAGAAAAAATCTCAACACAACAAATTTCTATGCCACCTCATATGTGCAAGATTTATTTCATGCACACCGAGTCCCAAAATTAATATAGTGAGTATGACAAAGCAAAATACTTATTCATATTGAATCGTATGGGCTAGAACGTGCAGGTTTTGTATCACGCACCGTACCTGAATGTGAGTTCTCATCTACAAAAAAAAAAAAAACAACAAAAATATATGGAGTGTCTTTGATTTGTAGTAAAAGGTAGGACAGCAACCTACCTTGTCTCTTTTTTCGGAGACATTTTTTTGTTGTTTTCTTTGTAGATGAGAACTCACATTCAGGTACGGTGCATGATACAAAACCTGCACGTTCTAGCCCATACGATTCAGTATGAATAAGTATTTTGCTTTGTCATATTCTCTATGTTAATTTTGGGACTCAGTGTACATGAATTAAATCTTGCACATATGAGATGGCATGGAACTTTTTTGTGTTGAGATTTTTTCTTTTTTTCTCTTGTACGAACAGGGTGAAATATTTGGAAATGAGGTAGGTAGGACTTTTAGTTCTGCGATATCTTGAGTTAAATTTTCATTGAATGCAACAATAAAAGTGATGTTAGATAGTGCGCAAGAGATAACTTAGGACAGTTGTGATGGATGTTTTTTTGAGATTATTTTAAGAATGTTTGTGGTTAAAGAATGGCAAATAGTAGTACATATTTGTTTGCAAGATCAGATTACATTTTCTGGCTCCTGGTAATGCGCCCCCAGAATTCTGCGCCCTGTGCATTTGCACATCTTGTACATATGCTTTGTCCGGCCCTGTATGTATACACATACACAAAAAAAAAAGGTGCAATTGTCCATTGAACGATAGTGTTATACACTCCGAAAGTTTGACACTCATTTTTTTTTTTTAAACTAGACCAAGAGAGATCGTAATTGAAAGCGGTCACTGAACTTTTAGTGAATTCGATAAATTTAAATTTTGATTAATTTGTATAAGTTCATACCTACCTAGAGCCATATAAGAGCGTATTTAGGGAAACTTATGCGCTCATGTCATATCAGTTTTTTTGTCTTAGGTTCTGTTAAGTACCTATCTACCTATTTACATTTTATTTTTTTTTATATAATTTTTTCTGTTTACTTATTGTGATTTAACTGAATTATTTTTTTTGTTTGCTTTAATATGAAGATTCAAAATGCAAACCCGAGAAATTCATAAATTGTGAAAATTCTATTTTGCTATATTGAATAAAAATTTCTTACTTTGAATTTTGATCTTCGAATATGGATATTTTATTGTTGGTCAATGAAGAACTCATAATACTAGTTGGTTAGTTTAAAGAGAAGTGCTGAGGAAAGTTAAGAGAAGGAAAAATGAGGATCGACGGTGGCGAATTGAGTGAAGCTTAGGTTTTCTTTTAATTTATGTTAGGGGTTATCGTAGATCATTTGAGTGGAGCGGTAACCACGGGGTTCCTGCTTAACGTGGTGAACCGAAGGGAGGGTATCACTCGGAAGCCTATAACATCACGGCTTCCACAAGAAAATGTTTGTTTGGTATTTTGATTCGTTTTTGTGAAAATGAGGAATTAGATTGATTCTTGATGCGAGATAGGCATGTATGGAAATGTATACGGCAGTCCAGTGGCGAGTGCAAGATCCCACCCCACCAACGAGTTAGCACCAGGCTAAAGCGAGCAGGCCTACACCAGCACTTAGCCGACTGGAACACCCTCTTTGTATTTCCTTGCTCACCCTGAGTATCCTGTGGTTTAGGATGATATTTGGAAAGAGAACATCGACAGTTTACAAAGAGGGAACATCAATTCCGTTACAAAGTGTTTGAATCGTTTTCGATTATATCCTTCACGGTTCCTAACAAAAAAATTCAACATAATTTCATTCGTTTTGGCCTAAAGGGTCTTCCTTGGGATGATCCTTATGATCTGCCTCCCTATAAACATCGTATTCTGCTTCTTCAAATGCAATCTCTCCATCAAAGGCGTGTTAATAATGACTTAGTATTTTTTCATCAACTCATTAATGGTGAAATTGATGCACCTTATTTGCTATCTTGTGTACATTTGAATTACCGAGGCCGAACTCATCACCTGCGTACATTTGATTTTATACATATTGACTTCCATAGAACTAACTATGGGAAGAATGAAGCTTTAAGTCGAATGAGCATTTTATATAACTTAAACTGTTCATTGATAGATTTAAAATTTAAATAAGGTGGGATTAAAATCATTGTTTAGAACCAGTGCTCCACTATCGTAAACGTCTTTATTTTATTATTTTGTTATGTAATAATTCATGTTAAATGTTAATAATTATTATGTTTTGTATTTTGTGCGTGTGTTAGGCTATAATTGTATTATTTTCTTACCAACAACTTACACATGCACTTATGATGAGCCTCTGATCGTAGTTTGACGCTTGCTATAACCTTACTACTTTCTGAAAATTCTGAAGTGTAAAAAAAAAAATCAAAGGGATCGCATCAGATATGGCTTATAAAAAGTTTAACTCTAGAGCTGGAAATCGCCAGTTGAAAACGTCAACTTTGAGTAAATAAAAATAAAATTACGACCTTATTAATAAACGATAGGTCTGTTCCCAACCTTGACCAAAGCTGCCAATGTTCAACAGTTGTTGCCCAAATGCTGTTCCACATTACAAAAATCCACATTACAAAAATTAAATTCTGTTTGAAAAAAAACAATGCTTACAAAAGTTGGTTGATTTTAAGCCTATAAATAACGCTTTGATGAAGAGTTTGTTTTTCTTTTGAAGAGTTATTTAATGACCTGTTTAAAAACTGTGTCTGAATTTGGTCGATTTATAACTAATAAAGGCAACAATAATAAAAGATAGCTATTTTGAAATTTATTCTTACGCTTGGTGTTATATCTGGTTTATTTCAAACTAATAAATAACAATCAGTGTTAAAAAAGTGGTATTCTAAAACTAATTTCAATTTGTCGCTAGAAATGAGAGGAAAAATCACTCTTATTAAATGTAGATTTATAATTGGTTGGCCTTAAACCAAAAAAAAAAAAAGGGAACAGTTAGGAAATAGTAAACAAAATTCTATAATTTAACCTTAAAGTTATAAAATGCAAATTCATTAACGGAAATTTAATTTAAGTTCTGATAGGGTGAAAACGTTACCCCAGGTAAACTTCAAAGTTAGAATGATGTAATAACTTTTCCCAGGTGAAACTAGAATTATAATTAAGCTTTATTTTAGACCATAAGTAAACTTAGAGTGTTGAAATAACTTAATTAACACCATATAACAACCAGAGATTTTGAAGGTTTATTTTTGACCCACAGTAAAGTTATACCCGGCGCGGCGGCGGCGGTTCAAATTGTTGCTTGGGATGGCTTTGTTTCCGGTCGTTCTACAACAACTAATTTAGCTCTTTTCTCAAATTATGTGTTAAATTCGTTTAAAAGTAAGAATCAAGTAGATGCGATTTCAGTAAAGCTTTTGATTCGGAGGATCATTCCACTTTAATACACAAATTAAAACTTTATCGTTTGCATTCTACTCTTCTTGATTGGCTGTCTTCTTATCTAATGGGAAGATCTCAAAAAGTCATAATAAATAACACTTTTTCGAGATCTATTCAATGCAGCTCAGGTGTTCCTCAAGGAAGTCATTTGGGTCCGCTCCTCTTTAATATTTTTATAAATGATATAACTACAGTGATAAAATATTCTCAATCCTACCTCCTTTACACTGGGGTGGAATCGGCTAAGGTGATTGTTGATTGTTGACAGTCAAAATAATCGAATTTGATCTGTGTAAGGTGATAGTCAAATTGATACCTAAAAAGCTGTCGCTAGAAAAATTTGATAGTCGTTTTCCTACAAACATGTCGTTTCTGAGTAGAGCTACCAGACGCTTACAAAAAACGATTTTAAAATTTTGTCAGTTACATAGTTATATATATCTCTTGTGAGATCTATATTGGAATATGCAGATGCCATTTGGAATCCGGGTTTTAAGACCTGCTTGATCGTTTAGAAAAGGTTCAGAGGCGGTTTACTAAATTCATATTTTATAAGATGAAGTGGACTTCTATCCCAGATTATAAAGCAAGATGTCTTTTTCTAGGTAGTCTCTTGAATCAAGAAGAAAAATTAATGCTATAATGCTTGTGAGGGATATTTTATGTTATCACGTACGTTGTCCATCTTTGCTTTTAATTGTACCAATTTATGTTCCGTCAAGACCTTTGTGTGGTAAAAAATTTCTGTTTGAATCTTTTCACAGAACAAGCTACGTTAATAATGAGCCGATTTGTAGATCTATAAGGCAATTCAATGAAGTTTGTCAATTTATTGAATTAAGTAATTCTAGGAATTTGTTTAAGGCCAATTTGTTCTTATTGTTTACTTTTTAATATAATATTGTAATACTTAAATTTTAAGATCAAATCTGTTAGCTTTAAGCTTGTAGATAAATAAATAAATAAAATCTTGGTACAAGTTCCATAATAGACCAAACAAAAGATATGTTAGCGTATCCATAGATAAGCGACTCTGTATTGATGAAGAAACGAGGCCAACAAAAATGGGGTACTTTATGTAACAATATTATTGTCCTTTCGACCTTATATATGGGTGTTCAAAATGTATAGGCTATAGGCTCAATGACGGGATATGCATGCTTACAAGTTCATTATGCATTCAGGAAAGAAAACGATCCGTTGGTTGGAGAAGTTGGAGAGGTTGGAAATATTGTAGTTAACAAATCTCTAGTAAATCACATTATTTGGCATAGCTCCTTCCAACTCATGTATTATATGGCCAATGAAGAAAGCTCCCGATTCTAAACAAAGCAAGAAGTTATGGCGAAAGCGGTGGTCAGTGGATCGTGCGAAGAATACGTCAGTTACGATGGTATGGTTAGTTGGAAAGATGTTACTTTTATAATGGTCCGGTTCACACGACCGAGCGGCGCGACGCATCAATTTATTGAAAGACACTTTTGGTGAACACATTATTTTGTGACGTATGCATGTGGAGTTGCCCCCAAGAATTTAACAAGATTAATTTTTGGAGGGTTATTTGAAGTTTGTGTATACGCAATACACAAGAAAGGAGACCTTCTAAATCGCACCAACTACAGAGGCATCAGTCCACCATTGACCACCAAATATTCACTTTACAGCAGATCTTGGAAAAAACTCAGGAACTTCAAATCGATACCATCTCCTTATCGATTTTAAAGCCGCGTGTAACAGCAACTATAGGGAAGAGCTCTCCAGAGCAATGTCTAGTCTTGGCATCCCTGTTAAACTTATCCGTTTGTGCAGAATTCACGCTGCTCTATCAAGGTCGGAAAAGATCTCACCGATGCATTTCATACAAAAAAAGGTTTTAGACAAGGCGATGCACATGCGACTTTTTCAACAACGTTCTAAAAAAGAATTGTGCAAAACTCAACCGTCAACACTAGAGGCATAATCTTCCAAAGGTCCATCCAATTACTCGGATACGCCGGTGATATTGAAATAATTGGAAGATCAAAGCTTGATGTCAGTGGAGCGTTTTTGAGCGTTGCCACGAAAACGGAGAAGATGGGTTTAGTGGCCAAGACCAAATATACCTATGCTGTCATCAAGAAAGGTCATTGAACGACGACTTCTTGGACAAAACGTCACCATGGACAGCTATAACTTTGAGTTGAGGGCTTTGTCTACCGTCTTACATCGATCAAATAATTAAAGAAGATAAAATTTACAAATTCGATAACATAAACACTTTAAAAAAAACTAGTTATTCCTTTTGAAGAAAAACCGATATTATAACAATGTATAACAGATTGTCAAAAACAAAAAAGATTGACATATATAACAAAACTAATGAAAGAGAAATGTTAAGTCTCTAGGACAATCTTGCACACAACGCAACCTAATTTATGTAACAGAGATAATATTTTTGTATACAATGTTGCATAGATAATATTATCTCTTCTTCATTGTCAAGCAAAATGATTGTATGCTTTGGTCCCCTTGTGGAAAGATAAGGAAGGATATAAATACGACTGTATGATGAGTGGATCAGCAGTCTTATAGTAACTGTATAGTAGCCTTAATCTCCTTGTATTCTTTTATTTTTTAAGTACAAAACAAATGTTTTAATTCGTGCTTTGCGACTCCAATTTTAAGAGACCTTTTTCGGGCTGAAGTTGTATGGGCTAACTATGTGATATCATATTCCCTAGATCTGTTTTTGTTTAGTAGCGGGGTAGTGGATGCTGTCATTGACAATGTCTTTTTCCGTTTCGATACATTTAAAAAGTTATCGATTCGATTCCCTCGTTCCAAGTTAAGCAAAGTGTGAACGCTATGGCAAATGGCGGACATAACCTTAAAAAATGCTTTCACGGCTCTTCTAAATCGACCTCCATTCTGAAAGGAACATCTCCAAAATCATCGAATATTCATTAATATAATAAATATTAAAATTTAGTTAAGTTCTAAGAAAATCAAATACCAACATTTGGATTGAATATACATACATTGCTTTTCCTATAAACTTTTTCTTCGGAATTAATAAAGGTAAACGAAATGAAAGTTTTTGATCTTCTCGAAATTTAACTAAATAATTTTAAGGTTTCTTAGTCATATTGCCTTTCAAACAGACACAATCGACCGATCAGTCAAAGTTAACCAAATAAGTTCGAAGGTATTTGAAACATGAATAAGTTAAGCTAAGGTGTAGTGAGATTAATTATTTTTATTGCACAGAAGAAAGAATCACATCACAAAAAAAGGTCACACGACTGTGCCCAGGTGTTCGGACTGTGAGGTGCGTGTCTCTCGTTGCACATCGCGGAACACGTGGGGTGCTTCGAAAGGTCTAGAAGGGTTACTCCTGGGTGTAGTCGAAGGGGAGTACGTAGCACCGTCACCAGGAAATTGGTCGTAGGTTTTTCCTTACTAAGGTCCTATCTTCGAATCTAATTTTGGTCTAGCATCAGAATAGGGCGATCTCTCACAGCCAATTTGTTCAGCAAAGAAAGTGCGGCTTTCGTTGAACCAGCCGGTTTCCTTAAGAAAATACTCGCTAATGACTCTCGGTCGCCAAGACCATTAAAATCTAAGCATTTTGACATACAACTCCGAATCTTAAATTTAATACTCTTTATGTAACGAATACACTCAAAGCTAAGTATCCAACTTATTACATATATGTATATATGCTCGTAACTCGTTCAATTTGACATTTTTACCTTTTCCCCCTTAATAATAGCACAAAGATCGTCACAAGAGGCCAGAGTAATAAAACTCAACAAAACAAAAAAAAAAGCTGCAGGTCCAGCCAAGGAGGTATAGTGCGCACCACTTCATTGGAGGAGAATTCGCGGTGAGTACAAAGATTTTGTCAATCAAATATGTATGTATGTATACAGGGCCGGCCCCAGCCAAACTTCCGCCCTGTGTAAGATTTGTAGAAAGCGCCTCTTTTTTATATTTTCACACATAAACTGATACACAAGCATAAGCCTTTCCCACATTACCCAGGAGGTAGACTTTCAATGCGTTTTTTTATTGAGGTATGCCCAGTAGGCCTAAACCATAAACTAAAACGCAGTGAAGAAATGAGCAGAGGGAAAACGTTTAAACTTGGAAACTTACTTTTCTGGCCTTACATTTTGCAAATTCAGAAATAAGTTCATCAAAGTCAAAAGAATTTAATAGTTCCTTTTCAATGGACATTATAGATAAACCTACCAATCACTTGAGTCATGGTTGTCCTAAGATATTTTTTAATAATTTAAAGTTTAGAAAAACTACGTTCTCTTGAAGCTACCGTGACCGGGATTGTATTAAAGATTTGAAGAACAATTACTAAATTCGGAGCAAAATCTTCAAGGTTTGAACTAAAAATAAAATTTTACACATCTAAACTTGAGCTTTGTGGTGTAACAAGCTGGGATATTACGGTTAACTCTTAAAACAATTCTTCTCCATCTAAATCTTTAAAACTACTTTATGTTAAAACATTCTGCAAATTAAGGCATGAAGCACGTAAATTTTTATTATTTAAACATTCGGTTATGTTACTTAAAAATGAAAAATGTATGCTATACGTATCAAACCTTTCAAGTATTTACAAAAAAAAATTCAACTTTAAATCTTTGTTTCGGGTCTAATATAGTTTCAGGACATTCATCAGGAAACATATGCTACAGGAAACATATTTGGTATTTCTAGGGAACTAGCTCGGTTAATTGAACATACCTACTCATAAAATTTTTCATCGGAACGCATTAAAATCAAACTGTTTTTTGTATTTTCTAAAACTGTTATGCCAATTGACAGATTAACGAACGGACTTTTTAAATATTTACTAGTTTAATTTATATTTTCTAAAATATCAAATCAAATTAGCAGGCAGCAAATAAATGTAAAATCAAAAATTGTATTTCCTAACGATTCTGCAATGTTTTTTGCCTCTAGATTTCTTAATTCTATAAGGGCTTCATATATTTCTTCTTAATTTGTTTTTAAAGGCCTCAATGCCTCTAACCTGCTCTCTCATTTAGTCTCAGAAGGTTTCAAAGTATGACTTGGAATTTTTTTCTTATAAATATCCCACCTCGTTGTGGAACTTGAAAAAAAGTTATACAAACATTAAATTGTATCGAAAAATTTAACTGCATGAAATGAGCACCGAGCAGCATCATTAACCACTAAATTTAAGGAATGCGGGCAACATGGAACGAAAAATGCTCTTGGTTCCAGGGATCGAATTCGATTCTGAACACCGCTTCTTTTCCTTTCATATTCGAACCATTATCATAACTTTGTTATTTATTAAAATGTTATGTAATTCAAGCTTGTCTAAAATCAACTGAGTCAGTCACATTACGGTCTAGTCACAAAATACGTCACTTCTATTAAAAACTGATAGCTATTTATTTAATATTAATTAACCAACAAAGCGAAAAAACAATTGAAACAATCTGCATTCTGCACCAGACTAGATTACATTAAAAGTAGCCGTTACAACAGTCATTAACTTAAAAAAAAAAAGAAAAACAAACTGCCTGCGCAAAAAACAATTGGACTCCACATAGAATCATCCCTCTTTAATTTTTAAGCTCTATGCTATTCTATTAAAAATTTCATCTCCTGTAATCAGGCACTTAACTCTTACACAGTGTGCAATAAGAAAACCTGCATGCTCTGACCCATATGATTCCGTATAAATAAGTTTTTTTTTAAATACCTCCCATGTTAGTTTCGATACTCAGTGTGCAAAAAAGAAAACTTGCACATCAATTGACCATTTGTAGCAAAGACACCTACCTACCTAATTTCCAAATATTTAAATATTTCACCCTGTTCATACAAGAGAAAAAATCTCAACACAACAAATTTCTATGCCACCTCATATGTGCAAGATTTATTTCATGCACACCGAGTCCCAAAATTAATATAGTGAGTATGACAAAGCAAAATACTTATTCATATTGAATCGTATGGGCTAGAACGTGCAGGTTTTGTATCACGCACCGTACCTGAATGTGAGTTCTCATCTACAAAAAAAAAAAAAACAACAAAAATATATGGAGTGTCTTTGATTTGTAGTAAAAGGTAGGACAGCAACCTACCTTGTCTCTTTTTTCGGAGACATTTTTTTGTTGTTTTCTTTGTAGATGAGAACTCACATTCAGGTACGGTGCATGATACAAAACCTGCACGTTCTAGCCCATACGATTCAGTATGAATAAGTATTTTGCTTTGTCATATTCTCTATGTTAATTTTGGGACTCAGTGTGCATGAATTAAATCTTGCACATATGAGATGGCATGGAACTTTTTTGTGTTGAGATTTTTTCTTTTTTTCTCTTGTACGAACAGGGTGAAATATTTGGAAATGAGGTAGGTAGGACTTTTAGTTCTGCGATATCTTGAGTTAAATTTTCATTGAATGCAACAATAAAAGTGATGTTAGATAGTGCGCAAGAGATAACTTAGGACAGTTGTGATGGATGTTTTTTTGAGATTATTTTAAGAATGTTTGTGGTTAAAGAATGGCAAATAGTAGTACATATTTGTTTGCAAGATCAGATTACATTTTCTGGCTCCTGGTAATGCGCCCCCAGAATTCTGCGCCCTGTGCATTTGCACATCTTGTACATATGCTTTGTCCGGCCCTGTATGTATACACATACACAAAAAAAAAAGGTGCAATTGTCCATTGAACGATAGTGTTATACACTCCGAAAGTTTGACACTCATTTTTTTTTTTTAAACTAGACCAAGAGAGATCGTAATTGAAAGCGGTCACTGAACTTTTAGTGAATTCGATAAATTTAAATTTTGATTAATTTGTATAAGTTCATACCTACCTAGAGCCATATAAGAGCGTATTTAGGGAAACTTATGCGCTCATGTCATATCAGTTTTTTTGTCTTAGGTTCTGTTAAGTACCTATCTACCTATTTACATTTTATTTTTTTTTATATAATTTTTTCTGTTTACTTATTGTGATTTAACTGAATTATTTTTTTTGTTTGCTTTAATATGAAGATTCAAAATGCAAACCCGAGAAATTCATAAATTGTGAAAATTCTATTTTGCTATATTGAATAAAAATTTCTTACTTTGAATTTTGATCTTCGAATATGGATATTTTATTGTTGGTCAATGAAGAACTCATAATACTAGTTGGTTAGTTTAAAGAGAAGTGCTGAGGAAAGTTAAGAGAAGGAAAAATGAGGATCGACGGTGGCGAATTGAGTGAAGCTTAGGTTTTCTTTTAATTTATGTTAGGGGTTATCGTAGATCATTTGAGTGGAGCGGTAACCACGGGGTTCCTGCTTAACGTGGTGAACCGAAGGGAGGGTATCACTCGGAAGCCTATAACATCACGGCTTCCACAAGAAAATGTTTGTTTGGTATTTTGATTCGTTTTTGTGAAAATGAGGAATTAGATTGATTCTTGATGCGAGATAGGCATGTATGGAAATGTATACGGCAGTCCAGTGGCGAGTGCAAGATCCCACCCCACCAACGAGTTAGCACCAGGCTAAAGCGAGCAGGCCTACACCAGCACTTAGCCGACTGGAACACCCTCTTTGTATTTCCTTGCTCACCCTGAGTATCCTGTGGTTTAGGATGATATTTGGAAAGAGAACATCGACAGTTTACAAAGAGGGAACATCAATTCCGTTACAAAGTGTTTGAATCGTTTTCGATTATATCCTTCACGGTTCCTAACAAAAAAATTCAACATAATTTCATTCGTTTTGGCCTAAAGGGTCTTCCTTGGGATGATCCTTATGATCTGCCTCCCTATAAACATCGTATTCTGCTTCTTCAAATGCAATCTCTCCATCAAAGGCGTGTTAATAATGACTTAGTATTTTTTCATCAACTCATTAATGGTGAAATTGATGCACCTTATTTGCTATCTTGTGTACATTTGAATTACCGAGGCCGAACTCATCACCTGCGTACATTTGATTTTATACATATTGACTTCCATAGAACTAACTATGGGAAGAATGAAGCTTTAAGTCGAATGAGCATTTTATATAACTTAAACTGTTCATTGATAGATTTAAAATTTAAATAAGGTGGGATTAAAATCATTGTTTAGAACCAGTGCTCCACTATCGTAAACGTCTTTATTTTATTATTTTGTTATGTAATAATTCATGTTAAATGTTAATAATTATTATGTTTTGTATTTTGTGCGTGTGTTAGGCTATAATTGTATTATTTTCTTACCAACAACTTACACATGCACTTATGATGAGCCTCTGATCTAAGTTTGACGCTTGCTATAACCTTACTACTTTCTGAAAATTCTGAAGTGTAAAAAAAAAAATCAAAGGGATCGCATCAGATATGGCTTATAAAAAGTTTAACTCTAGAGCTGGAAATCGCCAGTTGAAAACGTCAACTTTGAGTAAATAAAAATAAAATTACGACCTTATTAATAAACGATAGGTCTGTTCCCAACCTTGACCAAAGCTGCCAATGTTCAACAGTTGTTGCCCAAATGCTGTTCCACATTACAAAAATCTGGTAGTTTTGGGAAGAAGAGAGCGCTCACGAGAGAGTAAAATGATTTTCTCTCCTGACGAATCCAGCCCAAGAAATTTGTTTAGGCAGAAATTGTTGGTCTGTCAAATGTCATGTTGTGGTACGTAAATTGACTGTCATTAGCGTCTTCCGTTCATCTTTCTAAGGCCTGCGATTTGCATATGAAATGTGTTTAGTTAATATTAAAAGTAATCTAACTTCCACCAATTTGCTTAATTTTTAAAACTATATTTTTATTGTTTTAGTTTTCATTTATATTTAATTGCAAGACTTCTCAAAGGACACAAAGCATCCGGTTTGAATCTCGATAAAGAAGCTATAAAATTTGCTATAAATTTGTATAACGGGACAAATTCACTTCCTAAGGAAATAATTCACCTCTCCATAGACTATAGACTGGTTTTGTGGATTTGATAATGTTCAGTACTGTTCTCATTGTTAGCAGTGGTGATGATGACCCTTGAAAACTACGCAAACGTTGTTTTTTTTTCTTGTCTGGTGCATCTATAAATTATCGCTCCATAAAGCAATTAATTTGCACTTTCATTTTATGCCAGGCTCCACTCCACAACGATGGCAATATCTGCAATCTTTCGAGGGTTAATATGCTGTCGAAAGGATTTCAATCCTTCATGCTATGGTCTTAGCCCGATATCATTCTACGAGAAGCGTAGTAGAAATAATAGCTGCCCAAGGATACAAGGAGAAATTTCCATTAAAAAAATCTAGAGATAATACCTATGTATGGCAAAAATTCAACAGATTATAATCTTCGAACTGGATGAAACAGAAGGGATACATTGGATGAACGAACATGGATTGTTGCTGCCTGACTGGACGCAATCACTCACTCCTGATAGTAGTCAGAATGAGGGCTTTTGTTGGATTAGGTGGAAGAATGAGCAGAGCGCTTTGTTGGTATTTGTCTATCTTTATTTGGCGCAAATGATTTAATTTTCAACCCGTCCCGTATATACAATATACATATATGAAGGCGTGATATGAGTTTGAAATTGAATTTATTGAAGCAGATAGTCTTTAGAAAAATATCATTATAATATTATTATTTTAAATAAAACTCAAGAGAGCACAACCGATTGCAAAAACTGAAAACCACATTATTATTCAATAATTTCACTGTCTACAATGTGAAGAATAAGTAACATCATCATTTTCTCGAGAAGGTTACTTTTGGGGTATGAACAAAGGTGGTGGCAACAAGAAAGATGGACGTTGGTAAACCTAAATAACGAAGTTTTAGAACAACTGTGGGTGAGGATTTTGAGACGATTGTTTAAAATCAATAGAAATTGCATTTTTATTAGAAAAACTTCAATAAATGGGATTTATCACTTCCTATTGTTTGTTAAAATCCGCCACCTCGTCTGTTTTCCTGTATATTAAAGATAATTTAATTAGATTAGATTAGATTAGATTTATAAATACATTTATTTCTTCAAAAGGTGAAATAAATACAACTGTTCATATTATCATAATGTATATAAATATAAGAAATAAGGTAGTGGCATTTTGTATTTTAAAAATAAAAACAGTGCTAAAAGCCACTTCAAGATTAACAAATAAATCAAATTATAATAATTTAAGTGGGGTGACCCTTAATTGAGAAAATATGTAAATTTCAAAATGAAAAAAAAAGAAATATTAAAAATTCAAATCAATTATACAAACCAAGATAAATTAAACTAAATTGATTGCAAAAGTTATACGGAATAGAGAACAAAACTCTCTTTGATAATCACTAGAAATATTAGCCGTATTTTATTGGTAAATTATTAGCTAGTGCAGTAATGGAAAGTAAGTGCAGTAATGGAAAGTGTGAATAAAACATATGTTCACTATTATATGCACTCTTATTTTAAATCTCCAAGTTGGTATCTGTGCAATCATACTTATGTCAAAATCAGCTGTCAACCAGTTTTGAAAATACGTACTCAAGGGATGTGTTGAAAAAGTATTGTTGTTTTTATGTAAAGTTGAATAAGAGTTCAAGTTAATGTGTACATGCAGGTCCAGTCAGAATAGAGTTGAGTATGAATTGAAAGATTAAAATGACATAAGAGTGCCTGTCCACATTAAATTTTTAATGTTAGGTGCAAGCAGTGAGACAGGTAGATTATATGTGAGTGAAAAAGAGACAGATGGGTAGATTACAGCCCAAATGCAAACAATATTCTTGGATTCAACATGAAATATTTTGTATTGTATGAGTGAAAGATAGATAGATTTCAAGGGTGTGAGATAGGGATGTGCAGATTGATTTTCTCTTCAACGTATGGACACAATGAACATAGTAAAACCCAGCATTAAAAATCCAATGAAGACAGGCACTAAAAGCCAAAAGAAGGGTGTGAGGGGAGATTTTGTCCTTCCCCGTAAGCCCATCTTGCCTACAAGCTTCCAGTTGCTGGCAACTCAGTTTTCCTGGGTGAAAGGGGACAAATCAACGCGAAACATTCAGTGCCACAATTAAAATTTCTCTTCTCAAAATAAACTTACACTGCGATAACTGCGAAGATAATCAGGGCGAATCATTCACAATGATAACAAAAATGACAAATAAACAATGCCGCGTAGGCGAATGTGCCACTTTCGCGTTGGTTTGGGAGAGCCTTTAAACCCGACCAATGACGAAAGTTTTGTTTTCGCATCAAATGTTTCGCTTTGGGTTTGGGCGAGTCCTAACACACATCACACGTCAATAAATTTAGAGATAGCACTGTGATTATTGATGATTTTTGGGTGGTGTCAAGTAGTCAACGCATTGAATATTTACGTTGAAATTGTAATCGTAGATTAATATTTCAAACCAATTTATTTTTATTCTAGTGAAAACAGAACACAAGAAAAATACGAACGCATCCCCAAATAATAAAATCCTGCCAACCTTTAAGTAAAAAATATTTCTGGAACTGGATGAAGTGTCATTCTATTCCAAGCTTTCCAAAACTTTATCTGCACTATTTATATGCACTATTTTTGCTGCCTTATTTATCCGCACTATTTCTTTGTTGTTGTTTAGTGTGTAAGATTTTGCTGCGCTGCGTATAAATTTACCAATAAAAAACGCCTATTGAGTCTTATATCACTGGAGATAACATTCTTTCTAAATCATCAAAATGAAAAGTAAACAACCAGCTCTTTACAAGTTTCTCGAAACGATTTGGTAATATAAGTGATCTCATCATAATCGGAAGTTTATTAAATAAATTAAATTAAATTAATAAATTAAATTTAATTCGGTATTGGTGAAGAAGGTTTATTTGTATATTTTATAATTCAATTCTTTGAAAATAAAAAAACGGTCGGGTTTTTTTTCGCTCAAAAAGATCTACAAAAAAGTCAGCGATGTCATGTGTATAAGTTATTATTACATTTTAAGCTATTTCCTGAAGTGCTTTAGGCTACGTTCAGACGGCAACTATTCGATTCGATTTTTTCACGTATGCGGTTTTATCGAAAACGAGACGGCGGCGTTTCACACGAGAAATATTCGATTCGATTTTTTCACGTACGGGTTTTGAGGCGTGGCAGGGGAACAGCACTGTCGGCAGTCAACCGACCATCGTCATCATGGATCCACGTATTCCACTTATTTTTTATTGGTATAGAAATGTTAATAAGAAACGGTTAGTACGTCGAAGATTCTGGATACATCCTCTTTTAAAGAATGGTCCACAGCGTGAAAAACGTTTTGAAAAATTTTACCTAAGCCTGAGAAATGACGAACAGAAATTTTATAATTATTTTCGTATGTCGATGGCTAGTTTTGACAATCTTTTATTAAGACTAGAAAAGGAATTGAATAGCAAATAATAATAATTCGACGTAATGAACGTAATGAACGAATTCGATGAAATTTTGTTCATCAAATAAAGATAAGCGCTACAAATCATGTATACGATAAAAATACATTCGAGATTTATCGAATCGTAGTGACAAGTTCGTACGGTTTACGGAAAAAAAATATTTCACGAATACGGAATTTTCCCGTATGGGCTTGGTGTGAACGTACAAATATAACACTCGCTGCCACTGCTCTATTCGATAAAATCCCGTATACGGTATACAAGAAAAATATGGTCGCCTGAACGTAGCCTTAAGAAAAAAAGAATTGCTTAAACATAATATGAGAAAACTTTTGACATTTCTTAATCCGCTATAAGTTCTAATCACTAGCTCCAAGTTTAGATTTATTTTTTGTTCCATTACTTCGTAACGAAAATTCCTATTGTGATATTTTTTGAAACATCTCATGATCCCCAAAGTCTAGGCGAAAAACTTTTTTGTAGCTTTTACTCTTCAAAAGTTACAGACACAAAACTTTAATCACTTATTATGCTCACATGAGCTTTTTGGGGACGTTTAATCACTTATTAATAATGATGTTCTCAGTGTGTGTTCCAATTGTCATCGATACGCGAATTATTCTTCAGCTCTGAACTCTGTCGTCTTAATAACCTTTTATAATAGTCTAAGAGCCGGCAGCAAATTTTGGGAGTGGAATGATAACTAAAATTCCTTGATGTGAATTTGTAGATCGATATAAGAGATTTTTTATGATTTTTTGATGTATCATTCTTTTAGTTACATATCATATAAAAATAGTTATGAGGGTTTTAAGTTCAAAAATGCAATTGAAAAATTATTAAAATACTTCTGGCGAGCATAAGCCTGCAACCAAAGCATCTTGGACATACATTTTTGTAAACAGGGGATATTGTCTGATATTTTGGTATACCATACTTATTGTTATATATTATAGGAAAAAAGTTATCACGGTCTTAAGTTGACAAAATGCATTTGAAAGAGCTTAGAATGAGTCTTTCATGCAAAAGGCTGAAAGTGAAACGTCTTGGACACACATTTTTGTAATCAGTGGTTTTTTCTGGTCTTCTGATGTATCAATCATGTGGTTATCATTTCAACCTCAAAATCGAAATATGACCGCTTATCCCCGACTACGGCTGAAAAAAAACCTGGCACACAGGGGCCAAATGCATGAATTCTTGGCAAAAAATATTTTATGGGCACTAAAGCCTTGGAAAATGAATAAAAAGCATACATCTAGTGTTTAAATAATAATATTTTATTCTTTCATGCAAAAAATAAGAAATAAAGATTTAAATTCAAAAAAATGATTATTCAGCTTCGGAAGAACTATCGGAACTAAGAAGAGCTGATGTACCGGAAGTATCCGAGGTAAACGGAAGGTCAGGTGTCTTCAACAATTCAAGAACATCATTCTCAATATTATAAGCCTTTTTCTGGGGAAGTTTTCTTAGGCTTGTAATAAACGGGTCAGAAGAAATGAGGAGTGAATTCAAAATATCCTCATTTGTTTTGACACGCGATATCTAGCGAGAGAAACTTCCTCTATATTTTTTGAATTCCTTGTTGTGTGCTTCCTGTGCTTCTTCGCTAAGCTGGCTTATTGGCAATAACGCATGTTCTATGATTGCTGAGCCATGAATCAAAACTTTGTGGATTGTAGGTGGCATTGGGTACTAATTATACTTTTGGCAGTTTCAAAGGCATATTGTTGAAACTTGTCCACATTGATTTCATAAGTACTAGCTATAAACAATCTTAAACCTTTTGATAACATTTATATCCAACCCAGTAATCTTTGCCGCAACTTCTGGATCACTAAGAAATCTTCTAGCCGCGTTTCCGTCCTTACTGCTTCCGAAGCCAGGTTTTGGCTTATCGACTACCAAACCCATTTCAATTTTAAATTTGCTTTGGATTTCTTTTTTTCTCTCAGCAACTAATTTTTTCTCATCCTCTCCACGAGCTTGCCACTTCATTAATGGTAGTTCTAAGATGCAACAAGCATTCGAAGAAACGTATCCATGCATGCAGCACAGATAACCCGAATTCTAATCGTGATGTATCTATAGTTTGAGTATTGGATACTTTTACTAAGTTATTAAAATCCTTGGACGTAAGTCCGCAAACGAAGCATCTTTGGGTTGATTTGGTGTCTGTTATAGCATTGCAAATTTTTCCATCGACCATTGTAAAGAGCATAGTAATTGTTACATGTATTGCGATGTTATTCATTGTATATGTGACTTCTTGCAGCTCTTCAATTTGCTTGCGCATTAGTTTCACTTCGTTCTTTGCCAATTCTGTTGTTCCATGCTGGAAAATAAACTTAATTGGCCTGCAGTACCGTCTTGATGAGGGCCTTCATTTTGCCAAATAACAAGTTGCTGATTTTCTCCTGGATTGTTTCTTATCAATCGAATAGGAACTAAGGACACAATAAAGATACTAGAATCTTTAGAATTTCCATCAGAAAAATGTTGTTTATATTCTGACTGCGCTGAACCATCCAAGCCCCACTTACATATAAGATTCAAATTATTTAAAGAATCCGTTTCTTGCACTTCCAAAACTTCCTTTTGAGCATCTAATAGCCAATTCACAGTATGATAAAGTAAAGCCTGCAATTTGATATCAGCAACAGTCTCCGTAACCGTAATATGTTCTTTTGCGGGGTAACATTCTTTTTTGGCGAGTTGTATTTTTTTATAAGACGGAAACTTTAATTTAACATTTAATCGTATGATGCTATATTGGTGTCTTGTAATATTGGCTTCAACAAACATCGACAAAGCTTCTCTTCCAGAAAGTTGTTTTTTCTTAGCGCCTTCAAACTTCTTGTACGACAACATATATTTTGCAGCTCTTTTGGGCGAACTGGTGCTCAAATCTTTCACAAGTTTAGATGCTTCCACTTGCTCTGAAGATCGTAAACTCATTTGAGTAGCAAAAATTAGTTCTTCAGCTAAGTGTTCTTGTCTGAATTCCTCAGTTTTTAAGCGTTTGGTTCTTTGTGAAAATTCATCGAAACTCTTACAAGGAAACTAATTGCAGAATCAAGCCAAGTCTTATTAAAAATAAGAAACCTTTCCTCTTTTCTACAACATTTTTGCCATCTTTTTTTGAAGTCGGAAATGAAAAATGTAATTCGCTTTCGCAACATAGGCCTAGCATGATCAGGACATTTCATACGAATTTTAACGAATTCCTTTAATTTTGAAGATTGGATTGCCGAGGTTAAGTCACCTGATTCCTTCATATGTTGAAATAATGTACGTCTTGTAATAAAAATGTCAGTTGAACCTGATCCTACAACAACAAAATAGCAAAAAATATTTTTAAAAAAAACATATTTTTATATAGTCGAGACCACAACCTCTTGGAGAAGCGATATCTTCAAAAAGCCCAAAAAGGCGCAACTTTTTATTGAAGTAACAACAAAAATTCACCAACATTTTATTTAACAACACAAAAATATAATTTTACATAAATATTGTCCAAATACCTGTGGGAATTGAATTCATTTCAAAAAAATATGTATACAAATTAATAAATTGGTAAATAATTGACTTTAACACTTCCTAGTTTTTTTTCTTAAATATTGCTGCTAAATCACTGCTCAGAATGCACAACTTCAGACGAATGACGTGGTCAAAATACAAACATCATTAAAAAAATAATAACGCACTTGTAAAATTAGGTCAGTTAACTGTACAACACTAATTTTTTTTTTGGATACCCCCAATTTTATTTTTGCCAAGAATTCATGCATTTGGCCCCTGTGTGACGGTTGAATTTAATAGTAATTAAACAACATCAAGGAATTTTAAATACCACACCACTCCCGAAATTTTCTGCCGGCTCTAGGTCTATAATCAAGAACTTACATTGTTTCTCAATCTGCTCACTTTATAAGTATGTACATATGTTTTTGAATTAAATATAATTCTGTTATTAATAACAATCTATACTTGTAAATATCTCTCAAAAATGTACTTATTGTTTTCCAATCATGCTCGTTAAAGATGTTTATTGTCTCTTGTAAAGACGCTCCGTCTTTGAATTTTGAATATTGGACATATACCAATAAAGTGTATACAATCTTCTTTTGATTTTAAGTTGCACAGCGTTAAAATTACCATTATAAGGACTTCCATTTATGTTGAGAACTTCACATCTTGCTTTAAAGATTAGTGATATCTCTTCATAACTCAGTGCATTCTTGAAATAATTTATGGAACCAAGATTATATAGAGTTTTTCAATAAGGGCGGGTAGAATGTCAATCGTGGAGTTTGCTGTGTGGCACCTAGCGCTGTCCTGCTGGAACCACATGTCGTCTAGGTCCATATGGTTCAATTTGGGCCATAAGAAATTAGTTAACATCGTTATGTAGTGCTCGCTGTTGACGGTGACCGCCTCACTAACGTCGCCCGCCCAAAATCCACACCAAACGGTAACTTTTTGAGGATGCATTATCACCTGGCGAACCTCGCGTGGGTTGGTGTCGTCCTATTTTGCTTGTTAACACAGCCACTAAAGATGATTTTTCGGCCAAAATTTACGTCCTCTTCCAAAAAATTCGAAGCCCAGTTAGCGAACAAATAGCGTTGTCTATGGTCATAAACTTTGAGCTCCTGGGCCAGTTGGATCTTGTACGGGTGTAGACGCAAAATTCGGCAAGTTGAAGTCCGCGAAAGGCCGAGTTCTTGTGCACGGCGAAGAATAGACTGCCTCGGGTTCTGCTGTACACTTTAACGGACCGCAGCGATGTTCTCGGCCGATCTTACGTCCCTTGAACGTACGGGTGTTGGCTGATTGTTTACTAAACCGGTCGTCCCAAATTTGGCCACCAAACTTTGACTGTGAATGCGTGCAACGTTTGCGTTAACGAACACTAATTTTGATAAAGTTTTATCATTTGAACGTGCTGTTCAACCGTCTTACTTGCCATGATGATTTGGCATAAACAACTGAATAATAAACAAAA
Source organism: Eupeodes latifasciatus (assembly GCA_920104205.1). Classification (NCBI taxonomy): domain Eukaryota; kingdom Metazoa; phylum Arthropoda; class Insecta; order Diptera; family Syrphidae; genus Eupeodes; species Eupeodes latifasciatus. The sequence goes on from OV049925.1 coordinate 75,057,877, forward strand.
GATTTGGCAGATGTCACCAAAACAAAATGGCCGCCACGGGGCGCCAAAATCTACCCGCGCCAATCAAAAACCCTTGAGCTGAGCTGACTGTAGATTATTCTACTAAATGAATCTTGACTATTAGTATCCTGGTGTAGAATTGGTGATGTTGCTGGTGGAGTGGTCAACTCAATTAAAAACCTAATAATAATTTTTCTAATGGATGAATTGAAAATCGGGGCTTTATTTCACTACAACTTAGTTGGTGTATTCTCTTGGACAATGCTCAATTATAGAGACGAAAAATATCTGGATCTTGTCATAAAAGATCAATATTACTAAGAAAAATATCCGTTGAAGACTGGACCGAAATTTGCAGAGACTCTCTCCTCGTTAGTGTTATCAAGTCTTGCGGAGTAAAAAAAACCAACTGCTTGTTAAATGCTTCGTTTATAACGTTCTTCGTCTGAAAAAAAATGGAGTGTTAGGAAATTTTGTATTTAAATATTGTTTATTGTTTGAGCATCTAATAGCCAATTCACAGTATGATAAAGTAAAGCCTGCAATTTGATATCAGCAACAGTCTCCGTAACCGTAATATGTTCTTTTGCGGGGTAACATTCTTTTTTGGCGAGTTGTATTTTTTTATAAGACGGAAACTTTAATTTAACATTTAATCGTATGATGCTATATTGGTGTCTTGTAAGTTTGGCTTCAACAAACATCGACAAAGCTTCTCTTCCAGAAAGTTGTTTTTTCTTAGCGCCTTCAAACTTCTTGTACGACAACATATATTTTGCAGCTCTTTTGGGCGAACTGGTGCTCAAATCTTTCACAAGTTTAGATGCTTCCACTTGCTCTGAAGATCGTAAACTCATTTGAGTAGCAAAAATTAGTTCTTCAGCTAAGTGTTCTTGTCTGAATTCCTCAGTTTTTAAGCGTTTGGTTCTTTGTGAAAATTCATCGAAACTCTTACAAGGAAACTAATTGCAGAATCAAGCCAAGTCTTATTAAAAATAAGAAACCTTTCCTCTTTTCTACAACATTTTTGCCATCTTTTTTTGAAGTCGGAAATGAAAAATGTAATTCGCTTTCGCAACATAGGCCTAGCATGATCAGGACATTTCATACGAATTTTAACGAATTCCTTTAATTTTGAAGATTGGATTGCCGAGGTTAAGTCACCTGATTCCTTCATATGTTGAAATAATGTACGTCTTGTAATAAAAATTTCAGTTGAACCTGATCCTACAACAACAAAATAGCAAAAAATATTTTTAAAAAAAACATATTTTTATATAGTCGAGACCACAACCTCTTGGAGAAGCGATATCTTCAAAAAGCCCAAAAAGGCGCAACTTTTTATTGAAGTAACAACAAAAATTCACCAACATTTTATTTAACAACACAAAAATATAATTTTACATAAATATTGTCCAAATACCTGTGGGAATTGAATTCATTTCAAAAAAATATGTATACAAATTAATAAATTGGTAAATAATTGACTTTAACACTTCCTAGTTTTTTTTCTTAAATATTGCTGCTAAATCACTGCTCAGAATGCACAACTTCAGACGAATGACGTGGTCAAAATACAAACAGCATTAAAAAAATAATAACGCACTTGTAAAATTAGGTCAGTTAACTGTACAACACTAATTTTTTTTTTTGGATACCCCCAATTTTATTTTTGCCAAGAATTCATGCATTTGGCCCCTGTGTGACGGTTGAATTTAATAGTAATTAAACAACATCAAGGAATTTTAAATACCACACCACTCCCGAAATTTTCTGCCGGCTCTAGGTCTATAATCAAGAACTTACATTGTTTCTCAATCTGCTCACTTTATAAGTATGTACATATGTTTTTGAATTAAATATAATTCTGTTATTAATAACAATCTATACTTGTAAATATCTCTCAAAAATGTACTTATTGTTTTCCAATCATGCTCGTTAAAGATGTTTATTGTCTCTTGTAAAGACGCTCCATCTTTGAATTTTGAATATTGGACATATACCAATAAAGTGTATACAATCTTCTTTTGATTTTAAGTTGCACAGCGTTAAAATTACCATTATAAGGACTTCCATTTATGTTGAGAACTTCACATCTTGCTTTAAAGATTAGTGATATCTCTTCATAACTCAGTGCATTCTTGAAATAATTTATGGAACCAAGATTATATAGAGTTTTTCAATAAGGGCGGGTAGAATGTCAATCGTGGAGTTTGCTGTGTGGCACCTAGCGCTGTCCTGCTGGAACCACATGTCGTCTAGGTCCATATGGTTCAATTTGGGCCATAAGAAATTAGTTAACATCGTTATGTAGTGCTCGCTGTTGACGGTGACCGCCTCACTAACGTCGCCCGCCCAAAATCCACACCAAACGGTAACTTTTTGAGGATACATTATCACCTGGTGAACCTCGCGTGGGTTGGTGTCGTCCTATTTTGCTTGTTAACACAGCCACTAAAGATGATTTTTCGGCCAAAATTTACGTCCTCTTCCAAAAAATTCGAAGCCCAGTTAGCGAACAAATAGCGTTGTCTATGGTCATAAACTTTGAGCTCCTGGGCCAGTTGGATCTTGTACGGGTGTAGACGCAAAATTCGGCAAGTTGAAGTCCGCGAAAGGCCGAGTTCTTGTGCACGGCGAAGAATAGACTGCCTCGGGTTCTGCTGTACACTTTAACGGACCGCAGCGATGTTCTCGGCCGATCTTACGTCCCTTGAACGTACGGGTGTTGGCTGATTGTTTACTAAACCGGTCGTCCCAAATTTGGCCACCAAACTTTGACTGTGAATGCGTGCAACGTTTGCGTTAACGAACACTAATTTTGATAAAGTTTTATCATTTGAACGTGCTGTTCAACCGTCTTACTTGCCATGATGATTTGGCATAAACAACTGAATAATAAACAAAAGATTTAGCAGATGTCACCAAAACAAAATGGCCGCCACGGGGCGCCAAAATCTACCCGCGCCAATCAAAAACCCTTGAGTTGAGCTGACTGTAGATTATTCTACTGAATGAATCTTGACTATTAGTATCCTGGTGTAGAATTGGTGATGTTGCTGGTGGAGTGGTCAACTCAATTAAAAACCTAATAATAATTTTTCTAATGGATGAATTGAAAATCGGGGCTTTATTTCATCATGCGAGAGGTATTGGGTTCGATCGCTGCCTGTGCCACCTAAAGTTTTTTTCACGGGTACTGCCTCTTGCGAGGAATTGACAAATTCTCCAAGAGTAATTCTTGTCATGAAAAGTGCTTCCTCGAATTAGCCGTTCGGAATCGGCATATAAACTGTAGGGCCCCTCCATCCCTGCAATTACTCGCACACAGGAATGGTTGAGAGTTGTAAGTCACTAGGCCCTGGTTCTTCATGGACTGTTGCGCCACCTAATTTATTTTATTTATTTTATAATTTTCATTATTAATTTAATTTTTACGCCAAAAGAATATGGAATTTACTCATATGTATTATAAAAATTGTTTGATTTGCTCAAAATCAAAATCTCTTGAAGAACTACTACGATCTTAGAAACTAAAAACCAATCGGAATTTCAAATTTAATAAATAAGGATTGAATTTTAAGAATTGAATGAATCTACAAAGATAAGAACAAAATTAAACCTAAGTAAATTCATATCAACTATGTATATCTTTTATTTTGTTTTCCCAAAAATGATAGATAGATATCTTAATATATAAAAATCCAGTGTCATATGTATGCTCCCAGTGAACTCTTCACCAAGTCAACCGATTTCGATGAAAGTTTGCATTTTATGTAAAATATTAATTTGGTCTTAATGAGATATAGGATAGTTTATATTTCGATTAATGGTCTTAATAATTTATAATTAACAATAAACTGATTGTCAATGTTGATGTTTGTTATTAATCGTAAGTTTCATAAGTCTCGGTCAGATGGCGCCTTAAATCAGATTTTTTACAGAAAATGTCGGACCATCTATCGTGAACTTCTCATAGATGGCGCCACGTTGGAATTCGAAATATAATTGAGCCGTTTATTTTGAAAGTGGCATAAGTCACTTTTTCAAAAAATCGAGTTAATGGCAACACTAAATACAATTGAACGGTATCTTTTCATTTTTAAAAAAATTGCACTCAATAAGTTAAGAACTATTGAGATTTCTTCGAGAGAAGTATTGGTAATTAACGGTATAACAAATATCTTAAATATCTCGACTTACAAAAAAAAGTGACTTATGCCACTTTCCAAATAAACGGCTAAATTATATAATATTGTAATATTCGGCTTGGTCTGACAAATAAAACTTATTCACACTTGTAAATAAAACACAATTTTACTTTATTTAAATTGTTCCACTTATTTATTGAACACTTTCAATTATTACTTTTCAAACATTAAATAAATTAGATGGCGCAACAGTCCGTAGAGAACCAGGGCCTAGTGACTTACAACTCTCAACCATTCCTGTGTGCGACTAATGTTGTCGGGGATGGAGGGGACCTACAATTTATATGCCGAATCCGAACGGCTAATTTGAGAAAGCACTTTTTCATGACAAGAATTACTCTTGGAGAATTTGTCAATTCCTCGCAAGAGGCAGTACCCGTGAAAACTCTTTTTTTTTAATTAAGGTGGCACATGCAGGGATTGAACCCAAGACCTCTCGCATGACAGTCCAACGCACTAACCATCATGCCACGGGTACTACACATTCTTTACTTTCAATTATTACTTTTAAACACAGTCTTTACTTATCGCAGTTCACAACCAATAATGAACCGCTTCGCTTCCGAGCGCCTATTTATATACCTCAAATCGGTTCGAGAAACTACTAGATTTTTTTAGGCGCTGAATGTTCTCGATGCTTAACGAAGCGAGTTCTCCTCTTAATCACTAGATGTTGCCCCTTTCGACGTTCTTGTATGCGCTGAATGTTCTCGAATTGAGTTCTCCTCTTAGCCACTAGATGTTGCCCCTTATTCTAAATGTTTTATTCTACTATAACACGATATTAAAAGAGATAAAGAGTGTATACACATTACATTGCCCCTTCCTTAGGATTGATCGTCCCGAACAAATCCATCGTTCTCATCACCACTGTAGCGATGTATTCCGTCGCGATGTACAACTTTAGGTTTTCCTCTGACTCCCTTTTGTATCCGGTATACGACATCGTTGATTTTTGTAATGACTGTATATGGACCTTCCCAGTCCCGTTGAAGTTTCGGTGACAACCCTTTTTGTCGATGGGGTTTGTAAAGCCACACCCGATCTCCTGCTTGGAACTCTGTTGTTGTCGCTCGTATATCGTAGCTTGTCTTCATTCAGTCACTGAACATCTTTATTTTCAACCTGGTATTGTCGTGGATCTTAAGGAGTCTTTCTCTGAGGTCATCAATGTAGTCATCCTCGGCTTGCGGCTCCGACGTGGGACATCCAAATTTTATTTCGCTCGGCAGTCTGATGTTAATTCCCATCAAAATCTCAGACGGTGTATGACCAGTTGAGCTACATATGTCTTGCACTTCGATACGCCATCAAAAACAGTGGAATGTGTCGATCCCAATCCCGCTGGTTGTCGTCCACAACTTTGTAAAGATGTTCCTTCAGGGTTCGAATGAATAGTTCGACCATGCCATCAGATTGTGGGTGAAATGGTGTTGTTCTTGTCTTCTTGATGTCAAGAAGCCCACAAACTTCCTGAAATATGTTTGATTCAAAATTGCTTCCCTGGTCGGAATGCAGTTCTAATGGAACGCCGAATCTGCTCACCCAGTTGAAGACAATTTGGTCTGCGACTGTTTTGGCTTTTTGATTTGGAATGGCGTATGCATCAGGCCACTTGCTGAAGTAATCCATGACGACCAGAATATAACGATTTCCATTATTTGTTTCCGGAAATGGACCCGCCACGTCTACTGCAATCCTTTCGAAGGGTGCTCCGACATTATACTGCTGCATGTGGCTGTGGTCCTTTTTGTTCGGGCATTTGGTGGCAGCACAGGTATCGCATTTTCGGCACCACTTCTCGACATATTCCTCTGCATGTAGCCAGTAAAATCGTTGTCGAACCTTTTCTAGCGTCTTGTTCACTCCTAGATGGCCTCCCGAAACTCCACCATGCATCTCTCGCAGAACGACCATAACCTTCGATCTCGGTAAGACTAGCTACATTACATAAGACTTTCCATCTGCTGATTCCCATTTACGTCGAAGGACACCCTCTTGGACATGAAACAAGTCTCACTGTGCCCAATAGGCCTTCAGAGTCGGACTTCTATCGGAGATATCAGCCCATTCTGGTTTTTCCTGGTGTTTCTTCCAAGCGAGGATGGGTTCGATATCTGAGTCTTCTTGTTGAGCCTTCCTCAACTCGTATTTGCTCCAGCCATAAATGGGATCGGCTCTGGTTCGTTGGACAGTAACCACCTCTTTTTCTTCTTGTCGCCTGCAATGCTTACAGTCTTGCTTGCATGGTCTCCGAGACAGTGCATCTGCATTTGAGTGAAGCTTCCCCTTCCGATGTTGAATTTCGTAATCGTACGTCTGCAGCCTCTCAATCCACCTTGCCACTTGACCCTCTGGATTCTTGAAATTCAAAAGCCAGTTTAGTGCTCCATGGTCAGTTCGGAGAAGAAACTTCTGTCCATAGAGATACTTATGGAAGTGCTTTGTTGCCAAATTCAGTGCAAGAAGTTCTCTTCCTTTCCGACTTCGAGAGTACCTTGCTGTAATAGGCAATCACCTTTTCTTCGCCATTATGCACACATACAGCACCTATCCCGACATTGCTGGCATCAGCATCAATTATGAACGGTTTTCCTGGAGTTGGGTAAGTCAGCACTGGTGCATTACACAAGCGTTGCTTGAGCTCTTGAAAGCTGCGCTCGCACTCACCTGACCATTTAAACTGCTTTCCCTTTTCCGTTAGCTGATGTAGACTCTTGACGATTCCAGCAAAGTCCTTCACAAAGCGCCTATAGTAGGTGGCTAGACCCAGAAAGCTTTGGAGATGGTGTTTGTCCTGTGGTGTTGGCCAATTCTTCACGGTGTCAACCTTATCAGGATCCGTTTTTACTCCTTGGGATGAGATGATATGTCCCAGATATTTCACTTCGGTTTTGAAGAGTGAACACTCTGGGTCAAGCTTGAGGTGGGCTTCTCGAAGTCTTTGCAACACGGCTCTCAGATTTGTACAGTGTTCGCCAAATGTTTTCCCGTATACTATGACGTCATCCAAATAGACCAGGCAAGATTTCCATGTGAGTCCTTGCAGGACGCATTCCATAAGGCGCTCAAAAGTAGCTGGAGCATTGCAAAGTCCAAAAGGCATTACTTTGAACTGCCACAATCCGTTTCCTGTTAAGAATGCTGTCTTTTCTTTGTCTTCAGGGTGGATTTCTACTTGCCATTAACCACTTTTCAAGTCCAAAGTTGAGAACCATTGTGCTTCTTCCATTGCGTCCAGAGTATCACTGATCCTAAGAAGAGGGTAGCTATCCTTCTTGGTCACATCATTCAACCTTCGATAGTCCACGCAAAAGCGGGTTGATCCGTCTTTCTTCTTTACCAGGACCACTGGAGACGCCCAAGGGCTTTTAGAGTTTTCGATCAGACTTTCTTCCTTCATGGTGGTTATCAGTTCTTCAACCTCACCTTGTTTGGCTAGTGGAAGGCGTCTTGCAGGTTGACGAATCGGCCTTGCATCCCCGGTATTGATTCGATGTTGCACCAGTTGCGTTCTGCCATATTTCCCTTTCGATGACGAAAAGATGTCTGCAAATTCTTCGAGGAGACCTTCTGCAGTTCTTCATTGTTGGTGGGCAAGATTAGATGACTTGAGAATGTTCGTCTTTATGGAGTTCAGCTCTTCGGACTTCAAGGATTGCCTTGACTCTTCTTCGTTGATCCTTGTTATCGCTGATACAGATTCGCATTGTCCGACAATCTCACCTTTTCTAAGCTTTCACAGATGGCGAGGTCTCATACGAGTTAGTCCCATAGATCATCGGAATCTCGATGATTCGATATTTCAGGACTTGGTTCCCGATGTCCAATATCACTCCGTGATCTTTCATGAAATCGACGCCGACAATGCACTCGTCGCATATATCTGCTACCAGTAACAGGTGAGAGAATTCCAACTCTGCCATCCGGATCTTAAGACGTACCTCACCATAAACTTTTGCGGCCTCTCCAGTTGCAGTCCTTAGACGATACCTATTGGTGTTGTGGAGCCTTGCCTTCTTAACGAGGTCTTGCCGTATGATGGACGCCGCCGTCGCACCGGTGTCAATGGTAGCCACACATTGATACCAGAAACCAGCTTCTGCCCCTCGAAGTTGGTTCTTATTCGTTTCCCGGGTGGGAAACAACTTCGGAAGCAACGTTGTTGGTGTTGCTTTGACCAGTTGAATAACTTCTGTTTTCATAGTGTTGGCATGTGGTTCCTCTTCGCGGTAATCTACACTGTCGCTGTAGATGCCCAGCCTTATTGCAGTTCCAGCATCGTGCTGGTCCGCCTCGCTGACTCCTTTCTACAGTCGCGTTCTGACAAGAACATTCTTGGACTTCTAATTCTCTTACGCGATGCATGTTTTGGGAAGCTTGTTCTGCAGCTTCCATCGTCAGAGCGAAAGCCAATGCTTTTGGTAGTGTTCGCTTTCCGGCAGTGCGGATAGCTCTTTGGAGATTTATATCGCCCACAGCTCTCACAAAGGCTTCAACAGCAAGTTGATTTATTATCTCGTTACCAGCTGTTGGATATGCCAGATGAACCAATCGCTCGATATCTGCCTGAGGCTGCTGCAGAGTTTCACCTCTTTTCTGTGTCCTATTGTTAAGCTGAACTCGGAAGACTTCTGTCATGTGGCTATCCCCAAACCGCTGTTCGATTGCATTTACCAGAACTGTGAAGTCGCCACTCTTCTCCGCTGGGATGGTTTGTTGCAGTTCAGCAGCAGATCCTCTTAAAGCAAGCGTAAGAGCAATGTATTTTTCGTGATCGTCCCAGCCGTTTGTTAACGCTGCTGCTTCAAACAGTTTCTTGTAGATTGACCACGGAATCTGCCCATCAAAGCTTGGAGGATTCACTTCTCTCTTCCTTGAGCACTCACCAGAAGGTTTTCGAGCTTTCATCTTTCACACTTTTTCCTGTTCATTTCTAATGGTTTCGATTCGTTCGTTCATTTTCTCGAAACGTGCATTTTGTTTTTCGACGCGCTCGTTGAGAGTATTGATTTTTCCTTCGAAGACCGCAAACCTGCCTTCTAAAAGGTTTCTTTGTTCGTCGAACCGCTCTAGAATATTCTGCTGTTCTTTCTTTTGGTCTCTTCTTTGGCCTTCTAGTTGTTTCAGGACATCATTCCTTTGAGTTTCTAGTTGTTTGAGAACATTCTGCTGTTCTTGCTTTTGGTCGCTTCTTTGGGCTTCTAGTTGTTTCAGGACATTTTGCTGTTCTTGCTTTTGGTCGCTTCTATGGGATTCTAGTTGTTTCAGGATATCATTTTTATTTCCTTCAAATTTGGCTAAAAGAACTGACACCATGTTCCACTTTTGCTTCTAATTCGAAAGCAAACGTATCTGGGTCTTCATTTTGTTGCTCCAGATATTCCTGCAGCCGTTTAACTAGTTCGGTTTTTACGCCTGTCCCACCTAAGCCACGTTTGCTTAGTTCGACCTTTAGCTCAGGGACAGTTATGTAAGTCTTTCAAAACTTTACTCATTTTTATTATTTTTTTTTTTTTTTATTTTTAACTTCACTACTTTACACAAAATAGTTCAATCACTGTTCACTGTTTTTATTCTCATTAAGTTTCAATCCCTTATTCTGACACAAATGTAATATTCGGCTTGGTCCGACAATTAAAACTTATTCACTTTTGTAAATAAAACACAATTTTACTTTATTTAAATTGTTCCACTTATTTATTGAACACTTCCAATTATTACCTTTCAAACACAGTCTTTACTTTCAATTATTACTTTTAAACACAGTCTTTACTTATCGCAGTTCACAACCAATAATGAACCGCTTCGCTTCCGAGCGCCTATTTATATACCTCAAATCGGTTCGAGAAATTACTAGATTCTTTTAGGCGCTGAATGTTCTCGATGCTTAACGAAGCGAGTTCTCCTCTTAATCACTAGATGTTGCCCCTTTCGAGGTTCTTGTATGCGCTGAATGTTCTCGAATTGAGTTCTCCTCTTAGCCACTAGATGTTTCTCGATGCTTATAGAAGCGAGTTCTCCTCTTAATCACTAGATGCTTAACGAAGCGAGTTCTCCTCTTAGCCACTAGATGTTGCCCCTTATTCTAAATGTTTTATTCTACGTAATGTTGTTGAAATGGGCTTCATGTCAAATAAATAAAAAATAAAACACTAAGTTTTCACGACGTTTCGTTCATGATTATGAACATCATCAGGTGTAAACAGTTTTCTATTTGGCATTGAAAAATAGGGTACAAAATTATTACATTTAAATTGAAAACAATTTCTATCAAACTTACATTTGTTACATTAAAAATTAAAAACAAAATAAAAAACAATAAATTGACTTCCTTAAATAAGAAAGTGAGTCAACACTTCACAACGTTAAATTAACAAGTAACATGCAGAAACAAAATTGTTAAACAGAAAAATATTTGTTTCAATCAGCCATTCTCGTTCCTCTTCCCTCCAGTAGGTGTTTGTATTGTGGGCTTACTTCTTCCATATCTGTTCGTCGGTTCATAGTTTTGTTTTTGTTGGCATTGATGATATGAAGCGTTTCTATGATCATTCTTTTGTTGTAATTCTCTTCTCTTTGCAGTACTTCGACGTTGTCAAGATTGGGAGAGTGGTTAAGTGATGTGCAATGTGCTGCCAGTGCTGTCTTCTGCGGTGCGTTACTTTTAATGTCTGATTTATGTCCTGCTAGTCTGTTTTTTAATTTTTGTTTTGTTGTTCCGATGTAAATTTTGTCACATTCTTCGTCAGCGTTGCCATTACAATTGATTTTGTAAATTAGGTCCGAATATTCCATTTTATCTATTTTTGTCTTTAGGTTGGTGTATAACTGTCTAGTTGTGTAGTTTGATTTCATGGCTATTTTATACTTCTCTTTGTCAAAAAGCTGTGCATTCTTAAACCTTTCAGCTATGTCTTCAATGTAAGTGAATGACTTATAAATTGGTTTTATAATTTCGTCGTCTGATGGTTGTTGTTTTTGGTTGTCTCTTTGATTTATTAATGTATTAGTTATTTTTAAGGGGAATGCATTTTGTTGTAGTATATTTCTGATTTTTATTATATTTTGTTTATGGTATTCTAAGTCACTTATTGAGAGAACTCTTTTTATGAGATTTTTCGCTGTGTTCATAATAATTTGTCGTGGATGCTTTGAGTTGTAATTAATGATTCATCCAGATGAAGTAGGTTTTTGATGGTAAGATAATCTATTGTTTATTTCTTTTTCAACTGTAAATTGTAGTTTTTTTTTTTCACAATAAAAAACTATAATTTACAGTTGAAAAAGAAATAAACAATAGATTACCTTACCTTGACACAATGTCATTAGAGAAGACGGAGAGTTAAAAATGGACTGGTATCAAAAACCTACTTCATCTGGACGAATCATTAATTACAACTCAAAGCATCCACGACAAATTATTATGAACACAGCGAAAAATCTCATAAAAAGAGTTCTCTCAATAAGTGACTTAGAATACCATAAACAAAATATAATAAAAATAAGAAATATACTACAACAAAATGCATTCCCCTTAAAAATAACTAATACATTAATAAATCAAAGAAACAACCAAAAACAACAACCATCAGACGATGAAATTATAAAACCAATTTATAAATCATTCACTTACATTGAAGACATAGCTGAAAGGTTTAAGAATGCACAGCTTTTTGACAAAGAGAAGTATAAAATAGCCATGAAATCAAACTACACAACTAGACAGTTATACACCAACCTAAAGACAAAAATAGATAAAATGGAACATTCGGACCTAATTTACAAAATCAATTGTAATGGCAACGCTGACGAAGAATGTGACAAAATTTACATCGGAACAACAAAACAAAAATTAAAAAACAGACTAGCAGGACATAAATCAGACATTAAAAGTAACGCACCGCAGAAGACAGCACTGGCAGCACATTGCACATCACTTAACCACTCTCCCAATCTTGACAACGTCGAAGTACTGCAAAGAGAAGAGAATTACAACAAAAGAATGATCATAGAAACGCTTCATATCATCAATGCCAACAAAAACAAAACTATGAACCGACGAACAGATATGGAAGAAGTAAGCCCACAATACAAACACCTACTGGAGGGAAGAGGAACGAGAATGCCTGATTGAAACAAATATTTTTGTGTTTAACAATTTTGTTTCTGCATGTTACTTGTTAATTTAACGTTGTGAAGTGTTGACTCACTTTCTTATTTAAGGAAGTCAATTTATTGTTTTTTATTTTGTTTTTAATTTTTAATGTAAATGTAAGTTTGATAGAAATTGTTTTCAATTTAAATGTAATAATTTTGTACCCTATTTTTCAATGCCAAATAGAAAACTGTTTACACCTGATGATGTTCATAATCATGAACAAAACGTGGTGAAAACTTAGTGTTTTATTTTTTATTTATTTGACCTGAAGCCCATTTCAACAACATTACATAAACAAAAAGGTCACTACCAAACAACATACTGTTTTGTTCTACTATAACACGATATTAAAAGAGATAAAGAGTGCATACACATTACAATATTATGAAGAGAGATTTGTATTTTTGTATGTAACGAATAAACTCAAAAAGTACTGCACCGATTTTAATAATTCTTTTTTCATTAGAAAGCTACATTATCACTGAGTAACATAGGCTACATTTAGTACTAGATTACTATAGAAATCTTTAGAAATTCCTATTAAAACCAACCGAGAGTGTAAAAAAATTAGCCATAAAATGTCTTTCATCGCATACGCTGCGAACAGTATTAATAATTAGCATGCTTATAACTTAAATATCTGTACCTATTTATGTCTACCCGTGTGAAGCCGGGACGGGCCGCTAGTATTCTTTATATTTTTTCATAAAATATCACAATTTTTACTCTTAATAATAGGCCATTGGTAATTGTTACTTCCGCTTAAGATGCATTTTCATCCATAGTTAAGTAATTGCACAGTGCTCAATTAATTGCAGAACCATAATTTATTATATTGCAATTTTTGAGTGATTTGAAACACACAAAAATTTAAATAATTTTTTTTTATTTAAATGATTATTTTAGTATTTAGTATTCTTAACAACATTTTCATTTTTATATTATTTAAATATTTAACAAATTGTGGTATTTTTTGTTAAATTATCTATATCTATGAAGGACGTCATTTTTAACGTGATTTGAGATACAAAAAAAAAAGCATCAATTTTGAATAGGCTAGCAACATATTATTTTTATTGTATGACTCAATTTTGCATGATTTGAAGCAAAAAGTGAAGGGAAGGTCTTCTTAAATTTTTGATAAGGCAGTGAAAAATTGGATCAAACATTTTCGATATGGTGCTCAAAACAGCTACATATATATTGTAGTATATTAACTGCACTATGTAAAGGTTATATGTTTGTGTCTAGTAAGTTTAAGATCTTTTGTTCTTAAGTTAAAAATACTGTTTGCGTCATCCTTTTTTAATAATACCTACCTGCCTAATTATTGTAAGGAAGCCCAAAAAACGTCTATTTTTTATTTTTTGTTTCAAAATAATATATGGTCAAATTTGGCAATTCGCCAATGGACTGATCACGTTTTTATCTCATTAAAAATACATATAGAAGCGCAAACAGGCTTACTCAAGATATCTGTATTTCATAGAGTTTCTGTTTTTCTAACATACTAGTCCCACCATCATTACGAATTCAAAGCATGTAGAATATGAAAAAAGGAAGCCCGATTCCATTTCGATGTTGTAAAACAATATAAACAACAACTAGTAACACAATGCGGCAAATAATAATGTACGAATAGAGCAAGTATAAAGCCAACCCTATGGGGAAGTTTCCGAATAAGGAAGGACATTAAGAATCGACAGGGGAAGTAAATTAAGTGAAATACATATGTGTGTATAGGTATATTGTAAATGTATGATAGCTAGTGTCATGCTTTTTTGAGATGTTACGTTGTTCTTAGGTATTGATGATTTTTAATGTCGAATTTAATTTAGTGACACAGAGATTGAGATGCCACCCACAACTTATAACTTTAATTCCAAGTGGTTCACTTAAAAATAATCAAAAATTGAATTTTAAGATGTTTTATGTCCAGATATTCAAGACGCTTAAAAAATTAATTTAGTTATAGTTTTTGTAGACATTTAATGTATAAAACACTGTGAATTGGAGTTTTTCCAAATCTAAGATGTTATCTGTAAAACAAAAATGATTATGTTTTTTTTTATTGTTCGGTTCGATATTTCTGCAGGTTCTTAAGAACTGGTGGACGAAAAAAGGTATTCTGAACGTGTGGACGTACGAACGTGTACACACACACACAGGCATCTCTCTATGAAGCATTTTTACTACGGGAGGGGGGGTCTATCAACCCCCGTTTAGGCAGTAGAGGCAATTTAAAAAAATATGTAGGTATACGTTAAATTAAAATATAATGGTAATACTTACAAGTTTAGTTTTTACTAAGTTTTATACATTTTATTAAAGCCAACACTTTTGTCTATTAGCTTGTTTTTAAATCAAGTCAAAACTATGCATAGTTTTTGAAAAAACTGTTTTAAACTCAAAATTTGCGCAAAAAAAATAAAAAAAGGTTTAAAGTGTAATTTTTAAAAACTTTAACATAATGTACTATGTTTTTTTGAGAATTCATTGCTCTTATTTATTTTTGATCAAAAACTGAAAACTAGATGATTTAATGTCAATTGAAAATTACCAACAAAAATATTTTAGTTAAATTATTTTTCCCTTGCTTGAGTATTTACGTAGTCTTATTTTGATAGTAATAATAGAATATGGATTAAGATATACCTAGGATAAATTAAAAAAACGTATAGTACTTAATTGTAAGTATTACCGTTATTTTTTAACTATTTTTTTCCATTTTAAGTAATAATGTTTTTAAATTGCCCCTCTCGCTTAAACGGGGTGAGAAAGATCCCCCCTCCCATAGCAAAAAATGCTTGTTTTTAACTGTTCTACAAAAATCCGTTACAATATCTTGTCGCCTGAGTTATCGTACTCTTGCCCATAGTTCGATCTTCTAAAAATGATTCTATGGTGCAAATTTCTACGTTGAATATTTTCTGTTCTATCATTCTGAACGGTATACCTAGTATTAATTTTTCAAACAAATATTTTTAATAAAAAAATATATTTTATTTAAAACGCAGATTATTACTAGTTTTACAAGTATTGATGTTTATGGTTGCGGGGTTGGAATCGGACTCCTCGTATTGATGGTCGTACTCTCCTCGAAGGTTCGGATAGCGGTAGCTATCAGCGGCGTTCGTCGGTTATAAACCATTTCATTATCTGTTGCAGATGATGGTTCATAAATTATGTAGTTTACGATGATTCCGACCCGATCTTATTTCGGGGTTGATGTCATTTTTCATCCTGGACTTGTCTGCACTTGTTGACCCGTATGGTCACCATGTGTTAACTTAGTATGGAATTGGCCTGACAAAAGAAAAAAGAATACATATAGATCACGGAACTCATGGGACTTGTGACAAAACCAAGTGTTTTGTAAGTTTTTTTTATAATAACATAACTTATATAATCCCTTAAAAATTATTGTTTCTCATTTAAATTATTTTTATATTTGTATAAAGTACATATATTAAAGCTGTAAAGAATTTTATTTTTATACCTCTTAAGTGTAAATCAAAAATATTATCGAACTACAATAATAAATAAATAATTACAATCATCAGTAAACGTTAATTTTGAATCTTGTACAAAACCAAGGTAAACAAAACATGATGAATGTAACATATAACCATTATTTATTATATTGCGTTTGCGTGTAAGGTACATTGTTAATATATAATATTAACCGATTTTAATTTCAAGATTTAGATCTTCTCATTACAGTCTTGATGGAGTTAATAACTGGAAGTATTTTAAATTTGCTTGCATAGTTTAGCGATATAGAATTGTTACAAATGGACCAAAAACATTTCGAGGGAGTGGTCGTAGGATATCCACTGCAATGAGTTCGAAATGAGCGCCGACATTGTATAACTTTAACGGAGCTACTCGTCGAAGGCTCGGTCTTTTTCTTGCATGACAAACCTTGCAACACTTACACCATACTCGCACATCTTCTGAGCAGCTGATCCAATAAAATGATCTCTGAACTTTGTTTAGGGTTTTAGCCGTGCCAAAATGACCTCCAGAAGGGCTATCGTGGACCATTGCCAGAATTTGTTGTTTTAGCTGCTTGGGTACGACAGCTTGGTAGGCCACATCGGTGCTCTGAAATTGTAAAGAATTTCGTCACGAAGACGAAAATAGCCCAGCAGGACTTTAATACGGGATCGGATGGGGAAATAGTTTCCTTTTCAGGTCTTTGTTTAAGTCCTACCCTATCTTTGACAGTTTTCAGTTGATCGTTGGCGTCTTGGAACTTTGCCATTTCATCTACGATGTTCTGATTGAATATTTTAGCGGGATCACGTTGTTCCTTGCTGTCACAATGTCGACATGATTGTTGAAGACAAGGCCTCCTAGACAAAGCATCAGCGTTTCCGTGGTCTCCCGGTCTATGTGTAACATTAAAGTCGTACTCAGCTAATTGCTCCAACCATCGAGCTAACTGACCTTCAGGTTCCTTAAAATTTATCACCCACTGTAGAGATGAATGATCCATTGGTAATGTGAAGTGACGTCCCAACAAATAGAGCTTGAAGTGTTTAACAGCTTTTATTACTGCAAGCATCTACTTCTCGTCACGTTATAGTTTATCTCTATTTTAAAAAGGTCTTGCTAACAAATCTTATAGGCTGTTCCACTCCACCGACCATCTTCGAAAGCACAGCCCCGCATATAAACTTACTAGCGTTCGCATCTAACACAAACACATGTGTTTCTTCTGGTAACGTCAATGTTGGAGCGCTGGCGCTGTCTAAACTTGATCTTATTTTTTGGAAAGCCTGTTTGCACTCGGGAGTCCAGGATAAGAGTTGATTTTTCTCGCTCAACCTAGTAAGAATCTCTGAGAATGAGCGAACAAATCTCCTGTAGTAGGCAGCGAAACCCAAACATTTCTGTACTTCTATTTTAACACTTTGGAGCTGGCCAATTAGAAACGGCCTCTGTCTTAGATGGATTGAGGATTCATCGAACTCTACTTGCCAGTAACCTGATTTAAGATCAAGAGTTGCAAACCATTTCGATCCGGCTATTGAGTCAATTGCATCGGCTCTTTGCATAGGGTAACCATCTTTTACTGTCACTTCATTTATGTAGACTGCGGTAGTCGACGCAAAAACGGAATGTTCCATCTTTCTTGCATTCGAGAACTTCTGGGGATAGCAAAGCGCTATTGACTTCCGAATGATCGCTTGAAGTGCTATGTGAGTGACCAACGAGGCGGCTACAGCTTGGACCAAGGAAGACGTCGAGGAGTCTGTTTTATTGGAATCGGCTTACAGTATTAATGTGATGCTTCGACACACTTGTGTGACCAACTTCATTGGACTCAAGGCAAAAACAGTTCGATAACGTGCCAGAAAATCATTATCTTTTATTTTTTGAGCAACATATAAAGAAGATGATAAGCAAGAAATAAGATCGTTAAGTTGTACTATGTTGGTCGAAAGTTTGAACAGTGAGTTGAATTCATTTTGGCAGGGGTCAACCTGAAGTGGAATATTTGTTCTGCAACCAAAATACGTTGAATTCCAAATCCACCAAGCATCGAAACGAAACAAGAAAGTCAACTTCAAGTATACAATGTTGGTGTATGTCAGCATAAATATTCGTTGCAAAATATTCGATTTGAAACAAAACCTCAATGGATCCTAGTATCGGAGTAAGGTGTCCTGCGATGCCCTTGATGAAAGACAATGATGGCTTAAGCTTAGAAAGTTTAATAGGTGAGAGCACTTTTAGATGGATATATGTATGAGAAGCGCCAGTATCTACGACCATATGACATGAGTAAGTCTCGATGCAACCTTGTATGTAGAAAACCTTGTGGTTTAAGCCAGCTGAATTTATAGCAGGGACTAGGTTCACGGCTGACTCCTGTCCCTCGGAGCCAGCGATCTGCAGTTTTAATTTTTGGTCTGTAGATGATTCTGATTGGATTTAAAGGCCGGTACTCTGTCATAATGAGCCTTGCGGATTTTAGTTGCCTGAAAATTTGGAGAGGCAGTAATTACTTCGATTACAAAATTGTCACCCACCTGAATATTCGGAGTCCCAGGCAAAGTTGTCAACTTGGCGCTCATGAAAGTAAAGTTTTCTGTTTAGTGAAGGACAATCTATGAGGCCATATTTTTTTACGAAGCTATACCATTTGACTTTGCCCGAATAGCGTGTTGAATCGAGAGGAAGGTTCATTTCACGGGTGTTTGTGGCTATGGACGTGTTTCCCGTTTCCCGTTTTCCGTTTCTCGAACTTTCTCTTTCATCAAATTGGGCAAGTAAAATATTTGCAGATCGCCGTGTGGCTTTGTTGGTAATACGACTCGATTCAATTTTAAGGGCAATTTCCAAGGAATCGTGGAGTAATTTAGGTTCACTTTCACGTACTAGACACTGAACTATCTGAAATGCCATCCAGAAATTGTTGAATGCATAAACTGTCGCGTACATCTCTTTTCAAAGACGGATTAACTAATCGAGCCAATCATTGGACATCGTTTGCGAATTCAACAAGTTTTTTACCGATCTTTTGATATCGGGTTCGGAATAAAGCGTATGCATTTTCGGACTGCATGGCGGCCCCAAAACGTTTCCGAAGTGCTGTTGTTACGAGTGAGTAGTTCATCAGAGTTTCGCTTTCTAATGCCCCCACATAAGAGAGGGCTGAATCTCTGAGACTTGCAGAAAAAAAAATTCCAGATTGCATGTCGGACCATTCATTAGCTTTGGAGACCATTCGTGAATGAGTCTTGTAATCTTCCGAAGGTTTTACATCAAATTCCATCAGCCGAATAAAAGGTTGTCTTGAAATACTGCCGACTGTTGTTTGTGGAAAAGTAGAAACACGCTCTTCTCGGTTCTTCTGTTGCACCGTAGCTGGTTCATGAGGCAATGTGCCTATACGAAAAGGATTATCGAGTGAAACTTGGCCTGAAAAGTTCGATGTACCGGGGTTTTCACTCGATCCACGGCTGGTTAGTTGGATAGCAGTTGGATCTTGCTACAATGGACCTAGATTCTGAGTTGACGTATTTTCATTTGGAAGCTTAGATGTCTGGATGCCACTATCAGCAAAGACGCAATTCGCAAAAGCTGTTGTATTGAGTTCTGTGCTTTCCAAATCCGATACTCGTCGAGTAAAGTTGGCTGTTAATTCGTCCAGGCGATTTCCAATGTCATGGATAGCCGTCAAGATCATGGATTTTTCGTTGTTATTACTCGGTGGTTGGCTGTTTAATGTCATGCGTTTTTATGAGAAACCCCACATCTGACACCAAACATTACAAATTAACCAAAAAACTTTATTAACTCTTAATTATAAAAACTTACTTAACCTAAAGCCAAACACGCATACAAAAATGTTGAGTTTCACATAATTATGTATAACAGAATAACAATTAATAAAAATTATGTAACAGACAGGAGATTTCAAAAACTTACGAATAGAACCTTTTTTATGAACTGCCGTTAGGAAGAAATATTTTCAAGGATCTGGGAACTTGGAACATTTTAGAGACTCTGTGAAAAAAGAAGCAATGGGTAAGAAACATGAATTATGCTATTCAATCGTGACAACGATCTATGGAAAAAACATTGAATTTAGTTATTATTTGCATGTAAACCAGAAATTATTGGAACGTGTATATCATTCAAAGTTTTCCATTTCATTTTTAGCGTTATTTTAAATAATACTAATATGCCTTTTTTATTTTTTTTTTCCATAAGTCGAACAAACAACATGACATCAGAAAACCAAAAGTTAGCTGTGAACGTAATCAACTGTTTCTCAAATTGCATAGCTGAGTATAGCGTTAATGTTGGGGTAGCTTCAGATTTGACAACAGATGATTTGTTTATGAGCCTTATTTTCCTTTGCCATTACAACAACACAAACCTATTACGATAGCTTTGGATTGCTCGCGAACGCTACGCTAAAAAAGTGTTAATATAGGTGTAAAGTAGCATTCACATGAGCGCGACCAACGTACGACGAATGAATTACAAAATGTGAGTTTATATACGTTTGAAGACATATTTCCACACAAATTCTTAACAAAACGATAGCAATGTAGTTTCTATTTGATTTATTGTGCATACTTTTACTTTTCAATATCATATATTAATAAATTTAAGAAAACAAATTTATTCGTCGCGAACAAAATTCTAGTTGATACGAACTGTCAAACTTTATTCGCGTCCCACATACCATCCACACTGCAACGAATAAATTGATCGCGTTCCACATACCATCCACACTGCAACGAATAAATTGTTCGCGCGCTACATAACCTAAAAAATCATTCTTGTGTTTTGATTTCGATGGTGAATGGTGTTCGGCTGTGGATGCACATGAAATCTTTTCCTTGTTTTGTTTATTAACAAGGACACCAATAATTTTTTTTTTAACAAATATAGCTTCGACAGCATTTTCTTAATCGGTTGTTTTCAAACAAAACACAATAATGATAAACACAAAAAAAAAAAACAATTGTCAAAGTCAAACTTCATTCGCGACGAATTAAAAACTCTCATGTGAAAGAAATGTCAAAATCGACGAATATTCGTTCATTCGTTGGTCGTTGGTCGTGCTCATGTGAATAATGCTTAACACATAGTTCTTTTATGTTTCATAGTACTTTTCATCTACAGGGAGGCGTAAGGTTGTAGTCAAAAATAAGAGGGGGAATGGTGATGCTGTTGATGAAGGTTTTAACACTTTAAGAAATCAAGATTCATTTCTTAAAATCGCAAACTTTGAAATTATGTTAACCAGGTAAACTTAAATCTTGACATTCTGACTTGTCGAACTTAATATACTATGAGTCCGATTCTATAACTGACAGTTCCACATATTTATCAGGCATTGTGTTCCCTTATCTCTTTTGATAATTATAGTAAAAACACACATTGGAAGTTAGACAGGAAATGACCGCATTCGTCATTGTAAACAATAATTTGAATATCCGCTTCACCTCCTGGCCCCAATGTATGAATTTGTTTAAAATTCTTAATTAGTGGCGATGACTGTGATTTAAATAATTGATGACGGTTGTTATTCGTTTTAAATGAACGGATATTATATTTTTCCAAATTTTCTCCAGACAATAAATTCATATTTCTTTGTGCGGAAAAGTAACAATAATAATTAAAGTCAATAAATTCCTTTAACGAATACAGCAGAACGAGAGGGTCGAACTAGGGTGTAGTTCCCCTGAGAGGAACTTCTCTCATTATTGCTAGGTTAACTGATGACATGGAAATATTGGTGTTGCTATAATGGTTGCTTGTGTTAGAATAGAAGTGGCTCCACATTGCAATATAAAAATTCGTGTGGCGCCAAACGTCGGTGGTGAAAGGAGTTTCGTTCATCAGTTATAATTCGGCAAGTTGATGTTGTATGTATACATAGGTGGGTATTTTTTTTTCAATGCTCAGCTATGCTTGGCAGGCTGCTGTCGCCATTAACATCGGTAAGGAAGTTTTATTTTTACTACTAGGTTGGCGCCAGGTAACATTCTGCGTTGTCGTTACCCAATTCCTCTTAAAACAATACATACAAACAATTCGGTGAATTTTGTATAAGAGTATATTATGTTTTTGTCTCTTTTATTAAAAAAATTGTATGTCGCAATCCGCAAGGTTTTTCCCGCGGAGTCCACGTGGTTTTATACCAATTAAAACAAACAAAGCCTTTTAATTTTAAAGTACCTGCGGGTATATGGATTTGAATTGTTTAGTGATATATGTATGTAGGTACCTAAATGTTTTTTTTTTTTTTTTTATAGGGAACACATCATCCTCATTCATTGGAAATGTTTCCAGATGAGAGTGAATAGATGATAAGCACCCGCAAAGGTTTTTAATTTACGCAAATGGCTTAGTTATCGATTCAATTTGAGAAAACTCCATTATTATTGGAACACAACTCCCTTCAAGTGACTGCCTCGTTTGGCATTGCAGTAGATCATTCTTACACTTCAATTATTTGAGACCTTGGAGATGGTTTTGGTCTGAAAGTAGAGTATGGATTGCTTGGATACTGTCGGACTAAAGTACTTGATTATTTGTAAATTTGGCCTACCAAGATATATTTTTAACAAATTGCCTGGATGATTTGAAGAATTACGGTTACTTTGGCGACAAGATATAATAACGGTTTTTAGTTAAGGGGCTTAATACAAGCATTTTTCACTATGGGAGGGGAGGTCTAATTCCCCTCGTTTAGGCGGGAGGGGCAATTTTAAAAAAACTGACTGAACATTAAAAAAAATAACGGCAACACTTACACTTATAAATTATACCTTTTTCAAAAGCCAGAACTCTAAAATTTATAATTAATCTATATATATAAAAATCAATGCCACTTTTCGTTGTAATGTTATAACTCAACAATGCCTTTACCGATTTGGATAATTTTGGTCTTGAATTATTCGTGGAAGTCCAGAGAAGGTTTGTACGTAGAGAAAATTTGAAACAAAATCTTGAAAAAGTGTTAAATCAACATCTTTCTATACTCCCATATACAAACAATTTGTACTAATACTTAAAAGCCAATTTGAACCTTTTGCAAACAATAGAAGATAAAAAAAGTGACGTTAGTTCTGTCAAACAAATTTAATGTCATCATATGTCATTTCATTTTATCAGCGATAATTATTGCTTTTTGTGTTTATATTTTCCAAAATATTGTTGAGTTATTGCTTTGTGTTTATATTTTCCAAAATATTGTTGAGTTGTTGAGTGAAGGTAAAATGCCACGAGCAAGAAGACCAAACATAGGCCGACGAACGCGTAATGCAAATCAAATGGCATTATTAAGACGATTTCAGACTACAGATGAACGCGCACAAGCTAATGCATCGCAGCGTTGACCCTGTACCTGTACTTGGTCTTGCACGGCGGCGATCACGAATACATCGTGCTGTTTTGGATGAAATGCTGCGTGCTGCTTTTAATTAAAATAGTCAGATTGATTATAGTATGTACGGATACATTGGAATGATGGACGCAATATGTCCACATTTTGATACGGCTAACTTTCAAGGTGAAAGCCCGGCATGTGTTGTGCTGATGTGCTAATGTGAGATTGCCAACATTAGAAACTCCGCCCAAACCATTGTATTCATTTATTTTTGGGACATCTCAAACGTCGAAGCAGTTTTTGAGTAATATTCAACAATACAATTCGGCTTTTCAAATAACTTCTTTTGGTTTTATTAAAATTATTAGAGATTCCAAATTCAACAAAAACATGTATATGACATAATCATGCAAGCCGTTTCCAATAACGCAGGTGGATTATATTTCTTGGGTGCACCTGTTGGTACAGGCAAAACTTTCGTTTTACCATTGATTTTAGCGACTATTCGATCGGAACAGAAAATTGCATTTGCACTTGCATCTTCGGGAATTGCTGCTACATTATTAGAAGGTGGTGGACCGCACACTCAGCATTAAAATTGTCATTGCATGTACAGGTGATTGAAACTCCAACTTGCAATATTTCGGGAAATTCTGCTATGGTAAATGTTCTGCGATTAACGTCAATTATTTTATGGGATGAGTGCACAATGGCGAATAAAAAATCAATAGAAGCATTTAATCGAACAATGCAAGATTTACGCAGTAATCGCAATAGCTTTTTGGTGGTGCTCTGATATAGCTGTTAGGGGACTTTCGTCAAACATTGCCTGTCATTCCTCGATCAATTTCTGCTGATGAAATAAACGCCTGTTTGAAGTCATCAGTTCTTTGGAGATATGTAGGAAAATTGACACTGAACATTAATATGCATATTCACCTACATAATGACGCAACTGCACATGAGTTTTCAAAACAATTGTTAGAAATTGGTGATGGCAAAATACCAATCGACAGTACCAACGGATTGACCACTTTACCGAACAATTTTTGTACAATTGCGCAATCTATAGATGAGTTGATTGAATGTGTTTTTCCGAATATTCTTCAGAATTACAGAAATCATGATTGGTTGAGAGAACGCGCCATTTTTGCACCTAAGAATATTCATATAAATGCCATTAATTTTTTACCCTTCGGGTAGGGGTTAAGAATTTACCCGAAGTGAGGTATGCTTGTCGTAAAAGGCGACTAAAATCCAATCTCCGTATACTGAGAACTACATAAGTATACAAAATATGCAATGGAAAAAACAAATAGATTAATTACCCCAGGTGGAAAGCCAGTTTCTCTG
This sequence comes from Eupeodes latifasciatus, assembly GCA_920104205.1. Classification (NCBI taxonomy): domain Eukaryota; kingdom Metazoa; phylum Arthropoda; class Insecta; order Diptera; family Syrphidae; genus Eupeodes; species Eupeodes latifasciatus. The sequence goes on from OV049925.1 coordinate 75,082,466, forward strand.
GCAAATCCATCCTCTTCGGAGGCAGGCTCTACGGATTCTGGGGAGAGCCATTTATTGCATTTGATAAATCCTTTCGCGAAAGCGCATAAGGTCCCTCGATCACCTCCATCTGTACCGAGAGTTACCGGCAGAAAGAGTCCACCGGTTGTGCCAAAAGGCACTAAAAGCGACTCACCGAAAACAAACAGTTTTGAGCAGGACAATTGTGAACTGCAAAAGAAGCTGAACGAAATGATAAGACTCTACGAAGAGCTTAAAAAAGAAGTCGAAAGTCTTCGTGAAGAGAACAAGATGTTAAAAACTTCTGAAAACATGAAAGTAAATACTCTAAGTCCACAACATCGAGATCGGCACGAATATGAAACTGATGAAGATGAACTTGCTCGGGAAACTGAAAAAAGTAGACCTTGTAAAAAACGGAAGGCTGAACATTCGCCTAAGTTTCAAAATCAGCTAAAACAAAATAAAATTACACGGAAAGATCAGTTTTCTGCGAATAAGAAACTTCCTCCACCGATAAACATCGTTGGTCAAGCGGATTATAACAAAATTCTTCCTATTCTAAAAGAAACGGCGCAAAAGAATTTCAAAGCTACATCCACTCACAATAATACGTGGAAAATTAACGTAAATGATTCAGATTCTTATAGAAAACTGTCGAAAAAACTCAGCGATGAAAAAATTGAATGGTATAGTTATTCAATTAAAGAAGAAAGACCTTTATGTGTAGTAGCTAGAGGACTTCATCCCTCTTGTTCAAAAGAAGACATCCTTTCGGACTTAAAAACCAAAGGCTTTAAGATTCTTGACGCAACAAATCTTTTGAAGCGAGAAAAAGGAATCGAAACCGCTTATATAAAACGCGCTCTTCCGCTTTTTATTCTAAGTTTCGATAAAAATGAAAATGTAGACAATGTTTATAATATTAAAACTATAATGAATATTGTTGTAAAAATCGAACCACTAAGAAAGAACAAACGCCTTATTCCTCAGTGCAAGCGATGTCAAGGTTTTAAACATACAGCAGCTTATTGTCAGAAGGACCCCGTTTGCGTTAAATGCGCGGGAAAGCACATGACTGATGTATGCCGTCTTAAAAAAGAAACTCCGGCTACATGCGCGAATTGCAAAGGTAATCATCCAGCAAATTACCGTGGCTGTGAGGTCGCAAAGGAAATGTTAAAGAGGCGCGAAGAATTTAGTAAGAAAACTAAAAAAAATACCTCAAAGCAAAACAAAGAATTAAAATTAAAAACCAAGACTAATACTCAAGCGTCGAGTAAAACGGACGGGAAAAATAATGAAAACGTTTTACCCTCAGAAAACATAAAAACAAAAAAGACGAACACGTACGCTCAAGTCACGGCGCCCGAAAAACCTAAAACTATTAAACCTGACTCCGTTCAAAATGTATTTTCCCTTATACTTGAACGATTAGAAGAACAAGGGAGAATTAACACAATTATTCTTGAGAAATTGGACAAATTTGAGTCGGCGGCTCTTAAAACACCAAATTTACCGTAAACATGGATCAGTTGTCCCAACAACTTAAAATAATAACATGGAACGCGAACGGACTTACCGCAAAAATCGAAGAACTAGAAACGGTTCTACTTAACGAAAGAATAGATATTTGTTTGATCTCTGAGACTCATTTGAAAAAAGACTCAAATTTAAGTATTAAAGGTTATTCGGCTTACCACGCATGCCATCCATCCGAAAGAGCAAGGGGTGGTTCTTCCGTATTTATCAGAGAAAATATCAATCATTCGTTTGAGATAAATATCGAGCTCGATACAATGCAAGTTACTTCCGTTAGCATAAAAGTTAGACACGTATTTTTTAATATTGCGTCTATTTACTGTCCTCCTCGGTCCAAGATAGACAAAAACGATTTTAAAGATCTTTTCAATGCTTTAGGTCCAAAATTTATTATTGGCGGCGACTTCAATTCTAAACATTCATTTTGGGGATCACGTTGCATTTCGACGAAGGGTAGACAACTCTACAAAGCGGGTATTGAATGTAACGTTGAATTTTTCTCATCAGGAAAACCAACGTATTGGCCAACCGATACAGCGAAAACACCCGATCTTGTTGACTTTTTCATCGCAAGAGGAATGAACAGAAAATATATGACAGTAGATGATAACTTCGATTTTTCTACGGATCACTCGGCCGTTATCTTAACAATAAACAGTAACGTAATCGAAAAAGAAAAGCCCCTAATTTTAACAAATAATAACACAAATTGGGATAAATTCAAAGAAGATTGCGAAAATAGAATTATACTGAACGTTTCTTTGCAAACTCCGTTTGAGTTAGAAGATGAAACAGAAAAAATTATAAATATTGTTCAAGAAGCAGCTTGGAATAATACTCCGATCTGTAGTAAAAAGTCAAGGCAATACGAAGAAAAAATTCCAGAAGATATAAAAGAATTGATACGCGAAAAACGAAAAGCTCGAAAAGTATGGCAGCAATCACGTGCTCCTCAGCATAAAAGTGTCGTCAACTTTTTATCAAACAAGATTAAAAATTTGTTACGAGATTTTAAAAACAGCGAGAATTCTGCCTATCTTGAAAGCCTAACAGCAGACAAAAAAACGAATTATTCTCTTTGGAAGACGATAAAAGGTATTAAAAAGCCTCAAATAATGTCGGCACCTATTCGAAAAAATAATTCTGAATGGGCAAAAACTGATAAGGAAAAGGCGGATTTATTTGCTAAGCACCTTGAGGAAACGTTCAAACCTTTCGATGGTCAAGAGCTTCTGACTAATGACGGAGAGCTCCAACCAGCGCCGGACAATTTTTCTATTAGGAATATTACTTTGACTGAACTTGTCCAGGAAATAAAACGGCAGAAAAATAATAAAGCTCCTGGCTACGACCTGATTAACGGTCGTGTCCTCAAAGAGTTGCCTAAAAAAGCAATGGTTAAGCTCTTACAGCTCACTAACGCTGCTTTAAGACTTGCTTACGTACCCACGCAATGGAAAGTCGCCGAAGTAATAATGATCCCCAAACCGGGTAAGCCACCGAATGAGAAAAAATCGTATAGACCAATTTCTCTCTTACCAATTATATCTAAAATATTTGAAAAATTGCTTCTTAAACGAATGCTACCAATTATTGAAGAAAAACGTTTAATTCCCGACCACCAATTCGGTTTCCGGAATAATCACTCGACAATTGATCAGGTTTACCGAATAACTAACGAAATTGAAAAAGCATTTGAAGAAAAAAAGATTTGCTCAACTGCATTTCTTGACGTTTCTCAAGCTTTTGACAAAGTTTGGCATGACGGGCTAAAATATAAATTAAAAGTCTTTCCAGAACAAATATATAACATTCTTGAATCGTACCTAGAAAATAGATTCTTTCGAGTTAAGCAAGGAACGGAGTATTCGGAGTTTAAAGAAATAAACGCTGGGGTTTCCCAGGGTAGCGTCCTTGGACCGATTTTGTTTGTTCTTTATACCCGAGATATACCCCAAACAGAAGGCACAACTTTAGGCACTTTTGCCGATGATACAGCTGTACTCGCAATATCTGATTCAATAGAAACGGCAACCTCTAAGCTTCAAAAGGCATTAAATAGCATTTCAGATTGGACAAAGAAATGGCGAATTGCTCTTAATGAAACGAAATCGACGCACACTTTTTACGTATAAAAAAGTATATAACTTACCTATTTATATAAATTCTGTGCAAATTCCATACGCTAATGAAGCGAAGTATCTAGGCATGACTCTAGACGCGAAACTTAAATGGAAAGTTCATGTAAAAAAGAAACGCGATGAACTCGAAAATAAACTCCGCGAATTGACATGGCTTATTGGAAAATATTCCAATCTAAGCGTTTATAACAAGCTTCTTATTTATAAGCAAGTACTGAAACCAGTTTGGACGTACGGTATACAACTTTGGGGTTGTACCAACGAAAGAAATATACAAATTTTGCAAACATACCAAAACAAAGTACTTAAAATAATAGTAAATGCTCCATGGTATGTAAGAAATAGCGACTTACATAGAGATTTAAATATAAAATATGTGGAAAACGAAATTAAAAAATTTGCTACAGAGCTAAGATCACGACTTAGAAATCATAGTAATAACTTAATCCAACAATCTGTTAGCGAGGCGTTCGTTTTTCGGCGTCTGCACCGAACAAGACCTTCTGATCTAGCGCAAACAAATTAATCTCTCCACTCGAATTTTGTGGAATCTTCAGGTCCTCTCGTTGGGGAGCTTCCTGACAAAACGCGAACAAAATGACGCTAAAACTACTTGTTAAGCTGGACTTAGTTGTAGTAATAATATAGAAGATAAGGGAGGTGAGTTTTAGTCAGTAAAAATCTGACACTACTATAAGCATCGGGCTTATAGTGTCTCTGAAGATTTCTCACCTTCCTGCGGAAAAAAAAAAAAAAAAATTAATTTTCAAATTCAAGCGAAACTGCCAACAGTAGTCAAGACATATAAATCAATTGACAGTGTTATGAATCAAGATGAGACATAAATAAGGCCCAAGGCAAACACTTCACGTTTTTGGTGTCAATTTGGAGGAATCATGTTTTTCACATGGCCAACTTTATGTTGCCTGTTCCAGAGTCGGTAGCCCCAACTGTTTATTTATTCATGCTCCAAATGGAAAAACAAAAATTATTGTTTATCCAACTGTTTTAGACTAACCCATATAGACCCACCATAGTAAGAGTACCCAATTCTTTTTTATTTTTTAGTTTTTACTCTTTGCTGACAAATATAATATAAACAATATATCATTTGGACTTTTAAATAGCTAACAATTTAAAATATTTTTTTGTTTGAATAAATGAACTTAATAATAAATTTTTTTATAACTACATATGCCTTATACGTAGCGAAGCACGTACCGGGCCGCTAGTTTTAAATAAAGTTGTTTCAGTCAATACTTTTTGAAATCTACCAAAAACCATTATTTTGTCTTGGCATTTAAGTTATCGTACTCATGTCCTTAATTAAATTCGATTGAAAAAATGGGAAACAAATCACAAAAGGTCTTGTTCATAAGAAGATAGCATGTCGTTATAAAACTGTTTTTGCTATTAAGAAAATATCAGAAAGCCTTTGAAATATTACAAATGTTACTTAATCAAGTAAGACGAGAGGCAAAAGTCTGGGTTCTACTATATAACCAATTTATTCCGTTGAGAACTAGGGCCTAGTGACTTACAACTCTCAACCATTCCTGTGTGCGAGTACATACTGTTTTCAGGGATGGAGGGGACCTACAGTTTTAAGCCGAATCCGAACGGCAAATTTGAGAAAGCACTTTTCATGACAAAAATTACTCTTGGAGAATTTGTCAATTCCTCGCAAGAGGCAGTACCCTTGAAAAATACTTTAGAAGGCATAGGCAGGGATCGAACTCAAGACCTCTGGCATGACGGTCCAACGCACTAGCCATCATGCCACGGGTACTAATCAATTTATATTGCCTAATTTTTCTGTCCATGAATATTTACCACTTATTCCATAGAAATGCCCAATCTACCTTATTAATTTTGCATCAAATTTTATAACAATCCTTGATTATCTTTTAATAACCTACAAACGTTTGTAATGTTTGATTTGTATATTCATTTAAACACACTTTTCTTTGGCCATATTTAGTACCTATAAGATTTTAGATTTTTTAATAGTAATCATCGTTCAACTGAACGGCACTCATTTCTGAATGTGATATGTACATTTTTTTAAGAACAAATTGAAATATTTCTTTTTTTAACCATGCACTTAATTCATTGTGCAAAGGATAAAAATAATTGCACAGAGTTGGTTGAAGCATATTTCAACCCAAATTTTAGAGCATTCTGATCCACCCATCCATCAATTACCAGCATCAGAGAAGCAGCTTTGAACTAAAAACACCAGAATACCAAAACAATAAAGCATCCAAAATGGTTATTTTTGATTCCCAAAACAATGCATCTCCGAAAAAATTTCGAATTTTCACACTCCGATGGAACAAAAATTCATTAAAACTTTTTATTATTTCACATTTCGGACATTTATGTGACGTGACGAAGCCATGTATTCCCTCATTCTCTTACAAAGTGAGCCCCCTGTTTTTGTCCTACCCGCCTTCATAAAACGAAAAAGAAAGAAGTGTGATTCACAGTGAAATTGAAGTTGAATTTCGTGGGGTTTCCAAGCGGTGCTGAACAGTGGCGGGCGATACGAATCCCGAATGAGAGTACAAAAATCCGGTAAATGGTAATTTGTTCGCAGATCCTTTGGATGCTTATATGAGATTTTTGTATGTTTTTATCCTTCGCTGAGCAATTGGATTAGCGCATTGGGTGTAATTAATGATATAATTATTTTTCCACAAATTTATTGCAGCCCAGAGATAAAACTTACATCGAATATGCATACATATGCACATATACATTTGCATTAATATATTTTATAGGTAGTTCAATAAAATTATGTTTCAAGATTTATTTGGTGACGTGAAATAGTACCAAATGAAATAACACCGGCAACGGCCTAGTCACTGATAAAGCATCGGTTCCCATCGATCACCGAAATCAAGCATCAGTGAGCGTGGTTAGTACTCAGATGGGGGACCGTCTCGAAACCTACCGCGTGCTGTTGTCATGTGTTCTTTCTTTCTGTTGTTCTTTCTCTTCTGTCCTTCTGTCTTGTATTAATGTCTTGTGTTGTTATCACCTTATATAGTCTAGTCGCTCAAGGTGCTGTGTTCTCTACTCTGTACATTTATGTGCTGAGTAGTGTGTAATGTAATGTAATGTAATGAAATAACACCAAATTTCAAATTTGGCCTTATTTCGTTGTTCAAAACGAAATAAAACCAATTTGGCTTTATTTCGATTTATAAAAAGAAATAAGGCCAAACAAATAATGGAAACAACGCCGAATTTTTAAAGTTCACTTTTTTTACATACAAAACACGCAAAAATGGTTGATTTATTGTCTAGAACAGCTACTTTTGCTAAAAAGTTTTTTTTTTTGAATTGATAGCACGGCGCACTAAAAGCTAGGTATGTAAGGGGGGGCATGCTGCCCCCCTGCAACCCCCTGCTAGGGATCACTATAGGATTTGGGGTGGGTGCGAGTTTGGGTATATGCAAAGAACTTTTGCATTTGAGCACTAAAATCAAAGAAATTCCCAACAAAAAAAAAGCAAGTATGGCTCACAGTTATGAAAGAATCACAACGCATTCGTGTTCTTGGTAACGTGAAATAACGCCAAATGAAATAAAGCCAAATTCAAAAAATTTGGCATTATTTCGTTTTTGAAAACGAAATAAGGCCAAACTTTCAATTTGGGTTTATTTCGCTTTAGAAAACGAAATAATAGCAATTTGGCATTGTTTCGATTTAAAACTTTGCAGAATTAGAAAAAAACATAAAGTAAAATTATCTTTTCTTATTCCATGGAGTAGTTTTCCTAAACACGGGAGCTGAAATAACTAATTTTATGTATATTTTCTTTATAAATACGGGGTTAAATATTTAACTATCTTGTAATATGAAGGTACAGTACATAAGTCGAAATACTAAAAACACATTTTACTTAAAGCAAATGTGGTATTGACAGCCGGCGATCCCCTGTTGAATCTTCTTACGGCCTTGAAATAAATGAATCGAATGTATAGTATTTGTCATTCATATGAAAACTTTTTATGAAAGAAACCACAAGGAAATTATGGCTTACAGAAATTATACCCGAAAAAAAGCCAGAATTTTTTTTCTGTAAAATTTTAAAAAGATTCGGATAATTTTTTGAAAAATAAGCAAATAAATTCAAAGAAAAAAAAGAAAGCAAAAGAGAAACTAAGCCAAAAATGGTTTTCTACCTACGACGAGGTGACGATTTTTTTAGAAGCAACTACAGTAGGGATGAACCCATATCTCGTTGCATCAAAGTGACAAATAGTGTTTTACACTCCATTGATATATTTCAACTCTGTTCAAGAGATAGTTTTAAATTTTAAAAGATATGTCATGCTTGTTTTGCTATCTAATCAACACATACATACATTACATAGTTACTTAAATTCATATTTATTTATTTATTTATTTACTAACGCCGATTGTACATATTTATACATATTTATTATTATTAATACTATTATTTTATTATTATATTTATTATATAAGTAGTAATCTTTAAGAGATTGTAAAACTCTGCTTGATGAAATAAACTATAACTATACCTAAACTATAAAATCAAATACCTAATTTATATTCTGCAAAATCCCCTCTCTGATATATGTACATAAGTTATGCAAATTTTAAGCTATGCAATTCAAGATCGTTGCCACACAGGGCTGTCGAAGTACTGCAATAGCAGTATTTGTACTGCAATTTGTTTTTGCGTACTGCCGTACTGCTCACATGCCAAAAGTACTGCTTTTTTTAAATTCACCAAATTGCTTTGATTGCTGAACTCATCCATCTTAAATTCCCAGAATTTTTTTCTTTCAACCCGGAACGCTAAAAAAAAATCCCACATTTTAAGTAAAAAGAGAAGTCCGATCACTATTCATACCTATCAGCTATAGTCATTCCGTTCTATCTCCTTGTTGTTTTGGGATTTTCTGCAATGGTAAACTTAAATACACAAACTTCATTATCATTTTCAATTTCAAGTCCATTGCATATTGTTTGTATCGTTTTGCAAATTTTTCGAAAAAAAAACTTATATATAATTACTTAGACCTATGTATATCTATTTAAAATAAAAATATCATGGACAAGTAAGTTTCGTTGTATTTTATATATTATTTGATACATTTCATTGAAAATTCTTAGATTAGAAATCTAATTGTTTGAATTATTATATAAGTCTTTGTAAAGCTATTAAGAAACGGTTTGATTTTGATGACACAGTGCTTAATGAAGTGCAAAAACTTAACCCTAAAAATTTAAGTGAAAGTCTAGTTGACTTAATAGCCTTATTTCCAAACATTGCAAGAGATCTAGAAGTAGAAGATTTGGACTCTGAATGGAGGGCTATTTTAAACTGCAATGAGATGTCAAAAGAACATGATTTGAAAAAGTTTTGTCACGATGTATTTTTGGCAAAAAATGGCTTGGGAGAACTCCGTTTTCCAAACTTAAAGGTTTTTGTTGGAAATTTACTTGCTCTACCACACAGCAGTGCAACCTGCGAGCGGATGTTTTCAAGTGTTAATTTAATAAAAACAAAAACCCGAAATTGCCTCAATGTTTCCACCGTATGTGGAATTCTTTCAGCAAAGTCTTTGTTAGGTGACTATAGCACACATCAATGGCAACCTTCACCAAATTTATTAAAAAAATATTCGAAAACTTAATGAAATAAAAAAAATATAGTAATTTACTGAGTTTTGCAGTACAATTTTATTTATTTTTTCAAAGAATACAAAAATCCTAATAAATGCGCTAGTATATGTACCTAATCAAAAATATATATGTTTTTAAAAATAATATTAATATACATATATGTTTTTAAAAAAATGTAAAACATTTTAAAAGCCTTGTCAAAACTTGTTCCTTTTATTTAATTTTAAATTGTAAGCTTTATACATAAGGTATTTGTTTTAAAATTGAAACATAATGTACTTAATTTAACCAAAAAAATGAATTCTTGTTACCTTCTTTTAATCTTTTATTATTTAATACAAAAAATGTATACAAATTTCCTGTTTTATTTGCTGTACTGCCCCGTACTGCTATATTTTTCTGAAAGTACTGCAGGATCAAAAAGTGAAACGACAGCCCTGTTGCCACATACACAGATTAATTTATAGCCAACCTTGAAATAACTCGCATATATCGATGAAAATTAATACAGACATACATAATTATGAGAAAAATCGATATTTTTGACATTTGATATTTTTCGAAATTTTCGAATTATGCCCAGGTTTCATGAATTGTATGGATTTTGACTGGACTGTTATCGAAAATACTTCCCTTCCTTTCTTCGATGACGTCGTTCAATAATTGTTTTACTGCAAGTCGGATGATGTTACAAACACCTTGTTTGTTTAAATACCGAGATATAGTAATTACAGATCCGATTCTTCATTGCAGGTTATGAGGTAGTAATGTAGGAAATTCAATACAATGATCATTGAAATTTGGAGCAATACTTACACAATGTTATATTGCCGCCGTCACCATTCTTTGTATTTTGTCAGTATCATTTTAAAGGCAGAACACTCTAACCCTGCATAAAAATTATTTTGCTTCATTTTTCGTTTTAATTCATACTTTTATTATGATTAATTTAATATTATGTAGATAGAATAGAGTAATCGTCGGACTTCGGACTAGTACATGTTCAAAAGTGAACAGTTAAACCTATTAAACTTTTTAAATTTAAACTTTTAGAGAAAACTCTTGTCACAAAATGCATGTTTTATTGGTTGTATTAAGTACTAACCTAGAAAGAAAACAATGTTTCGATGACAGTGTTCAAATTTGCTCTTCAACCTCTGTTTTTTTTTGTTCATTAACTTAGATCTTAACTTTGAAAAAAAAAGACTCTAATGTGGCCCAAACTAATAACTCTCCATTGGTGCCAAATGATATCTTTTCATAGCTAAATTTGAAAAACTTAAGACATTCCAGACATAACATGAAGTAAGGTGTAGGTTTTTAAATAACATAATAGTTATCTTAACCTTAAATTTACACATTTCAAGGGCTAAAGTGACAACTTTAGTTAATAAATTATGTTATAGCACTGTTTTCTTAGGTATAGTCTAACTATTTGGATGATTCCCTACATATTTAAGAGCTAAAACACAATAGTTTAAAGGGTTTTTGTTGCTTTCACGCAGAAACGTAACAAATTGTTTTGAAGCGGAACTTTTTTCCCAAAAATAATATATTCTTTTTTTTTTTTTTAGTACCCGTAGCGTGATGGTTAGTGCGTTGGACTGTCACGTAAGGGGTCTTGGGTTCAATCCCTGCCTGTGCCACCTAACTTTTTTTACGGGTACTGCCTCTTGCGAGGAATTGACAAATCCTCCAAGAGTAATTCTTGTCATGAAAAGTGCTTTCTCAAATTAGCCGTTCGGATTCGGCATATAAACTGTAGGTCCCTTCCATCTCTGACAACATTACTCGCACACAGGGATGGTTGAGAGTTGTAAGTCACTAGGCCCTGGTCCTTCATGGACTGTTGCGCCACCTAAAAAAAAAAAATATATTCTTTTTTTGTTGTTGCCATTTCTATTAATGGGAAAAACGCTACAAAAAGTTAAAAACATAGAAAATGAGAAAGAATATGATATTAAAAATTTTGTAGCTTTTTTCACGTAGTTTTTTTTTTAACTCAATTTACGGTAGTCTATGTTATTATCGTTATCAGTCTGCTTACTCGTTGATACCAGAAAATATTTTGATCTTAAAGGAGTCAATAAAACTTAAAAATTGTAGAGAGAAAAATGTTTGGTTCTCGAATTTAAGGAAATAGGTTCATTTAAGTACATAATTTGTCTAAAAATTAAATAAAAACAAATTAAAGGAAACAAATAAGTTGGGAAGGAACTTTGGTGTGGCGCTCACGTTTCTGAATCTCTTTTCTATTCAGTTCTTAGGAGATTCAAAGCTTTTATATTAACGTTCATTGTGTTTTCAATATAGTTTAACAAAAGTGTTACTTTTGCTGTTTTGGGGACTATTTTTATTCTTGAAATAAATTATTAGTGATTATAAATATACATTTTACATTTAAAAAATGTTCACCATGAGAAATCAAGTTTTGTAAAAAATAATTATTATTTTTTTAAAAATCAAAAAATAATGACATTTTTGATGGTGACGTGAAATAGTGCCAAATGAAATAACACCAAATTTCAAATTTGGCCTTATTTCGCTGTTCAAAACGAAATAAAACCAATTTGGCTTTATTTCGATTTATAAAAAGAAATAAGGCCAAAAAAATAATGGAAACAACGCCGAATATTTTAAAATTCAAAAATGTTTGATTTATTGTCTAGAATAGCTACTTTTGCTAAAAAGTTTTTTTGAATTGATACCACGGCGGTTCTAACAGCTAGGTATGTAAGGGGGGGCATGCTGCCCCCCTGCAACCCCCCTGCTTGGGATCACTATAGGATTTGGGGTGGGTGCGAGTTTGGGTATATGCAAAAAACTTTTGCATTTGAGCACTAAAATCAAAGAAATTCCCAACAAAAAATAGCAAGTATGGCTCACAGTTATGAAAGAATCTCAACGCATTCGTGTTCTTTGCATATACCCAAACTCGCACCCACCCCAAATCCTATAGTGATCCCAAGCAGGGGGGTTGCAGGGGGGCAGCATGCCCCCCCTTACATACCTAGCTGTTAGTACGCCGCCGTGCTATCAATTCAAAAAAACTTGTTTTAGCATAGAGAGAAAACAAAAGATAATTTTAATTTATGTTTTTTCCTAATTCTGCAAAATTTTAAATCGAAACAATGCCAAATTGCTATTATTTCGTTTTCTAAAGCGAAATAAACCCAAATTGAAAATTTGGCCTTATTTCGTTTTCAAAAACGAAATAATGCCAAATTTGTTGGATTTGGCTTTATTTCATTTGGCGTTATTTCACGTCACCTTTTTGATACATCAAAAATCATTATCATCATCAATTTGATCATTTGATCATCGACAAAAGCTTGAACAGAAGGAGAAGATTATTAGTTCTTGAGAAAACTAAAAAACAAAATAACTGTTTTATGAGGGGTACCCTTCTGGAGCAATACCAAGATATGTTTTTCTTGTTGAAAGAACCCAAATTAACAACAAAAAATTAAGAGAAAGTTTTAAAAAAATCTATCGGTTATTTTTCGTATTAAAAAATGATAAAAAAAACCTTACGCTAATCGGCTGAAAACCTTAATTTCAATCGACACAAAGGTTTGGGCTGTAGGGGCCAGGACAGACTGACGGAATCGGGGGACACACTTTTTTCGACTTTACTGGTTTCAGGAATTTAAAGGCAACTTAATATAAAATTCATGATCTCTTATTCAAGGTTTCTTTTTAAGTACCTGAATATTTGCTCTTTTTCTTAGAAACAATTTTATGAAAATAATTTAAAGCATAACTAAAGTTTTTCCAAATTCTAAATTGCGTAAAAACAAAGATTTTCGTTGTTTTTTACCACTTTTTGGTGAATATCGTATAATTTATACAACAAAAATCTTCAGATGACATGTTGGGGTTTTGGAGTTTCAATTAGGCAAAAGTTACTGAATTTGTGCTCCGTTTTTGGAATAGGACTGAATTTCCGATTCATGTCATGTTATGTTCTTGGTTCAGTCCTCAGTTAAAAGCAGTACTTTTAGCAACTAAGTTTAGAGAAGTAAAATAAAAATTTTGTTTTCATGTAAAAAAAAAGCGTGGCGTGCTTTCCTATTAGACAATGCCCGGTTATGACACCTATTATCGAGCTTACATGCGATCTGCCTGGAGATAGCAAGCACCTTGATCGCTTTAAATCTAGTGTTGGCCAGATGTTTTTTGTGACCTGACACGTGGTGCAATAGTTTACAAGTAGCGATTGGTATGCCAACATTTGCCAAAAGTGGTAGAATGGGCTGTACTGTACCGTTCCTGGCGATTTCATCTGCCTTACCGTTACCTGGAATGTCTCTATAGCCCGGCACCCAGCAAAGGTGAATATTAAACTGTTGTGCCATCTCCATTAGAGATGATCGACAGTTATGGACTGTTATAGAGTTTGTAGAGACAGAGTCCAGAGATTTGATAGCGGCCTGACTATCTGAGAAGATACGGATATCAGATGTTGATATCACATTTTAAGCCAGGACAAGACTTCTGTTATCGCCAAAAGTTCCGCCTGCAACAAGCTATAATGATTGGGAAGGTGGAATAATAGTCTTAATTTAAGTCGTTCAAAGTACAAACCTTCACCAACCACTTCTTTTGTTTTGTATCCATCTGTATAATAGTGGCTTGAGTCGTCTTCCAGGAATGCCCTATACTCCCAGAAAGATCTGGAAGGTATATAAATCTGGAAGTTTCTGTCGAATTGCAGTTGGGGGATGGTGTAGTCTATGGAATTGATTCTAAATACCTAAGAATTACGGAGTGGCCAATGTTGTTGTTAATCCACTGCGACGAAGCTTTGAGGCGAATAGCAGAGTTTGCAGCTATTTGTTTGCTGAGTATATCAAGAGGTGTTAGGTAGGGTAGGGTGTCCAGTGCCGCAGTGAGGTCGTGCGAAGCGATCCGCTTATCCATAGGCAAGATGAACGTTTGACTTTATTTAAAGTATACCACCACCTTGCGGTGTCCCTCTACTAACGAGTCTTCTGGCAGAAAAGTTTGCACAGTTTTGAGTTAATTATTTTGCTAGTTAGCATTAAATGAATTTACTCCCCAAGCGAACTTTCTACGTTTAAAGATGTTAGTACAGATATGATTGTAGATGTGTCCACGTTGTTAAAAGCACCTTCGATGTCAATGAAAGCAACCATAGTGAAATCTCTGTGATGGGGGTAGTGTTCGTTTCCACCGATTAACCTTTACAGTAGGAATGTTGAGACGTAGACAGAAGTCTTGTATCAATACTTGCCCTTAAATGAATGATGACTGAGAGTTTTGTTAGATCACCTAAGATACGAGTCCCGCCACCCGTGTTTTTTTTTTTTAATTTAAATAAATTTGTATATCTATATTTTTGTATAAATTATTTCATTTTAACACTTCTTCGTAAAATATGGATTGCTAAAATAAAAACTGCCAAGAGGATGCTAATAATAATCCTCTATTTGCGTTTAAAGACGTTTACGATAGTGAAGCACTGGTTCTAAACAATGATTTTAATCCCACCTTAATTAAATTTAAATCAATCGATGAACAGTTTAAGTTGTATAAAATGCTCATTCGACTTAAAGCTTCATTCTTTCCATAGTTGGTTCCAGTGTTACCGCTATGCGACTTTAGACGCATTTTGACCCTTTTTTGTGACTCATGCGACCATGATACGACTTTTTAAAAAATTGTCTATTTTGACCCTTTTTAAAAAATTATGCGACTTTTTTGACCCCATCTCTAGAAAAATACATTGAAAAGATAAGTTATTTTTTTAATTCATACAAAATTTCCAAACTTCCATTGAAATAAGAACATAACTAACACTGTCACACATAATTTCAATCTATAAAATGGAATCAAGTTAAAATTGTTTGGGTCGACTCGATCACGTTCGCTCAGAATCGAAATCTTGCTATTCTAGCATAAAAATTCATTAATTCATTTCAACATTTCGACTCTGCATATAAATGTAGTTAATAGTTAACAATTTTAAGTTTGTATGAGTAAGTTTGGTTATTTCACCACTCCGTTCCTCTTTCGACTATGGTGAAATTTGAATAAATTCATGAATTCGAAAAAAAAAATTATCGCGGTCAAGGTTTACCTACTATTTTGTTGTCTTTTGTTGTCTTTTGTGTTTTTGTGTTTCGGCCGGCGTTCATTTGCTGGGACGTTGGGAGCTCATTCTCGATATTGTTTGTCTTTTAATAAAATGGAAATAATTGTGTGTGTTTAGAAAAAACTACGTGTTTAGGAAAACTACGCCATGGAATAAGAATATTCCGCACTCAAATGGAACAGCAAGCACCTGCCTTAAGTTTGGGTCCAGAAAATTCTTATTCCATGGTGTAGTTTTCCTAAAAACGGAAGCTGAAATAATTTTTTTTTTCTTTATATCTAAATACTAGTATAAAAATTTATTTTTCTTTAGAAGGTATACCTAATAAAAAACTAAAAAACAACTCATTTTTTTTTTGCAATTTATACAGATTTCGTTTGATTTAGTTACCTATGTATTAAAAAAAATCGAAATGCGACTTTTTTTTTCATATGACCCTTTTTTTGCGACCTTTTCAAAAACCCCAGCGGTAACACTAGTTGGTTCTATAGAAATCAATATGTATAAAATCAAATGAACGCAGGTGATGAGTTCCGCCTCGATAATTCAAATGTACACAAAATAGCAAATAATTTCACCATTAATGAGTTGATGAAGAAATATTAAGTCATTATTAACACGCCTTTGATGGAGAGATTGCATTTGAAAAAGCCAAATACGATGTTCATAGGGAGGCAGATCATATAAGGATGATCCCAAGGAATACCTTTTAGGGCAAAGTGAATGAAATTATGTTGAATTGATTCAATACGTTTTCTATAAATTTCGTAATAGGGAGTACATACTTGCGTTGCATATTCAAGATGAGGACGAAAATGGCAATTGTATAAACAAAGAGTGACATTGGGATCATTGAACTCCTTTGCCCAGCGTTTTATAAAACCAAGCATAGAACTTGCCTTATTGACAATAAAATTAATGTGATGTGTAAATAATTCTAAGTTGGAACAGAAATGAACACCTAAATCTTTAAATGCGACAGAGTTTTTGCTGTGATATACAATAAAATACACTACCGATTCGTATTTTAGTAAAAGTTATCGTCTGACATTTTAAAGGGTTGCGGGTAAGGCTATTTTTGACACACCAAAATGTGAAACTATTAATGTCGGCTTGAAAAAGGATACGATCTTGGGTGGACTTTATTATCTTACAAATTTTCATGTCATCAGCAAAAATACGAACTTCACTTGAGCGTAGACATGACGATACGTCGTTAATAGACAGGATGAACAGAAGAACAGCCAAGATGGCTGCCCTGGGGAACACTAGATTGAGCAACAAAAGGTTCAGAATGACAATTTCTAAAATTTACCTTATAGGATCTGTTTTCAAGGTATGATTTGATCCAAGCTGAGAAAAATGGTGGAAAACCAAGAGCTTTAAGTTTAAATAAAATAATTCCGTGGCTAAGTTGGTCAAAAGCTTTAGAAAAGTCAGTGTATACACAGTCAACTTCATAACCTTGTTCTAAAGCGTTTGAACATTGTATGTTTGAGGAGATTTGTAACGGTTGATCTTTTTCTCACAAAACCATGTTGCTGTTCGCAAATGAGATTTTTACTAAAAAATGCTACACTTTCACAAACAACTTGTTCAAACAATTTAGGAATGCATGAAAGCTTTGCAATTGGCCTGTAGTTTGTTATATTCACCCTGTTACCGTTCTTGAAAATTGGTGTTAGAAATGACTACTTCCATATACTGAGAAATTTGCCTATTTTTAGATAAAGTTTGAATAAGGGTTCAACTAAAGCATTACTTACTTACTTAAGGTGGCGCTACAGTCCTGTGTGAACTAGGGCCTCACCCAACAAACTTCTCCATCTAGCTAGATGTCTCCAGTTTCGCGCTCCAAGTTGGGTGAGGTCACTTTCCACTTTTGGGCGCCACCTGATTCGCGGTCTTCCTCTACTGCGCTGTCCTGTGGGTGTGGATTCGAAGACTTTCCGGGCCGGAGCATTGGTTTGCATGCGCTCTACGTGACCCGGCCATCTTAGTCGTTGAATTTTTACCCTTCTGGATAAGTCTACGTCGCTGTACACCCCATACAGCTCGTCGTTCCATCTCCTCCTCCACTCCCATTCTATGCATACGGGACCGTAGATCACACGAAGAACTTTTCTCTCGAAACGACCCAAGGTGCTTTCATCCGCGTTTTGACCGAGACGTCGGTGTTGTAAGTCCTTTCTTGACGACAGCATGTACTTTGTTTTGCCCTCATTAACCGTTAAACCCATTTTTGCCGCCTCTGCCTCAATACTCACAAAAGCCCCATTGACATCACGCTGACTTCTTCCGATATGTCAATGTCATCAGCATATGCTAGTAATTGGACAGACTTTTGAAAGATAGTGCCTCTAGTGTTGACGTGAGAGCTCTGCACTATTCTTTCAAGTACGATGTTAAAAAAATCACATGACAGCGCATCACCTTGTCTAAAACCTTTTTTGACATCGAAAGGTTCTGTAAAGTTGTTTCCATCCTTTATGGAGCAGCGCGAATTCTCCTTCACAAACGGACGAGTTTGGCAGGCATGCCAAAACTAGATGGCTCTATACAGCTCGTCCCTGTAGATACTGTCATATGCGGCCTTGAAATCGATGAAAAGATGGTGGGTGTCGATTTGGTGTTCTTGGGTTTTTTTCCAGGATATGCCGTAATGAGAATATTTGATCGACTGTGGACTTTCATGGTCTAAAACCATACTGATAAGGGCCTATCAGGTTGTTGACGATGGGCTTTAGACGTTCACATATTACGGCAGAGAAGATTTTGTAAGCGATGTTAAGTAGACTGATTCCTCTATAGTTGGTGCAGTTTAGAGGGTCTCCTTTTTTCAGGATCGGGCAAACAATACTGAGGTTCCATTCATCGGGCATGCTTTATTCCGACCATATCTTAAAGATAAGTTGGTGCATGTTCCTAACCAACTTATCTCCAGCTGCTTTAAAGAGCTCGGCATTCAAGCCATCCGCTCCAGCAGCTTTGTTAGACTTCAGCTTAGATATGGCAATCTTTACTTCTTCTAAGTCAGGAGGACGGGATTGTTGGCTTTCGTCGTCTATGTTGCATGGATCATCCTGCCTGACAGGGGAATTCGGTTCGTCGTCGCCGTTATACAGTCTGCAGAAGTGGTCCTTCCATATCCTCAGCATTGACTGCGGTTCCACTATGATGTTTCCACTTTCGTCTTTGCAGCCTTCGGTTCTAGGTTTATGTACTTGTGAATTTCGTTTCACCTGTTCATAAAACTTTCGAACTTCATTCCTGCTTTTAAACCTATCAACATCTTCGATCGCACGCTTCTCATGCTCTCTCTTTTTTCCTTCTGAGAAGTCGGTGTTCTTCTCGCCTCTTCTGCTCATAGAGCTCGTGAACGGCTCTTGTCCTTCTATGCAGCTCCGCTTTGCGTGCCTGTTGTTTGGCTGCATTTACCTGCCGACATTCCTCATCAAACCAGGGGTTCCTTGTTGGTTGTTGCTTGAAACCCAGCACGTCAGAGGCGGCTTCTTTGATGGCATCTGGGCTATGTTGCCACTGGTTTTCGATACATTGTGTTGGCGGCAGAGAACTTCGAGAGAGGTTACTTGTAACTCGGTCGGAGAAGGATTTGACGATCTCTGGCGATTGTAGCCGTTCGACGTTGAATCTTCTCCCAGAATCTCCCTGTTTTGCCTTGGGTCTGGAAAGCCGAAGTGCTACCTTGGCTACAACGAGGTAGTGGTCCGAGTCGATGTTAGCTCCTCGGAAAGTTTGGACATCTATGATGCTGCAAGCGTGTCTAGCGTCGATCGCAATATGGTCAATCCGGTTGACGGTAGATCGATCTGGAGAACTCCAAGTTCCTTTGTGGATGTTGAGGTGTGGAAAACGCGTACTGGCTACCATGACGTTTCGCCCCGCAGCAAAATCTATTAGCCTGAATCCGTTGTCGGAAGTGTTGTCGTGCAGGCTGTTTTTCCCGATTATTCCACCAAAGATGTCTTCCCTTCCTAACTTGGCATTAAAATCGCCTAAAGCATTACTACACTTTTTTAATATTATTGAGGGAATAACATCGGGACCGGCTGAGCAGTCACCATTCAACGTGGATAAAAGATCAAGGACTATACTCTGTAGCACAGGGATGTTACTACAGATAGTTTGCGAAAATAAGTAAAGATTATGAAAATATACTTCATCGACTACTTTAGGGCTATTGACAAATGACTCACGGAAATTGGTTGCGAAAGCATTACAGATATCAACAGTTTTATCTAATGAAAGGTTCTTGTAAGTGAAGTTAACTGGAAAGCCATCTGATTTGTTCTTTAAGTTTACAAGTTTCCAAAATTTTTTAGGATTCTCTTTCAAAGAGGTGCCCATATCAGCAATGGTGGATCCAGGGGGGGTCGTAGGGGTCATGAAAAAGCCCGACATTTCTTCATATCAGATCATTTCACATTTTCTGTTTTTTTAAATTTTTTAGCGTTCTTAGCATAAATAGAAATGGATACAAGAAAAGTATATTTTATTTTTGGAAAAAAGCTATGTTTCAAAACAATTTCTTACATTTATGCGTAGAATGCAGCAAAAGCCCTCTAAAATATTATGTTTTAGCTCTTAAATATGGCATATTTAGAAAACTTTTGGAACCTAGGAATGCTTTCATATGTAGGGAGTCATCCAAATTAAATAGTTAGACCATACCTTGCTGGACAACAGTGTTCTAAAATAATTTGATAACTAAAGTTGTCATTTTAGCAATTGAAATGTGTAAAGGTTAGGTTAATAAACTCGTACACTTTATGTTATTTAAATTTTGTTAGCCTCCTTTACAAAACATTAAAGAACATTTTTAAGCGGTGAGTAAAAACTCATCTAAGTGTGTTTCGTTAAGTTAAACCTTACTGGATTATTATTATTATTATGTACCTACTTTATATAATCATGAAATCATACGATGTACTTTAGTTTTTTAGTCTCTCGATATCCTCTTTATTAAACACTTCACGAAGAATTACTTACTTTTGTTTTATTTTCCCTAACAAAGGTTATGGGCCCAGGCTAGCTTTCATAAAGGAAATATTTCTCAATCAGTTTGTTTTAATATATTTTGCATATTTAATTTAAAAATGAGTTCGCTGTATCAAATCGAGAAACTTGATAACAAAAATTACGATTGTTGGAAGGTCCAGATGAGAAGTGTTCTCGTGTATAGTGAGTTATGGCAATATGTTAGTGGGGAAGAGACGATTGCAGCTGGTGCTGCTGAGGCCGCAAAAGTAGCATGGCAAACAAAAGACAGAAAGACTCTTGCTACAATTTTGTTAAGTGTTCAATTGTCACAATTAAATCACATACAAAATTGCAAAACCTCATTGGAAGCATGGTCGAAGCTTGATCAATTACATCAGCTCACTGGTCCAGCACGCAAGGTGACTTTATTTAAACAGTTGCTAGCAATGAAAATGAATGAAACTCAGGCAATCTCAGACCACCTAGACTCGTTTTTAAATATAGCTGAAAAGTTGAGAGAAATAGATGTGGATGTCAAGGAGGAATTATTGACAATAATCTTGCTATCGGGTTTACCGAAATCATATGAGAATTTTGTGATAGCGATAAAGTCAAGGGACTCTCTACCATCAATCACTGTATTGAAAACAAAGTTGATGGAAGAAGGGCAGAGAAGAACGATGGAAAGGAGAGAAGAGGAAAGTGAAACAGCTTTTTTAGCTAAAGCCAAAGTTAAATCTGCTAAGTTTCATAGGAACACTTCAGATGAAAATCCACACGCTGCTAGCAGTGGATTCAAGGGTAAATGTTATAAGTGCCACCGAAAAGGCCATTTTGCATCTCAATGCCGAGATCGTCAAAATATAGTGCTTCTAAAGTGACGAGTTTTTTTTTTTTTTTTTTTTCAAATGATTTTATTTCATAATACAATTTAAAAAGATTTGGTTCACATTCGTTATATGACATGGCATACGCCGTCTGCCAGTTGGCGAATATTATAATAAATTGTTATAACATATACATAAGTGGTTCAGTGTTTTTAAGTTATTTTAAAAAAGTTCATCAAAAATTCGTTTTCTGTAGCTAAGAGCTATCTTAATATATTGATACAAAATATCCCAATCAGTTACCCCGTTAAGAGTATTAATCATTTCAGCATCACTTAGGTAACTCTTTGCAAAGGTGCTTCTTCTCGTTTCTGCCAGAATTGGACATCTACCCAGAAAGTGAAAAACGTCCTCTTTCACTCCAAGATTACATAGCTCACACGTTTCTCGTAAATCACTTCTATGCGGCAAGAAGTTCAGGGGGAGTAACTCTCCTCGTGCTTTTAAAATGAGTGCCATGAGGTCGGTTGAGTACTCCGCCCTGAAGTAATTGTTAGCTGCCAAGTTGTAGTTAAGTTGCGCATATATACTCCTGTGAGTTGAGC
The DNA here is from genome assembly GCA_920104205.1 of Eupeodes latifasciatus. Lineage (NCBI taxonomy): Eukaryota > Metazoa > Arthropoda > Insecta > Diptera > Syrphidae > Eupeodes > Eupeodes latifasciatus. The sequence continues at coordinate 75,104,365 of OV049925.1, forward strand.
TTCTGGCTTTCTCAATATATTCTTCTCTTTTCCTTTCGTCTACCAAACTAATTAAACGATAGAGTTCTCTTTTTCACGTTTCCATCCTTTCAACTTGAAGTGAAAGTGAGATTCCACAGTACTCGGCTAAACTTCTCCAGGACTCGAACCATGATGTCTTCTTCCGTATCACCAGCATTGTTATTTTCTTTGGTAAACGACTATCCTCCATTTCGGTCGTTTTAAGTATGTAGTCAATCTGCATTTTTAGTGTAGATGTGAATAAAGGAGAAAGCGCCGTCTCTAGCATAAGAATGTGGTTAGCCGTACTATTTGGTAGCCTCAAAGTTCGTTTCAAGAAGTATCTCAATAGCTGCTCCACTTCTTCAAACTGCTTGTGTCCCCACACTTGAGCTGCGTAACACATGATTGCTTCCGCTGTTGTTCTAAAAATACGATATTTGGCTTCGTATTCAACATCCTTGCATTGCATCACACTCCTCCAAGTTGCGTTTAGGGCACTTTTGGACTTCGCTAGTTTATCTATCATATGGTTTTTCAGGTTTAAGTTTCTGGAGATTCTTATTCCAAGATAATTGTATTCTTTCACAACCTCGATATTTTGGTCTCCAAATTTCCAGCTTTCATTGCGACAGTTGCGGCCTCCACCATTCCGAAATACCATTATTTTCGACTTGGCGAGATTTACCTGGAGTCTCCATTTGTTGCAGTACTCGAACAATCTATTGATCATCAATTGGAGACTTCCAGGTAACTCAGCCAAGACAACGATGTCATCAGCGAACATTAAGACTTTTATTAAAAGATCAGCTGAAATGCGTGCTCCCCCTTGCAATACATCTTCAATGTCATCTATAAATAGAGCGAATAATAGAGGACTCAAGCTGCAGCCTTGTTTCAGTCCTATTTCAATTCTAAATTTTTTTTTTTTCCATATGCAATTGCAGAGGTAGTTGAATCATACAGTTGTTCTAGAACGTTTGCAAACTTTGTTGACATTCCTTTGTTGTACAGCTTCAAAATTAATGCTTTCCTGTCTATGGTGTCGAATGCCGCCTTAAAATCAATGAAAAAAGCGTAAAGCTTCTTTTTATTACCTACAAATATTTCAGCTATGTTGGTGAGCGAATAAATTTGGTCAATTGTCGAATAATTTTCCCGAAAGCCAGCTTGTGACTCACTCAACAAGCTGTTATTCTGGACCTATTTATAAAGCCTTTTTGAAAGTACTTTTGTAAAAATTTTCATTGAAGAGTTCAGCAACGATATGCCTCTGTAGTTCGCCGGAACTCTATTATCGCCTTTCTTGAAAATAGGGCAGGTAATAGCCTCTCTGAAACAATCCGGTAAACAGGAGCTTTCATAAGCTTGGTTTAAAGCTTTTGTTAAACTTTCTACGAAAAGAAAAGTGCTGAATTTATAGAATTCTTGAGGTATTCCATTCGATCCCGGAGACTTATTGTTTTGGAGCTCATTTAACACTATTTGTACCTCTAAGCAAGAAAATGGTTCATCCAGATCGTCGTTTTGGATATAAGGCCTAGCAAATTGAAAAGATGAGGAGAAATTTTCCTGCGTTAGCATTCTAAAGTGTTCTACTAATTCATCCATTTCAAGTAACCCAGCAACTTGTTTTTTCGGTTTATTGTTTATTACTCGAACAGTTTTCCAGAATTCTCCGGTATTTCTACAGTCTGCAAGGTCTCGAGCAATCTTCGTTGAGTATATTTGCCTTTTATTCTTTAATACTTCCTTGTAATTTTTGTTCATATTTATGTATTGTGCTTTAAAGTAAGTATTATTCGGAAATCTCCTAAATAATCTTAACCATGCGAATGATTTTCTTCGGGCATCTACACAATCTTTATCATACCACTTTTTCTGAAAGAGTATTGCACTATTGGCATTGGGTATGCATTGTACAGGTATTGAGTATTTTACCATTTCATCTAGTTCCGCCAAATTGGGTTCATGTTCCAAGGAATTATTTTCTTGTAGAAGAAGGGCGTTATTTAAAGCTTCTGCATACTTGTCAGCAAATACATTTTTCCACTTGTATTTTACCCGTACTGGTGGCTCTTCTAATTGGCTTTGATTATTGTTTACATTGATTGTCATTTGAATTGGTAAATGATCGGAATGTATTTCGTTTACAACTTCGAACTCGTCCATCGCGCTATTCCATTCGCCTGACACCATTGCATAATCAATCACTGATTCTAAAGTGACGAGTTCATTCGCGATGTTAAATTCGGTTGGCACTGACATTCTTCATGGAAACACGTGGGTTTTTGACAGTGGCTCAACGTCGCACATGTGCTGCGAAGAAAGCGAAGAAAGTTATTTTATAAGCCTACAGGAGCATGTAGAAAAAATCGAATTAGCTTCGAATAAATACATTCTGTCGTCTGGCAAGGGAGAGGTTTTAATTGAAACGAAATACTCCAAGGTTAAACTCTGTGAAGTGCTTTTTGTGCCTATGTTGAAAGCGAATTTTGTTTCTATAAGTAATGCAGTAGAAAATGGACATAGGGTTGAGTTTAACAATGAATTAGCTGTAGTTAGAGACAAAGGTGACAATGTAGTTTTGCATGTGAAGAAAAAAGGTGATTTGTATATTTTGTATAGTGAACCAAAACCGAAAACAATGTTGGGTGTAGCGAAATCCTCAGACAAATGCTTTATGCAATGGCATATAAAATATGGTGATCTTAATGCAAAAGACATGGCTTTGATAGGTAGAAAGGCGATGGTTCGTGGTTTGCATCTGGGGAAGGTTCCTGAAAAATTCAATTGTGTTACATGTTTGAAAGGCAAAATAACGAGACAAGTTTTTCCTTCTGATCCGGCCAATCGTAGTGACTCTATTTTGTGGTTAATCCACAGTGATGTCTGTGGGCCGATGCGGGTTTCTTCTCTGGGTGGCGCTCTTTACTTTGTCTCATTTATCGATGATAAAACACGTAAGATTTTTGTGGATTTCATGAAAACAAAGGGTGAAGTTTTCGAAGCGTTTAAGAGATTCAAGGCCCAGGTAGAACTTGAAACTGGACAAACAATCAAAATTCTTAGAAGCGATAATGGTCGCGAATATATCAACAATGAATTTTCCAATTTTTTGGAACTAAATGGTGTGGTGCGTCAGCTTTCGGTCAAATATACACCACAACAAAATGGCGTGGCGGAGCGTGCGAATCGAACAATTGTGGAAATGGCACGATGCATGCTTCTGGACTCGCAGCTTCCAGAAATGATGTGGGCTGAGGCAGTCAACACAGCCGTTTACCTAAGGAATAGATCTCCAACAAGTGCGTTCAAGTCTGTAACACCATACGAAAGTTGGAGTGGACGCAAGCCAACAGTGAGACATCTACAACCATTCGGCTGCAAGGGAGTGATGCTCGATAAAAGGCCGTCCAAATCTAAGTTGAGAGCAAAGGGCATCGACTGTGTAATGATTGGGTATTCAACAGAATCAAAAGCATACCGTGTCCTTGTGCCAAATCAGCGGAAGGTTCATAAAATTCGCGATGTGAATTGAAATTGAAAGAAAATAACAACGAATATATCATTTTAGAAAACATAACCACAAATAATGAAGATAAACATGAACAGAAACTGAAAGATCATAAACGTGATGATGATGCTGATGATGTGTTGGTGGTTAGTGAGACTAACGTGGGCGATAAGCCTGAGATTCTCGATCTTACAAACGCGAACGAATCATCTGATGAAGAATCCTATCAAGATCCAGAAGCAGAAGGAGAAGTTGACTATCCAGAAACATCGTTGAGCAAGTGGAGGGTTTTGCGGTCTAAAAAACCAACGTAGTATTTAGCGAATTAAATTATCTAGGCCAGGACAGTCTAATTCCGATGACGGTTAAAGATGCCTTGGCTTCAAAAGATGCTCAGAGATGGAAGGATGCAATGGATGTTGAGTATCGGGCCCTTATGTTAAACAACACTTGGGATTTAGTTGAACTACCAATGGACCGAAAATTGAAGTGAACAAAGAGGGCAGCCAAGCGAGCTTGTAGTTCTTGTTGGTTCATGTCGTGAGCCCATTCCACCCGTCCCCAGAACTTCAGCTGAAACTCTTCTTCGAGACGAGCTAGTGTTACGGCCTTGTCTGCGCTGATATGCTGCTCTATCACATCACAGGAAAGGATTATCGACTCAAGGGTGTCGACGGCAAAGAAAAATCCTTAGGAGAACGTTTGCACTTCAAGAATTTTCAAAAATTTGAATCTTGAGAGAATACATACCATATAGAACATCTTCACTGTGTGAAAGGAAGTAATTGGATATTTTCATTTTATCCGCATCCGAGACGGTGGGTGGTGATATACTGGGAGCTTTTCGTATGTTCATATCGAAGTGTTTGTTAAACCACTCAATGACGGAATCCCATTTGTTCTTTTGGAGCTCGTATAGATCAAATGTTGTTTGAAATACTCATCATCGTTTACTAACATTTCACGTTCACAAAAAATGATGGTACGTACCTGCATAAAATGTTAAGATATATACATAGCTTCCTACTAATTGAATTGTTATAACAAGCTAACCTTTGTCCCCATATTTCTTCGTCGATTACGATTTTCAATCGTATCATTTAAAGCTTTTCTTTTCTTTCGAAGTTCATTAGGTATTAACCTCCGTCAAGTGCAGTCGCATTTTCTTTTCGCTCTGCAGTTGCCTTTTGACACCTTTTCACCGACCCCAAGTATCATACAAATAAATAAAAAAAAAATCTATCAATATACCCGCAGCGCGTGTGATATACATACTTACCCGACCCACTTTACTGCCCATCGCCGTTTCCCATTACACCAGCATTTTTTTCTTCTCTTCTTGTGTATTAACAAGTATTGAAAAAATTAAAAACAGCTGAAAAAAACCAAAAAAAAAAACCTAAACAAAAAACCATATCTTTTTCTTTTTTTTTTCTTATTCAATTAATTATGTCGTGCGCGAATAAAATGTGTGTCATCGTTGACTCAAACGCAGAACTGTTGAAGTGCAGTGGCCTTTGTGGGAAATACCTTCACCCCTCCTGTGCTGGCTTGGCCAGAAAAGTGAGTGTATACCTGAAAGACTATATCTACGCAATTTTGCGTTTTATTGCGATGAATGCAATAAAATATCAGTGTCGGATATTATGATTGCAATTCAATGTCTAAAGGAATCCCTGTCTAGTGAACATTCCATTTGCCAAGATCAAATTTCTAATCTCTAAGAAATTTTATCACGTCTGCAATAGTGTTGAAGACTCAAACATCCAATGTCAACAATCGTCCACACAGTGCATTTCCACGATACGTTCTCTGGAAAAACAATACTGTGACGTAATCGGTGGATTGAATTCTCTTCGTTTAGACATTGACGATAAATTAAAGGTGTTGACTTGTTCCGCAAATTATCTAAAAAAAAACTTGTCTGACCAGTTAAACCTACTGAAATCGGATATTGATTGCTGTTTTCAAAGTTCGTCATCCCGGCTCTCCCCCTCTTCCAATCAATTGAGTGATGTTACAAACGTTAGACTCGTTAACGAATTTGAAAACATTAATTGTATGCTTTCTCGGGTTTCAACTGCACTCATATCTATTGCTTACGATGTAAGTAATCAAGAACAAAAATATATGAGTGTGCAACGTGAACTTGAAAGCCTTAATGTCCAATCGCAGAAAATTGAATCGCTTCTCTACGACGTCATTAAACAACCCGGAATACCGTCGTGTGATATCGGGAACGTATCCATTCGTGATGAAATCCATGCGGCAAACCTGGGTGCTGACCCTCTGCAACAATCCACCTCAGTAAATACCATTGCGGAAGAAGAAGTTATCAACAAATGTGGCCATTCCTGGAAGTTATCCGATTGGAATTTGAGACTCAGCAGGCTTGAATCCGCTAACAACACATGGTTCGTGCTGAATAATTGTCCCGGATATGCTGATGCTACATAGATTCGCTCCTATTTTAAACGAGAATTCTGTGTCAATTTATGCGAATGTCTTCAATTGTCTGGAAGAAGATTCAAGTTCCTGATTCCCTCCAAATATAACTGGATGTTTCATCACCAAAGAGGATATATACGTATTGGTCGAATGCGGCTTTCCAGAATGAGTAGCAATAATAATATAATTAAGTCTAACAAACCCAAGCCTAATCGCGAACCTATTCCCAAACCTAATCCCAAACCTAATCCCAAAAAAAAATATTGAAACCAACTGGACTCTTAAAACACAAATCTTTCCAAACTTTTCTCTCTCTAACCAACTTTCGTCCCTTAAACGAAAAACTTCTCCTACCTCTATAAAGCCTCCATCCAAACGAGTTTCTTTTAACCCTTCTCACCCGGGTCTTGGTTTTCGCCCTCCGATAATTGATCCTCCTGCCAAAACACCCGAGTATCCAAATTTCATCCATTCTCACACCCTTAACCCTGCTTCTTCTTCATCAGTTTCCCAAGAACCACAAGGATTCCTTAACCCAATGATCCCTCCAAATGTTAAGTTAACTAAACATTTATCTGAGGCCAATACTAATGATCGGTATGTTATGTCCCGTCTTAGAGACCACAAAATTTACAATAATGTTCGTCTTTACCTAGCTTTCTTCTACCAGAGCGTCGAACTTGTCGAGTTGTAGAAGCTGAGTAAGGTCAATGATTCTCGGGAATTATTTCTCCAGAAGAGTCCTGAAACCAAAGGCCGCTCACCCCTACCCTTCCCAATCCCTACCCCCTCCTCCGTCGGCTTTGTGTTACTATGCTGGCTGATGTCTCCTTATCTCCCGAATATATAGTGTATCACTATATGTCAACCTAGTTCCCTTCTGGGACGCTTATGGCGTAATTGCTGTTCGTCTCTCCTGCTCCAAAACATATCCTTCCCTTCAACTTCCCAATTGGGCTGGATCTAAGGTGTTATACGACCCGTGCCGATGATCAGCCAGGCTGAGGGCCCAATTTCTAAAAATAGCTCAGTCGTTAACGGAGTATCCGGATACCAGGCGACCTCCGGATTAGCTAGCCTTATCTGTGTAAGCGAATCTCTGCACAGATGGACCCCCCCTTTACTTCGCTACTCGTGGGAATCCTAATGAATTTAAATCAAAAACAAAACCAAAAACAAAAACAAAAACAGTACTGGAAGCAAAAGCGTCAAACCGGCACCGGTATTCCAGCTACACCGGGCGGCAGCTCGGCGGCAACGTCGGCTGTCGTTACTCCTGTGCCGAGCACCGGAAAAGGGTCTGTGCCAAGTAGCTGCCCTTCTTCTAGTGCGGTGCAGGATGTATCCACACCGGGCGGCAGTTCGGCGGCAACGCTGGCTGTCGTTACTCCTGCGCCGAGCACCGGAAAAGGGCCTGTGCCAAGTAACTGCCCTTCTTCTAGTGCGGTGCAGGATGTACAATTGGCGAAAACGCTTCCTCATGTCGGTAGTGGAAAGTTCGTGAAAAATGATCTTTCCACTACTAAAGAGAGTAAACCTCTCCAGTATGCTCCTAGGAGCTCGTATAAACAACGACGGAATGCGATGAGGATTATAAAATCCTCTGGTTCAACACTGGGGGATGGAAGTAATCCCATCCTTAGCAAAAAGCTGGAGTGGGCTAAATCCATTCTAGACAACACTAGTCGCCACGACTCCACGTCAAAGCGACAAAGGTCTTTGGAGGAGTCCACTCCCGTCCCGAAAAAACCCAAAGTGCAAAACACCAGCACTCCCAATATTCCTCGAGTACCTCTCACTAAACCTTTTAGTGATGTGCTTAGGGATTCAAATAAGATCGTAATTGCGGTCATCGATAGGAGCAATATTGATGGCACGATTACTTCTGACCGTTGGCAGATGGTGAATCTGAAGCTCTCGGCTGGCTTTTTAAAAGTCATGCGGGATCATCCGGGTCCACCGCCTGTAACAAGCGATGAGGGTTGGCATCAAGGTCATGTCAAGCTCATCGCTTGTAACGATCAGAGGTCGCGCCATCTCTATACGCTTGCTGTCGGCATGCTGGGCGAAGTTTGGCCAGGCGCAAAACTCGAGGTCGTTGCAAAGGAAGACATTCCATGCAGGCCAAGAGCTCGCGCTTGGATCCCTAAAGAACCCTCATGTCCGGATGACATACGCGAGATTATTAAGATTAGCAACCCGGACCTTCCTTGTCACGACTGGAAGATCGTGAAACTGGAGGAGCCAAAGGGTCTTTATCGAAGTGCGATAATCGTAATCAATAAAGACTCTGTGGCTTCTCTGGCGAGAGATAAGGGAGTGATAAGATACGGTTTCGGGACAATCACGCTACGTATCTACAAAAAATATGAGGTAGACGCTTCATGCGAGCCTCCACAACCCTTTTCGGAAGCTGTGTCGCAAGACGTTGGGGGTTCCAGTGCTACAACCACCTTCCCTTCCTTGGATGTGGATGATGTTGTACCTGGGCCCTCTTCTGTCGCAGCACAGTCTTCCTCCGAGCCCGCATCAGAAGCTGTGCCGCAAGACGTAGGGGGTCCCAGTGCTAACATCACCTTCCCATCCTTGGGTGTGGATGAGAATGTGGCAGGGCCCTCTTCTGTCGCAGCACAGTCTTCTTCTAAAAACGTCGAAGGTTTATCCCTAATGGAGACCGACGACTCAAACGACAAGGTTCTCCCCAGTGAGGAGGAAGATGAACTATTAGGTTCTTCTTCGCCTGATCTGGATGAGCTGGGTTCAACAGTGGTGGAGGTTGATCTGCCGACTTGTAGCCAAAATGCTGCAAATACTACAGATTAACCTCCAACACTCCAAAACGGCTTCGGCCTCCTTACTTCTCCGCCTGACAAAAACTGGAGAAGATGTCGTTCTCATCCAAGAGCCCTGGATTGTGAAATCCCTGGTTCGAGGATTGAGAACTCCTGGTTACTACGTGATATATGTAACAGGAAAAGGTAACCCAAGGTCCTGCATACTAGTAAAACGTAATCTAAACGTATTTTTACTCCCTAATTTCAGTGATAAAGACGTCACCACAGCCAGTATGGTAATAGACAACCATACCTACTGGCTGGTATCAGCGTATTTGGGCCACGACCACCAGGGCCCACTACCTGGTACCACTCTGGAGAGGACGGTCGCTGAATCAACAAGACTTAAAACCAACATAATTATCGGTTGTGACGCCAATGCGCACCATACTACGTGGGGTAGTACCGATATAAATGACAGAGGTGAGTCTCTTTTTGATTATATTTTAACAACTAATCTGGTAGTATGTAATGTAGGTAGTGAACCAACCTTCGTTACTAAAAATCGACAAGAAGTTTTAGATATGACTCTTGTCTCTTTACATCTCTCAAATAAAATATTGAATTGGAGAGTATCAAAGGAGCACTCGTTCTCCGATCATAGATACATCCAATTCACACTTATTGAAGAGTTTCCAAAACCGATCCAATTCCGAAACTATAGGAAAACAGATTGGCCAAAATATAGGACAACTCTGAAGAATCTGATTAAACCAGAACTTTATGATCCGCCCTTATGCGCTTTTGAACTCGATCAAAAAGTCGACGAGCTTACAGCAGCCCTTAATAAAGCCATGGAAACTGCTTGCCCCCTCACTACAGTGCGGGGAAAGAAAAAACCATATTGGTGGGCTGCTGAACTGGGTTTACTCCGGAAAGGCTGTAGAAGGCTTTTTAATCGTGCAAAAAAGACTAGACATCCACAAGACTGGGACTCCTATAAGGAATCCCTCAAAAAATATAAACAGGAATTGAGAATAGCCAAAAGATCCTCTTGGAGATCCTTCTGTAGCTCAATAGAAGAATCCTCGGAGGCATCAAGGATAAGGAAGATTCTCTCGACAAATCCAACCATGCCTAGTTGTCTTAAAAACTTGGATGGTACTTGGACTAACTCTTGCGAAGAAACGCTAAACCTGCTACTTGACACCCACTTTCCTGATAGCTCCAAATACGTTAATACAACAAACCATCCTGGGTCGGGTATTAACTTAACTTTTCCTCAAGGTCTTGTTACTAAAGAGAAATTGACTTGGGCTCTGAATAGTTTCAAACCTTACAAATCTCCAGGGCCAGATCACATCATACCAGCTGAGTTACAATTTACGACTGACATAACTCTGCCCATCATTGAGATGATTTTTAAGAGTTGTCTAGATATGGTCCACATACCTCAGCGATGGAGAGAAGTAAAGGTAGTTTTCATTCCCAAGGCGGGCAAATGTTCGCATGTCAACCCTAAAGATCTAAGACCTATTAGCCTATCATCATTCATTCTCAAGACTCTGGAACGTTTGATTGATATCCACATACGTAACAGCATTGATAAGAGACTATCGATGTCTCAGCATGCTTACTGCAAAGGGAAATCGGTAGAAACAGCCTTGCACACCTTAGTAAGAACTATCGAATATTCCCTAGAACAAAAACAATATACTATGGTGGCCTTCCTAGATATTGAAGGCGCTTTCAACAACGTTGACACATCCGCTATCACTTCTGCTATGACGACCCTAAACGTCGAATACTCACTCTGTGAATTGATAAATCTAATGCTAAAAAGCAGGATCATCAACTCTAAGATGGGGGATTTTTGTGCGAAAAGGTCTGTCGGTAGAGGCACTCCGCAAGGTGGTGTTCTGTCCCCTCTCCTGTGGAACATAGTGGTTAACGAGCTACTAATATCCCTTGAGAGAGAAGGCTACAGAGTGATTGCGTATGCCGATGATGTTGCTATCGCCGTCATAGGAGAATATCCAAATACACTGAGAGACCTCCTCCAAAACGCACTCAATATGCTCACTAGATGGGCAGATCACTGTGGACTTAGTATTAATCCTCAAAAAACAGACCTCGTCCTTTTTTACGCGGAAATACAAGATCCCAGAAATTGTACCTCCCTCAATAAAAGGTGTACCACTAATTTTCAACAATGAGGCCAAATATCTTGGTCTGATATTGGACAAAAAATTAAGTTGGAAACCTAATATTCAGGAAAGAGTTAAAAAAGCTACAGCAGCTCTTTTCCTTTGCAAGAAAGCCATAGGAAACAAATGGGGTTTTCAACCTCGCATAACTTATTGGCTATACACATCGGTCATCCGACCAATACTTATGTACGGGGTTGCAGTGTGGTGGACTGCACTGGAGAAAGTCACATATTGCGACAAACTCAGCAGAGTCCAACGCACTGCATGTCTCTGCATTAGCGGGGCTTTGAGAACCACACCCTCAGCAGCGTTGGACACTCTCCTCCATCTGACACCCCTCGACATTTTCAGCAAACAAGTGGCAGCGAGTACAGCCATAAGACTCAACGCCTCATCTCAGTGGACCAACAACAATGTTGGGCACTCCATCATTCTGAACCTCTTTGGTTCTATACCAAAGTACATAGACTACACTATCCCAAAACCCCAATTTGGTAAAAACTTCCAGGTATCCATTCCATCCAGGGATGAATGGGAAGATAAAAAACTCCTGGATGACAAAAGCATCCATTTTTATACAGATGGATCCAAGACAAATGAGGGAGTTGGTAGTGGTATGTACTCAGAAAAGCTTAATCTAAGCATCTCATTCCGCCTCCCTAATCATTGTAGCGTCTTCCAAGCGGAAATTTTAGCGATCAAAGAGGTTCTCTCCTGGCTAAGAGAAAACGTGATATCAACATCTGATATACGCATCTTCTCTGACAGTCAGGCTGCTATCAAGTCTCTTGACGGTGTCTCAACCAACTCTCTAACGGCCCTCGATTGTCGATCATCTCTTATGGAGATGGCGCAGCAATTTAACATTCACCTATGCTGGGTGCCGGGCCACAGAGACATCGCAGGAAATTGTAGAGCCGATGAACTCGCTAAAAATGGAACCGTCATACCTATTTCACCTGAAAGGGAGAAGATAGGTATACCGATAGCTACATGTAAACTTCTGCTAAAAGAAAAAGCTTTCGAGATAGCAAACTCTAGGTGGTACAATTTACCAACATGCGCAGCCACAAAACAAATATGGCCTTCATTGGACCTAAAGCGCTCTAAAGACTTGTTATCCCAAAGCAGACTTCATATTAGCTCCCTAATAGGTGTCCTTACGGGACACTGTCTTATAGGCAGACACGCAATACGACTTGGTGTAGCCTCAAATGACTTCTGCAGGAGCTGCATGGACGAGGAAGAAGAAGAATCAATCTCTCACCTCCTCTGCACCTGCCCTGCTCTTTCACGAAGACGCAAACTTCATCTGGGAGAATACTCTTTTGATGATCCCAGTGAACTAGCTAAAAAGGATATCAGATATCTCCTTCGCTTTATAAAAAGCTCAAAATGGTTCGACTAGTGGGAAGTAATTCTATAGATTCATGTGGTATCACAATGGGCCTTTCTTCTGGCCTAAGTGTGTGGTTTTTGTACCCACAGCCACATTAACCTAACCTAACCTACCTAGCTTTTCTCCACGACAAACCAGATTCTGTTTGCTTTGAGGGTGAAACAAATACAAACATAAAGGTTTTAATCTCCCAAGAAGGCCTCCCTACCAAACGTGATGCACTTATGGAAATATTCTTGAAATTCCATGATGGTCTTGAAATTTCTCCTCAAATAGTTAGAGAAGACCTAACCTCTTTTGCGTCCTTTATCTCTTCAAAACGATTATCTCATATCCAAAAATCCCGTGCAGATATGAAGAAATACTATTTATTATTATTATTAATAATACATTCTTTATTTCTCGCTAATTGTTTACATTTTGTTGATATAAGAATTATAAAGCTTGACAAAAATTTTGCCGTCTGCCTAATTGACTTATTACGAGTTTTTAGTAAAGAGAAAGAAAAGGTTAAAGTTATAAATACATATAAAAAAATAATATAACATTTACAAAAATATATAAGTATTAAAATATAATATCAAATTTAATAAATTTTACATAAATACAAAAAAAAAATAAAAAAGTGAAGAACATGTTTTAAAAGAAAAAGAGATTAACATTTTATTTAATCATCATTCAAAATAGTTTAAAATTCAATCGATGAAACTGTTGCGGTAACCTAAGGCATGATTCACATAGCGACAAAGAATATTCCAACTTAAGCAACCATTTAAAAGATCCTTTGTATCTTCAAATGTAAGGAAACTCTTTGAGAAGTAAAGCCTGCGGATTTCTCGTAAGATTGGGCACATAGCTAGAAAATGATACACGTTTTCGGTTTCATTGCGGTTGCACAAACTACATATCGGGCGAAGGTCAGTTCTATGAGGTCTATAATTTAAACAGAGCTTTCGTTAAAATAATTTCTAATAAAATGTGTGTGGTTTAATTCTTTATATATAAGCCTAGTTGTCGATGTTTGTGCTCTATTCAGACATTGCAAATACAGGGAATCATCTATTTTACCTATACAGCTATAGAATAAGTCCTGCCAATTGGTATGGGCTGTATTATTGAGATCGAAGTCTACGCTGTGTCTAAAAGCTAGATCATTCCATTCTTTGAAAGGCGATATTTGACGTCTAAGTGCATATTTTAATATCTGTTTTTGAAGATTTGAGTCAGGCCTTTTCATAACTTTTATTATATAATCAGCATTTGATTTAAGATTTTTTAAAAATACTTGTGGCATACCGGATTCAGTATGGATTGCATATGTAGGTGTTGAATTATCCAGTTTAAAGATGCGCTTGAAAAATAAGCGTTGAATTACTTCAAATTCTTCTAAGTTTTGATGGCCAAACACTTGATTTGCATAGCACAGGCATGTTTTAATGGTTGCATCAAACACTCTAAATTTAGCAGTTGCATCCACATACCTGTTGCAGAAGAAATTACTCCACATAAGATTTATGGCTGTTTTGGATGCAGTGCATTTTTCTTTTACATGAGTGCGAAAATCAAGGTTACGAGTTATCAAGAAACCTAAGTATTTGAACTGATTTACTATTCCTATTGGTTCGCGTTCCAAAAACCATTTCTCTTGGGAAGTTGTTCTTCGATAAGTATTTTCGAAAACCATGATTTTCGACTTTGCAACATTTATACTTAAATCCCATAAATCACAAAAATGCTTGAGCTTGTTTATTTGTAACTGCAAAGCTATGGGATTATCAGCCAATAGTACAATGTCATCCGCGTATAGGAGCATTTTTATTAATGTTTCACCAACCTTAACACCACCAGGGAAATCTTTCGATACGTCATCAATATATAGTGCAAACATTAATGGACTTAATCCACAACCTTGTGGAACACCAGCACTTGTATTGAAGAAATTAGACATTTTACTTCCATTCCATACAGCAGCAGATGTATCGGTTATAAGAAGCTTATATAAGTTGAGAAATTTTGTTGATAAGCCTAGGGTAGACATTTTATAAATTAAAGAACTCCTGTTAACCGTATCAAAGGCCGCTTTTAAATCGACAAAAAAAAACGTAAAGTTTTTTTTTTGTTATCTAAAAACATTTTGACTATAGTAGTGAGTGCAAATATATGGTCAACTGTTGATAAACCCGATCGAAAACCGGCTTGGAAAATACTAAGAAGATGATTCTCTTCAACCCATTTCGCCAACCTATGGTTTAGAAGATGGGTGAATATTTTCCGAAGGCACGGTAAAATCGATATGCCCCTGTAGTTGTCTGGGCGCTGGGGATCACCTTTTTTAAATATTGCGCAAATCCATGCTCTTAAAAAAGATTTCGGAATAGATTCTTCCTCGAGAAGCCTGTTAAAGAATAAATTAATATGAACCAAAAAATTTACAGACGAGTTTTTGTAAAATCCAACGGGAATACCGTCAATTCCCGCAGACTTATCATTTTTCATTGATTTCAAAGTGTCTTGCAATTCTTTCATTGAAATTGGCCCATCAAGTTCCGGGATTTTCACTAACGGTAGAGCATATTCAAACGTTTGGTGAACCGACGACGGATTCAGAAGAACTTTGAAGTGATCAGCAAGTTTTTCAACTGCCAGCACCGAAGATGCCACATTTTTACAGCCACCTAACAACCTCACCTTTGACCAAAATGTTTTTGAGTCCTTACATGATGAGAGCCCGGTTGCTACACCACTGAAATAAAGTTTCCGTTTTTTAACTTAAAGCTGTTTATATTGTTTGTTCGCCTCTAAGTAAAGTGTTTTAAAAAACACGGAATTGTTCTTCCTAAAAAGGTTAAGAAGAGCGAAACACTTTTTGCGAAGTTTCATGCATTCCTAATCAAACCATTCAGCCACGAATATGTTACCACCTTGAGGTTTTTTTCTCATACAAGATGCTTGACGTACAATATCTAACATATTTTCACTAGCCTGGTCATTACTCGAATTTTCTTGTTCAGGCAGGTAGTTTAACTGAGCATCAAGTCTTCGTCTATACTCTTCCGCGCGATTTTCAACCCACCTTATGCTCCTAATTGCATTATTTGTCCCTACCGTTACCCCTGGCAATATGAGGGAAGTTACTGTTGGCATATGACCAGAGTAATTCGCAGATTGAACCTCGAAGTCACTGATAATACTTAGCCAGTTTCCTCTGGCGAAACAATAATCGATTACTGAGTTGCCTTGACCCGATACGAAAGTAAGTTCGCCATTTTTGTCTGCTTTAGTTACTCCATTTAATACCATGAAACCAAAGTCATCAATAAATTCAAGAAGTTGCCTCCCGCATCTATTAATTACTTCATCCATAGATTTCCTTACACCATCGAACACATGAGAAACATTTTGTACCAGTGAAGCTGGGTTCTGAAAATTTCCGATCCTTCCATTCAGATCGCCTAGTATTAAGATATTTTGTAATTCGTTTTCATTAATAAAAATTTGTAATTCTGTAATTATTGCAATTAAGATAGGTGGGAATAATGTAATATGGTTCATGCCTATGTTTTAGTTCTATAACAGTTTTCATACCTATTGATGTAATTTTTACAAAATTGTTTAAATTAAATTTAGTTGCGATTAAAAAGCCACCGCTCGCTCTACCAAAAATACTTCTTCTGGTAGCTGGAATGAATTTGACAGAAAATTCTTTAAAATAATTAGAAAATAGTGATTCTTTCCCATCTTCAAGAAAAGTTTCAATTAAAATAATAATATCAAAGTTTAAAATGAATTTGAAAAAATCTGGAGATAAAAGCTTATTTTTTAGACCAGACACATTATAACATAAAATTTTTAAATTTAAATTTAAATGACAGACGGCAACTCTACCCTAACTTTTATGTTGATGTGACTGTCGATTCTGCTGACCACCGCGATCTCCTTGAGGAACAGATGGCGCTGTCATCGTTTGTGTCAAAGAATTGCAATGCGTCTTCTCCAAATGTGTTTTTGATAAACGTCAATTCTTCTGTATTGTTTACAACCAAACCAACCCTCGTGAAAAATTATAAGCAAACGAAAAGTTTCTGATATTTAATTTAACTCCTCTTATTACGATCTTCTCAGTGGGTGCTACTTGAAGTAATTTCGTTTTAATTTGTTAAAGTGCAGTTCTTTTTTGGCGTGTAATGATGGACTGTTCACGATGCACAACAATTCCAGAGTTCTTAAGTTGTGGTGTAGCTTCAATAATTTTATTTACAGTGTCACTGGATTGAAATTTAAGAATAACCGTGGACTTGTTTGTTATTCGATTAGTGAATTCTTTTGTAGTTTGAATCGGCAATTCTGCATTTCCTTGGAGCTGGAGAAGCCCAATACAAGCTTGTTTTGCAAAGTCAACTTTATTGGGTATCCCTTCTGCCGGGAAGTGCAAAACAAAACCTTCCTTATGACATCTTTGCCCTTACCGAAACCAACCTCACACCCGATATCCTTAGTACCGAACTCTTCACTAACGACTATTCCATCTATTGAATGGATATCGTGGAATGTGCGAGTAATACACATGGCCGTGGTGTGCTTTTAGCTAGATATCATTATTAATTTTGAAAGTTCACTACTCCATATTCCTACTTCAATCGAATTTGATGGTGTATCAGCTAAGGTTACACTCCCTAAGTTTTGTCCTTTTGTACTTTGTTGTTATATTCGACCAGCCCAACAAATTAAAGCATACCAAGCTGCTGTTAATGCCATTGATTATTGATTAAGGGAATCCCTTTATAACCAATACCTTAACTAAATGGAAAATAACCTTCTTTCTGATGCAAGGACGTTTTTCAAGTTTATAAATGTCAAACGAAAATCTGATGGGTTTCCACCTTCAATGAGTTTCTCCAACATAATCTCTTCAGACCCAACAACGATATCAAATCTATTTGCTAAATACTTTAGCAAATCGTATACTGAACATCTTCATGATCCTGATCCACACTACTTCAGTTATTTAGATGGCTGCACTCAAACCTCTCTTTCATCTTTTACAATAACTGAAGAAATGGTACTTGCCAAAATCGTAAGCCTCAAAGAAAACTTTAGCCCTGGTCCTGATGGCGTCCCATTCCCATCAGTTGTTCTAAAAAAATGTATGCATTCTTTGTCAAAGCCTCTAACTGCACTCTTTGAACTTTCTCTTTCCCAAGGTGTCTTTCCTCATATATGGAAAGATTCATTTATATTTCCCATTCATAAACAAGGCAATAAAACTGAAATTAACAATTATAGACCTTTTGCGAAACTTTCATGCATCCCAAAACTTTTTGAAAGCCTAGTTTATGATTCCGTTTATTTCCATTGCAAGCCCTTATTCTCCCCCGCTCAACATGGTTTTCTTAAATGTAGATCCACTACGACTAACTTAATTGAGTTTATATCAAAAGTTTTGTCAGCCCTTGAGAATGGTAATGAACTTGATGTTGTATACACTGATTACAGTAAAGCCTTTGATAAAATATCCCATAAAATAATTTATCTCAAACTTAGAGCCCTAGGCTTTCCATCTATGTTTATAAACTGGATAGGCTCCTGCCTTGCCAATAGAACTTATAGAGTCCTCTTCCGTAACTCAGTTTCCAGTCCCATACATGCAACTTCTGGCGTCCCACAAGGTAGTCACCTTGGACGTATTATTTGCTCACCAATTGTTAATGGGCAATATAGATTCCCCGGCACTCCTGAGTGATATTCATCTTAACACCAACCCTTGAAATCTGAGATCTGTCTCCCTTTTCTATATCCCTCATCACCGCACTAATTACGGGCACTTTGAACCAATGTCCAGAATTCTTCGTCACTGCAACGCTGCTATGCTAGTCTTCGACTTTAACATTTCCAAATCCCATCTAACTGACGTTTACTTTTTCCCATTTTGAATCCGAATTCCTCGTCCCTTTTAATTTTAAGTCTAATAAAATCAAAATTGTTAGTTCTTGTACATTAAAGAGCTTTTATGTGGGCCTTAGGGCCCACATGAATTAATGTTGAAAACTGATAACAAGAACAAAAAAAAAAAAATATATAGTGTTAAGTTAGGTTAAGTTATGTTAAGTTATAGCTTGTATTAAGCTGAATAAATAAATAAATATGTTCCAGGATTTGCAAAAGAAAACGACGTTTTTTTATGATAGAGGCTTGAGATAATGAAAAAAAGTTTAACAAAATCTTCATATTTTGTTCAACTTTCTTTTTATGTATTAAAATCAATTTCAATTGGTTAGCATTCATTTTATTTTCACAAATAATTTGAGAAAAACAAAACTTTTTACTCACAAATTTGTTCATCAATACAAAATTTGACAGCGGGTGTCAAACAAATTTAAATGTCAAATGAAAACGTGTAAATGTTCGGTGTAAACGATTTTCGTGTTTTCGAAAACTTTTTGCCGAAAACTCGGTTTTGGGTTTGGTGTGAAAAGCCTATAAGGAGATAGCATCATTCACCCGGGCGACAAAAACCAACAATTCCACCTACTCGACGAAGTGAAGATAGCTATATGTATATCGAAACTGAACAACAGAGCGGCTGGAGCTCCATGATACTCAAGAAAGGATACTCTCTGAATCGGGCCAAATACAGAGGCATCAATCTACTAAAAATCGCATATAAGATCTTTTCTGCCGTGAAACGTCTGAAGCCGTTCGTCAACAACCTGATAGGTACAGGTGACTTCAGACCACGAAAGTCCACTATTCACCTAATCAATACCCACCTTCTCTTTATCGATTTTAAAGCCGCATATGTCAGCATCTATAGGAAAGAGCTCTACAGAGCAATTTCTTGTTTTGACATCCCTGTCTGTTTGTGCAGAATGGAAAGTGCACGCTGCTCTATCAAGGTCAGAAAAGATCTCACCGATGCATTTGATGTCAAAAAAGGACAAGCCGATGCATGAGATGTCATATGACTTCTTCAACATTGTTCCGGAAAGAATTGTGCAAAACTCAATCGTCAACACTAGTGGCACAATCTTCCAAAGATCTATCCAATTACTCGGATACGCCTATGATATTGTCATAATGGGAAGATAAAAGCGTGATGTCAGTGGTGCGTTGTTCAGCATTGCGACGGAAGCGGAGAAGATGGGTTTAGTGGTCAATGAGGGCAAGAACAAGTATAAGCTGTCATCAAAAAAGGACATTGAACGACGATGTTTTGGACAAAACGTCACCATGGACAGCTATAACTTTGAGGTAGTTAAGGTCTTTGTCTACTTGGCCACCGCTATAAATTCAGACCACGGCACCAGCGCTGAGATCCAACTGATAATTACTCATGTAAATCGCTGCTTCTTTAGACCTAAAATGCAATTCAGTAGTAAAGTCCTCTCTCGAGCATCTACAGTCACCATCTATATAGACACTCATCATCCCGGTTTTTAAGTATGGTGCTGGAGCTTGGACATTATCAAAGAAAGATGAGAACATCTTAAGATACGTCGAGGAAAAATTGTTTGGGTGATTTTTGGTCCTATCTGCATAGCTAGAGAGTGGAGAAGAATATAAACGGACAAACTGTACGGGCTGTACCAGTGACACTGATCTGGTTAAAAGAATCAAAAACCAACTACTTAAATGGCTGGGTCATGTAGAGCGATTTGAGGTCTTCGAATCCAATCTCAAGGAACGGCGCAGTAGAGGAAGATCCTGACTCAGGTGGAGCATGCAGGTCGGAGAGGACCTCAACCAACTTTTAGTGCGAAACTGGAAACAGCTAGCTAGAGACAGAGCTTGCTGAAGAACCAAGTTGGTTGAGGACCAGTACCATACCAAGTAACTTTCGTTATAGGGACGATTACATTGAATGCCTTCTATATGTTAGACTCTTCGCTATGAAAGCTCAATATATATGTAGGTGTTAAGAGCTCGAAACGGGGTTGGTTACCAGGGTACCCGAAACATCATCGGGTATCTAAAAATTGGCCGTAAACTGGGATTCGTATAAGCATTACTGAATCTAATGAACCTCTGATCACAAAAAATTTTAGGAGAATAATAGTTTAAGGAAAAATGTTTGAAATTTTTATTCCTAAAACTATTTTTAATACAAATATTTTAAGTTGTCAATTTTGAAATTCTTTTTCTTTTGGCGAATTTTGTATAATATCCTCCTAATTCTAAGTTTTTAAAATAGATAAAATTTGACGAATTTAAAAGTTTTAAATCCATAGTGTTTTAGAGATGTTTGTGTGTGCGTGTAAAAACGAAAAAAATTATAATCAATATATATGGTATATTTTTAAAAAAAATTAAATGAAATATTAAACTTCACAAAATGCTTCTAACATTTATTTTAAAATGTATTCCAGCCCCAATATCATTAAAAAAAATGAAGTTACTGACTTTAAGCTATACCCTTAAATAATATTGTTGTTCATTTGATTGTCTTAAGAAATACTTATTTTTACAAAAGGCTAAGAACCTGAAACAAAAAATTGTTTTTCAACTCGAATATTTGATATGTCAGCCGAATTTTATGTTATACTAAATTCTAAATAATCAGCAGATTTGTTCCAAAAAATAAAAAAAACTTAACACTACCAAATCAGTTCAACGTCTCAATATCTCGACAGAAAAAAGCTTTCAATATCAGAATTCTATGTTAACGATAAAAAATAGGTAATTATCAATATGGATCGCATCCATTCAATATACTATATAGGATTTTCAAAAAAAAAGTTATGTGGAGGATCCTTTACATTCATTTAAGCATCAAAAACTGGACCCGATATGAAAAATGCAAAAAACACATCTTTTGAAACGGCCATATTTTGTATTTATTTTAAATATTATTATTTTCATTGTTTAAGAAAATGAAGATTGACATTTTAAATGGGCCTTGCCAAGATATGACAAACACTATAAAAAGTATGCTTGCATAAATACAATACAAATGTATACGTTGTACAAAATAACGACTTTGCTCTATTTAAATCGAACAAAACCTTAAAAAAATTCCATCCATCAGGCAATAAATGAGCACGCATTTATCAATTATTCGAAAGTAATTCAATTAAGGCACAACGAAATAAGAATTTGAAAAAGGCAACAATGGCTTTCATGTGGAATGCAGACAAAAGTAATGTGGAATGTCGCAATCTAATAGCTTCTCTTTACTCGGTATATCTCTGTACAAATAAATATAACCCGAGAACAAAAAGAACATTCAAGAAACAAACAGCGCAACAGGGTACCTATGTACTGTACGTATGTATGTAAGTACATGAATATTGCAACCTGCAAAAGTCAGTGAGTGTGCCGACGACTAAAACTATTCTCCAGTCTCTAACCACTGTGTCGCTTACCCCCTGCCACATCTTCCAACCATTCACCGGCCTATATGACAAAGTTACAAAAGAAGCATCTGCAAGAATAGCGTAGTTCTTTGTTCTTGAAATTATTTCGCTATGGTCTGGTCATGGGTGAGTAAATACATTCTTCTGCTTGCAATATACACATGGTTAAGTAAGGTGCTGGAGCATCCGGATACAGGATAAAAGATAGTGGATTTAGACGAGAGCTATGGATGTAATATTATTCTTTCTAATGGATGCTTCTGAGGCGTTTTCTGATGTTGTTGTTGTAGCGTCTTCTGGCGACGACACATTTTTCGAGAGGAAATGTTAGGACATCCTTTGTGGTGCATGTCGTAATGATGGAAATTTAATTTCAATTAAGGAAAAGAAGGGAGTCTGTCGTGTGTGAGGTATACGATACTGTAGTAAACATTTAATTCATTTTTCATTTCATTCGTTCCTTTTCAAACACTCTTTGCTCGGAAAGGAAATGTTGTCTTTTTCATTATGCTATACACTTTCATAAGAGTGTAACTAATCCTATATAAATCTTGCTTGCACCCTGAGCAAGATCATGTTTAGACTTAAAATATAAGGTATTTTTCAGGGCGGTAAACAATC
Source organism: Eupeodes latifasciatus (assembly GCA_920104205.1). Taxonomy (NCBI): domain Eukaryota; kingdom Metazoa; phylum Arthropoda; class Insecta; order Diptera; family Syrphidae; genus Eupeodes; species Eupeodes latifasciatus. The sequence goes on from OV049925.1 coordinate 75,126,684, forward strand.
TCAGCTGATTTTTGAGCTAGCTCGCTATGAACTAGCTCACTTTTGAGATTGCATTACAGCTCTCATTAAATGAGCTCTCTCAAAAGTGCGTTTCTGCAAAAGTGTGCTAGCTTACAAAGAGAGCTAGCTCAAAAGCAAACTGAGTATTGATCTGAGCCTGAGCTATGGTAAGCTGTGAGCTGAGGCATGATGAGCTTTATGTCATTTCAGTTTTAGGGAACGAACGGAGATGAGGAATATAACTGAATTTAAAAATAATGTTTTGTAGATACGGCACTTCAAAAATCGTAGGGCTGACTGGCCAATAATCATCAAAATAATGGATAATAAGGAAATGAAAAATTGTAGTTGCATGAACTTAAATTACCTTTTCTCAGTGTTGTAGAATAATTAAATTAAAAAGAGTATAAGGTGTTGGTGCGTATACAAATATAAAATCGAAAATATGAGGTTATGCACTGAGAGAGCCTATTTTTCAAGGGTTTGGTATAGTTTATACCTAATACTTCTGTTTCTTGCAGAATAATATATTGAAAAAGGGAAAAGTTGTTAATTTTTTTTATTCAAAGATGGAAATAAAAAACACCCCATTGGGCGTGGTATCTGTCCACTTTTTACATATTTGTTATTTACAACAGTTCTAATTCGTGTAAAATGATGACGTTATGTACAGTTCAAAAGGTCGATGTGTATTCAAAGACAAGACATTAAAATTGGAACTTCTACACTCATGGAATTTTGTAAAAATTTTATTATAATTGGTATCTTTGAAGTGGAAAGCAAAGTATGATGAGATTCGATGGAGCGATGGGGTCTGATTCACAGAATTCAAAATTGAAATTGTGTTAGAATTTTCGTTGAGTAAGGAATAAGTGTTCACTATTGAACAACAATATGTTTGTGGGAATCGGAACATATATGTATGTGTATATGTTGTAGTAAAATAATCGAGATGAAAAATATATACCAGATAAGACAATACCTGTAGTGGATACACAACCAACGGTTACTTTTTTGAATACTGCGTCACTTATATACATGAGGTGAGTTATTCTCAATGAAGGAAAGTTTAAAAAAAAAAACAACAAGACCAATTTCAAGCTATCGCGCAGATAGTTATTAACTTTCCTTATTCCAATTTTCAGTAAAATAATAGCAAGGACTATGGTAAACTATAATTTAAATACTAAAATATTCAATACCATTCAAGAGTAATGACGGATCCAGGGCGGGGGTGATAGAAATCATGATACCCTCATGGGAGAGTGTTTTTAAATTTTTGCAAGAATAAATCAAAACTAAATAAATTATTTACCTATTTATTACATATGTACATACATACATATAAAAATAAAATTTGTATTTTGGTGCAAAAAGTGGTACTTTTAATATGAATCGGATATCCATTTCTATTTCAATAGTGCTGCACAAATTCTTCAACTTTTAAACAATGGAGGATCCAGGGGGAACATAGCCACAAATTGTATACTAATTAGTTGTATAAGCAAAAATTTCATCTACAGAATTGTTAATAATAATGCTATAAATCTGTAACATTTTTTTTTATAATTAGCAAACACTAAAAGGGTTTTTTATACCTTTAATATGCCAAAGACACAGTGTGAGCATTAGGAAAAGAGGGAAGGGTTTGATAGGAGGTGTCGGTGTACATTGATTTTGAATTCCTGAACATTGCAATGATAGGGAAAGATAGAGCGTGGCAAGACGTTCCACATTCGCGTAGTACGGCTAAAAAATGAATCTCTGTACTTCATAGTACGGCCGAAGTTGGGCTCAAGGGTAAACTGATGGGCATTCCTAGAAGCGCGGGTATTACGGTTAAATTGTTTAAGGGGAGGAATGCAACTGGCTATTTCACTAGAGCATAGTCCGTTAAAATAACGGTAAGAAAGAGTGAGACAAGAAACCTTGCCTCGATGTTCGTAATCGAGTTGATGTCAATGTTCGAAAACTAATTAAAATATGTACATATCTTACGTTTCATATCTATTGATTAAATATATAAAAGCCTTAAATATCGTAAAAATTGAAGTGAGAAGATATTCTTCCACCTGTAATATCTGAGTGTCACGCTATATTTTCTTCAGTACTCATAAGCGCAGTCTGATCTGTGCGGTACATATAAAAAGCAAAAATTAAAAACAAAAAACATCTATCTGTGCCTTGAAAAAATCTTGTGAAAATGTAGGTACATTCTTTGCTCAGTAAGGTATCTATCAAAGATTATTGTATTAAAAAAATGTCAATTGGCATTCAAATTAATTGTGAAGCTTGTGAGACCACACGAAACTATTTTCTCTATTAAATCAAAGATGTGGCAATTTCTTACCCATAACCTCACTACGACCACGTCTTTTAAAGTTGTCTTCTTTGGACTCGACGAGTTCCCGACTGAAAAACCATTTCACTTGGTATGATACAAATGATTAAAAAGCAGTATAAACATTTTACTTATACATATATATTACATTTTGTTTCTTGAAAGTTGTACAGTGAGACTTGGATTTAAAAACAATATACAGGGTTAACAATTTATCTCAGCCATAACTTGACGAATGTTGGTTTTTAAGTGCGCAAGAGTTAAAGGTTTATCTGCATAAAAACGGTCTTTCGCGAAGCCTCACAAAAAAGTCTAGCGGTGTCAAAATCGCATGATCTTGATGGTCAGTTGATATCGCCACGATGAGAAACTACGCGGAAAGAAAATGTCTTCTGCAATAAAATATTCGCTCAAGTTGTGTGTGACACAGTCTTGTTGAGATTGAAACCACATATTCTCCAAATTGTATTCTTTAATAGTAGGGAAAAAAAAGTCGGTTATCATATGACCATATAACGTCCCGAATTGACGGTGGCAGTCGTTTCATCGTTTTCGAAGAAGTAAAGTCCAATCACATCTCCGGACTAAAGAGCGCACCAAACAGTGACTTTTTGTGGAAGTATTGGCCTCTATTACCTGAGAATTCTTAGAACCCCAAGAACTACAATTTTGTTTATTAACATTCCCACCGAGTGAGAAATGCACGGTCGCTGAAAAAAATTTTGTTCGAAAAATCGCCGTCCACAGCCAGTTGTTCAAGCACCCATTCGACGTATCTACGACGTTGTGAATGGTCAGCTGGCTTCAGTTGTTGTGTGAGCTGGACTTAATGTGGATGTGGGTGTAGATCCAAATGCAAAATACAACATAATGTGCCGCAAGTCAGTCCTAATTCCTGAGAACTATGAGGAATCGACAAATTCGGGTCTTCGGTAACACTTTCACTTACAGCAGCTATATTTTCAGTGGTACGAGCGAAACGATGATGCACATCAGGCCTTATATTATATATGTACATACATACATATCTGGGGGAGAGTACGATAACTTTGGCGCCGAGATATAATAACGGGTTTTGGTAGAGGGGCTTAATACAAGCATTTTTTACTATGGGAGGGGGGGTCTATCTCCGCCCGTTTAGGCGGTAGGGGCAATTTAAAAAAACATGTACTTTAAATGGAAAAAAAATAATTAAAAAATAACGGTAATACTTACAATTAAGTATTATACCTTTTTTTAAAGCCAACACTTGTGTCTAGTAGCTTGTTTTTAAATCAAGTCAAAACTATGCATAGTTTTCGAAAAAAAGAGTTTTAAACTTAAAATTTGGTCAAAAAAAAAGTTAAAAATATGGTTTAGAGTGTAATATTTCAAAACTTTTAGATTATCTACAATTTTTTTTTAGAATACATTGCTCTTATTTATTTTTGATCGAAAACTGAAAACTAGATGACTTTATGTCTTCTAGTTCTTGAGAAAATTGAAAGTTACCAAAAAAAAATATTTTAATTAAATTACTTTTTCCTTGCTTAAGTATTAACGTAGTCTTATTTTGATAGTAATAATCGAATATGGATTAAGATACACCTAGGGTAAATTAATTTTTCTTAAATCCAGCTTATTTAAATGCAAAAGAAAGTTTGCATGCACCCCATCTTGCACCCACCGCACCTTGCACCCTCCCCACCATGCACACACACCAACTTGCACCCACCCCAAATCCTATAGTGTGCCCAAGCAGGGGGGTTGCAGGGGGGCAGCATGCCCCCCCCCCCTTATAGATGCCACTGTTGCATACACCCACACTCGCGCACACCTTACTGTTGCATACACCCAAACACGCATTACGCATACGCAAATACCATTATTACTATCAAAATAAGACCACTCAAGCAAAAAAAAAAGAATTAAATTAAAATAGTAGTTGCGGTTATTTTTAATTTTCTTAAAAACTAAAAGACATAGAATCATCTAGTTTTCAGTTTTTGATCAAAAACAAATAAGAGCAATAAATTCTGAAATAAAAACAATGGTAGATAATCTTGAAGTATTGAAAAAGTTACACTTTAAACCTTTTTTTAACTTTTTTTACTCAAATTTTGAGTTTAAAATTAAATTTTTATTTTCAATTTTCTCAAAAACTAAAAGACATAAAATCATCTAGTTTTCAGTTTTTGATCAAAAACAAATAAAAGCAATAAGTTCTGAAATAAAAACAATGGTAGATAATCTTGAAGTATTGAAAAAGTTACACTTTAAACCTTTTTTTAACTTTTTTTACTCAAATTTTGAGTTTAAAATTAAATTTTTATTTTCAATTTTCTCAAAAACTAAAAGACATAAAATCATCTAGTTTTCAGTTTTTGATCAAAAACAAATAAGAGCAATAAGTTCTGAAATAAAAACAATGGTAGATAATTTTGAAGTATTGAAAAAGTTACACTTTAAACCTTTTTTTAACTTTTTTTACTCAAATTTTGAGTTTAAAATTAAATTTTTCAAAAACTACGCATAGTTTTGACTTGATTTAAAAACTGGCTAATAGAACAGAGTGTTGGCTTTAAAAAAATGTATACAACTTAATTGTAAGTATCACCGTTATTTTTTAATTATTTTTTTCCATTTTAAATAATGACTTTTTTAAATTGCCCCTCCCGCCTAAACGGGGGGAGATAGACCCCCCCTCCCATAGTAAAAAATGCTTGTATTAAGATTCTCTACCAAAAACCGTTATTATATCTCGGCGCCAAAGTTATCGTACTCGTGCCCATATCTGTAACCAAGGATGCTTTAAATTGTATTTAAGCGTTTTAGAATTTCGTCTGATGGAATTTTCTTTTTTTTTCGTTCTTTTTTGCATATTCTAAGTTAATAATCGATAGTTTTGTAATTTTCCAAATTTTTTATTTTTTGTAACTTAGCAAATTGTCAAAATGACATTAAAAAATTGTGTATGTCAATTGGTTGCGCTATGTAGTAATTAAAATGTCAAATTTAAAAAGTTATATTTTGTGTAAAATTTGACTGTAATTCGTCCTTTTTTCATGGTTCGCATTTCTTGGTTCTCTACATAAATTAATCAATAATTAAAAGTAAACTTATTTAAAAGTCGATGAAAAACAGTCAAGTTTTTATTTTTAACTATTTGAAAAATTTGTTTTACAGTCATCATTTTTGTCTGTTTTATGGTTGTACACTCCAATATAGGAGGAAGAAAAATAGAAAAGATGTTTACCTCTTACACTTTCAGAGAAAAACGCTTCTGGTGCTTTGCTGAACGGAAGTAATTCGGTGGACCACAAGACTTCACACAGTCGATGTTGGCGACGTGGTGATAGTTAGCAATAAGGTTTACGAACACACTCACGCTCTTATGGCCTTCCAAAAGGAAGTGCAAAAATCCAACAACCAAATTACGATTAAAAGCAAAGAGGCACTTCCCTCGAGTATTATAATCACTAACTCAGTGATGATGGTCGAGCCCGCTTGTTGTCCAAGCCTTCCCTCAAAAGCCGCTCAAAATATGAGGATTCATCGAGAGCGAGCAGGCCTTGTTAAGGAGCCTACCACGCTTGAGGAAATTAACATTCCCGAGCACATCAAATACACTGACGGTGAACTGTTTGTCCTTTCAGAGAATAAAAAACATCCTGCTAGGAACATTGCAGACGATTCAGCTACTACCGGAGTCAAAGTGCTGGCTTGTTGCGGTGGTTCCAACGATAATGGGGCAACTGTTTTCAGTCCATGGCCATATAGATGGAATTGTAGTTCCTAATCAGCTGGAAATCAAAGGAGGCATATGATGAATTCTGACTCCAGCTTCTTAAATTTGCTTGTGAGTTTAATATACCACTAAGTCCAGAATGCATTATATCGGATTTTGAAATGGAAATCATAAGGTCTGCCCAAACATTTTACCCAAACACTCAAACAAACGGCTGCCCCTTTCAAATAATTTGGCAGAAAGTCCAAAATTTGGGCTTCCAACTGAAATATGGACAGAATGAAAGCACTGGCCTTTGTTTCTCCAGATGAGTTCCTGAACTATTTTGAGGCAGCATATGGGGCTATGGAATTCGCTGAATTTAACACGCTGGCTGGCAAAGTGGTTTAAAGCCAATTACATTGGAAAAAGTGCAGTCCCAAAAAAAAGTTGCGCACAACCTTATCCTCGCTTCGAAGGTACGCTTGCCTTCAAAAATGACGATACCCAATCCGTCCTTTTCTGGACTACAAAATAAACAGATGAATTTACAAAGAAATTTCATGCATTAGCATTATTAAAAAAATAAACACTTATTTAATACAGCTTAGAGTGTGTAAATCGCCAGACAGACGCCAATATCAATGGTACATTAATTAAATCACTCTTATAATTATTTTGTTAGGTATGAAAGAAATGTGATATTTTATCAACAATAAAAACAAAATAGAATAATAACTGTATTTTCTTCCCAACTTATTTGTTCGCCGTGGCATGATGGTTAGGTTAGTGCGTTGGACTGTCATGAGAGAGGTCTTGGGTTCGATCCCTGCCTGTGCCACCTAAAGTTTGTTTCACGGGTACTGCCTCTTGCGAGGAATTGGCAAATTGGCCAAGAGTAATTCTTGTCATGAAAAGTGCTTTCTCAAATTAGCCGTTCGGATTCGGCATATAAACTGTAGGTCCCCTCCATCCCTGCAATTACTCGCACACAGGAATGGTTGAGAGTTGTAAGTCACTAGGCCTTGGTTCTCAAAAGACTGTTGCGGCACCTAATTTATTTTATTTATTTATTTGTTCGCCTTAATTAGGTTGTTTGCAATTTTTAGAAAAAAATTATATCTGAATGCATCCATTTCCTATATAGTTCAAGAACCGAACATTTTTCTCTGTCAAATTGTTAAATTTCGTAAACTTCTTTTTGACCATACATTTTCAAAAGGTCTTTAAGCATCAGCTGCAATCTTCGAGTAAGCAGACTGAAAATGTTATAAATATTATTGCGCCAGAAGAAAATACGCTTCACTTACTATACTTAAAAAATGCTAGTGGAAGTCATTTTAAGTCAGAAATTAGGTCAAAAATTAGACAAAGAATGTTTTGGAACAAAAACAACAAGTTTTATATCTAAATAAATAAATTGGATAGCGCAACAGTCCGTTGAGAACTAGGGCCTAGTGACTTACAACTCTCAACCATTCCTCTGTGAGAGTAATGTTGTCAGGGATGGAGGGGACCTACAGTTTTAAGCCGAATCCGAACGGCTAATTTGAGAAAGCACTTTTCATGACTAGAATTACTCTTGGAGAATTTGTCAATTCCTCGCAAGAGGCAGTACCTGTGAAAAAAGACTTTAGATGGCATAGGCAAGGTAGAACCCAAGACTTCTGGCATGACAGTCCAACGCACATTTTTTTTTCTTTTTTTTTAATTCATTTTTATTAATTCAATCTTAAAACTATCTTAAAGCTATAGACATAAATTCATAAAACTTGCCTAATTAACCATATAACTTACAACTAACTTACTGGTCCCATACGGACACTCTAAGTTAAACAATAATACTCAATACAACGCACTAAACATCATGCCAAGGGTACTTATATACTAAATACTTTATATCTATATATCTGATATTTCCATACTGTCAAATAGCGCATGAATTTAGTCTATGCATTGAGACAAATTTGAAATTGAAATTGGTAACAAATTATTACTCTAAATGGAATGTCAAGTTAAATGGAAAAACTACAAGCTTTTTAGCAGAAACAAGCAATCAGCGTGACGTAAATGTTATGAATTTGAAATATGGTCCCAATGGATTAGCATTAACTTTTTTCTAAGCCCTCTTGCTTATGGATGCCGGGTTGCGGAAAGTTGCAAAATGTTACCTTAAAACCTAAAAGTATATCAAAACAAAATATGTATTTAAAATGATGCGTTACATAAGGAGGAAAATGGTGAACAAACTGTTTAGCAACAATATTTAGTTTTTTTTAAGTAAAGTAAATGTCTGAAGTTTTTTGTAATTAGTCTCAGTTTGTCTTGCCACTTTTTAGGCTAGTAAATTTAAAAGTTATGTGGTCAAGTGGTTCTCCCTCAATTCAATTGATCCACCTTGAACTTACAATTTCCACAACTACAAATTCCACATTCCTAAAAATTATAACAAACTATGAAATTGGGTTTATATCCCCCTTCCTACCATCTTAATATACCTACATGTGTATCGTCAATAAAGATTCTTCATTAATGTGAGCATATAGATCAAATTCGTTCTTTTCTTCACAAACTTAGTTTTTCATCCTGGTTCCTCTAATATAGAACAAATACACATTCATAACTTCAAATTAGTGCCAATCTGTCCATATTTCTAAAAGTTTGACAAAATATTATTAACGACAATATTTTGTATAGAATAAATTATTTTGCAATCAATACATTCATTTATTCTCGACACAAAAATCAAGTGAAAAATCTAGAGATTGGGATCAACCAAATTTTTCCCTTGTTTTTTTTTTTTTAACTTCCAATAGGAAGATATTATAATCGGTCCGATTTTAGAATTGAAAATTTTGACATTTCTCGACGTTCCAAGGTCCCTAGGGTCTAAATAAAAGATTTATAGAGAGCTGTCTGTGTGTGGGCGTGTAAGTACTTTCGTAAGTCCGTACGTTCGTACGTCCGTACGTTCGTACGTCCGTAGGTTCGGGAAGCTTTTTTCGTCGTCCATAGCTCAAGAACCAGTAGAGATATCAACTTCAAATAAATTTAGTTATACAGATAATAATGCAGAAAGATGCAGAAAGGACTACCAAAAAAATTGAGTTGGTGTTTTTTTGTTTTTGTTATACCAATTTAAACAAAGAGTAAACATTTTGGTTGACTCTATATATCTCAAGAATCAATAACTCTAGCTACTTAAATTAAATCTTATATTATGTAATGTGACGTGACTTGATACTAAATAAATATAGTTTTGAAAAAAATTTAATTGACGGTTTTTTTTATAAATCAAAAAAAAACTAAAATATGATTTCAAAATAATTTTGTATAATGAAGAATAACATTTTAAATATGTGGTAAAATTTTGAAAAAATACAATTGACAATTTTTTTAAATAAAAACCTTCAAAAATATTAGTACTAAAAATTGGTTTGCGACTCAAATATCTTGTCAGAAAATAAAAATAATGGCTTTAAAATAGTTTTACTTTATAAAGGATGTCGTTGTTATTATTTGATAAATTAAAAATACCAATTGGCAATTTTTTTAACAAAATTAAAAACCTTCCAAAAAAACTACACAAATTTTGTAAAAAAGATTTTCGACTCAAATGTCTCGAGAAAAAATAGAGTATTTACTTCAAAATTATTTGATTCTGCACAAAATATTGTTTTTGACATTTATTTAATTTTTAAGAAAAAATCGATTGACATTTTTCGAACAAAAAACGAAAGCCAGCAAAAACCATCTTAGAACTTAAAAATTATTTACGCTAAACTCTATTACCAATTGAGAGAAAAAAAAAACCTAAAGCAAAACAATATTTAAATTACTAAAATTTTAATTTTGAGTTAAATATCTTGAGAATAAAAGAAGATACTGATTTCCATGTTGTAATGCATTAGAAATATTGCCTATTTTTAATATTTGACCTGAGCAGATCAAGCTTGGCAAAAATAACTTTTCATTATTTTTTAATTTCTTAAAAACTATTTTCTATCACTATTTCTTGCTCTATTAAAAAGTAAAAATAGCATTGAATTTTGAAAACAGAAATTATACTTAATTCTTTAAAATTGTTTTTGACAGTTTATATAATTTTATAACAATTTTATTTAAAATTTTAGTTAAAGTATGGGTTTCTGGCTTTTTAAAATGCAATAACTTGACTCTGCATGCGTAAAAATGACCATTTTGATTAATCTATTGACTTAATCTTTACTTTTTGCTAACCAACTACTTATATAATTATGTAATAAAGGAATTTTTAATTGGCGCGGGTAGATTTTACACCCCGTGGCGGCCATTTTGTATTGGTGACATCTGTCAAATCTTTTGTATATTATTCAGTTGTTTATGCCAAATCATCATGGCAAGTTACACGATTGAACAGCACGTTTACATGATAAAACTTTATTATCAAAATGAGTGTTCATTAAAGCAAACGTTGCGCGCATTCCGCCCATTTTATGGTAGATGTGGTGGCCCTTCACAGTCGACTCTTCAACGTTTGGTGGCCAAATTTAAGACGACCGGTTCAGTAAACAATCAGCCAACACCCGTATGTTCAAGGAACGCAAGATCGGCCGAGAACATCGCCGCGGTCCGTTAAAGTGTACAGCAGAACCCGAGGCAGTCTATTCCTCGCCGTGCACAAGAACTCGGCCTTTCGCAGACTTCAACCTGCCGAATTCAGCGTCAGGACTTGGGTCTACATCCGTACAAGAGCCAACTGACCCAGGGGCTCAAAGTTCATGACCATAGACAAAGCCGTTTGTTCGCTAACTGGGCTTCGAATCGTTTGGAGGAGGACCCCATTTTTGGCCAAAAAATCATCTTTAGTGACGAGGGACATTTTTGAATGAATGGCTGTTTTAACAAGCAAAATAGCCATATATGTGACGACACCAACCCACGCGAGGTTCACCAGGTGATTATGCATCGTCAAAAATGTTGGTGTGGATTTTGGGCCGGGGCGTAATTGGTCCGTACTTTTTTGAAAACGACGTTAGTGAGGCGGTCACCGTCAACAGCGAGCGGTACATAACGATTATAACTAATTTCTTATGGCCCAAATTGAACCATATGGACTTAGACGAAATGTGGTCCCAGCAGGACGGCGCTACGTGCCACACAGCAAACGCCACGATTGACATTTTGCATGAACGATTTGAGGGTAAGGTTATCTCTCGCAGGGGTGATTGGCCACCAAGGTCATGCGATTTGACCCCGCTACACTTTTTCCTGTGGGGATCTTGAAGTCGCACGTCTATGCAAATAAACCACAATCGACCGATGGCCTAAAGGTGAACATAACACAGGCCATCGCTCAAATTCAGCCGGATCTATGCGGAAGAGTCGTTGAAAATTGGACCACTCGGATCGGTTCCACCGTAAGAAGCCGAGACGGGCATTTGAATGATGTCACATTCCGCACTTAATGGCATAGATGCGCCTTTCAAAGAAAAAAATAATTTTGTTAAGGGCGGGTAGATGTTGAAATGGAATGAAACAAGCTGTGTTCAAATCCCTTACCTCTAGTGGGGGGAAATTTAAGAACCGCGAGTTAAAAATAAAACAACGAGGTCGGGTTGCTGTTTATTTGAACTGACTATAAAATCTTAACCTACGCTTATATATACTATTTTGTTCGTGATATCGATAAGTGATAACAGAAACACACATACAAATTCTGAACCCAAGCGCATATTTGCTAGATAAGATATCCTAAGCAAACATAACGGCTATCACTTGCTTAGAGACAACATGTCTCCATTTAGCTTTAGGAATAAGTGCATTAATCTCATCGACTCTTGTTCAAACAAATTTGTCTTTGGATTTATTATTTTGTATCCAACAAAGAGTTATTGTTGAATCACTCCAAGCATGTACTTCATAATCTCTATTTATGACCTTTGTAATTCTGTGCAAAAGTCTTGCTAATAGTTGTGCCGCACAGAGTTCTAATTTCGGAAGTGTTTTTCTGTTCTTAATTGGATTTACCTTACTCTTCCCACTTATTAGTGTAGTTGATGAATTGATCTTCATATAGACCACCGCTGCGTATGCTTTTTCGGACGCGTCAGCAAAGCTCAATTTTCATCCCAATAGATGATTGCAGCTATCGATGAATTTTTATTTCATAAAGACTAGATATGTATGTGTTCTATGAAACTATTCCATTCATTTTTCAAGTTTTCTTCAAGTTCACTATCCCATGATTTTTTTTGAATCCATAATTTCTGCATAAAAAGCTTTGCAACTACTGTGACTGGCCAACCCAATGCATCGAAAATTCGGGCAAGATTTGATAATGCAATTCGTTTCGTAATTTTATCTTCAGTCGATAAATTTAAATACAATTTAAATTCGTCTTGTGTTGGATCCCAATTTAGTCCTAAAGTATTGACTGATTTGTTATATTTAATTTTAATCAGTTGATTGTTGCCACAATTCGGAATGCTATAAGTTATTTTTAAATCATTTGCAAACCATTTTCTTAAATGAAAACCATAATTTTTAAGTTCTGTGGATACATTCATTTCCATGAATTTCCATGAATTTTTCCATATTATCTGCCCCTGTCATAAGGTTAGCAATCTTTTCGTATTATTTTTGCTGTATCACCGTTTATCTTACTGCAATTGTTGGCTATGTCCATTAAGGTCTGTACAGCCAAGAATGGGGCAGCTGCCGTTCCATAGGTTAAAGTAGTAAGTCGATACTCCTTTAAAGCCTTGTTTTTGTTGTCTCTCCACCATTCTTGATCATTTCTTGCTGTTTTGATTTGCCGGTACATCTTTTCAATATCTCTGGTTATAGCATATCTCTATAACCTCCAGTTTAAGATGATATAAAAAATATCTTTTTGCAGTCTAGTCTAGGTCCTACCATCATTATATCGCTCAGGCTTCGACCATTTAATGTTTTAGCAGACGCATCAAAGACCACCCGCAGCTTAGTAGTTAGACTGTTCGCTCTTATTATTGCTTGATGAGGTAAATAGTATTTTCCCATGTTAGCTTTTTCGACTTCTTGCATATGACTTAGTTCTAAATATTCTTTCATAAACTTCATAATATTCTTCTATTAGAACTTCTTCAGACTCAAATTTCTTCTCCAAATTAAGAAATCGAGCTACGGCCTGTTTTTTAGAGTCTCCAAGTTCTTTGTCTTCTTTGAGCGGGAGAGCCACTATATACCTTCCATCGATGTCCACTTCTTTATTATTTGCGTAAGCTTCCAGGCATAGTTGGTCTTCAGTTTTTGAATGTGAAGCAATTGTTGGTTTTTTATTAATTTTTCAATAATTTTTATTATTTTATCGTTCAGAATCTTGCCGTAAAAATCACCTTCTATTACCACGTCTATTCTATCCGATTTGTTGAATAATGGATCTGCGAGCACATATGTAATTACTCCAGTGGTTAAAATCAAAATCAAAGATTTTGCTTGGTTGAGCCTTAGCCAATGTTGGTAACACCAATGCCTCAGCTTTGATTACATTTGGTCTCAAAAAACTTGGCTTAAGTCCTAACAATACTTTGCTCCTAGATATTCCCACTGTTGTATTTCCAATTCCTTGGCTAATATGTGTGCGGCCTCTTCGGATATCATCGTTTTTTGGGATCCTTGGTCTATTAATGTTCGCATTAGCACGAATTCACCGGTTTTGATTTCACTTGTATTTGTGCAGTTGCCAGCAAAATGGCCTTCCTTCGTCACTGTTGCTGTTAGTTGTCCTCCTTTTTGCTCTGCAGCAGAGTCTTTATCGTGAAGAATCGTATTGTGGTTACGATTGGGTTGGGTACGATTGACCGCATTTTAAAATCTCGCTTTTAAAATCTCGGATCTTAAAATCTCGCATTATGAAATCTCTTATATCGAAATCTCGCAATTACAAAATCTCGCTTAATGAAAGCTCGCAACATTAAAATCTCGCAAACTAAAATCTCGCAATTTAAAATCACGCATTGAAATAAAATATTTATTAATTGCGCGCGCGAATTAATAAATATTTTTTTTCAATGCGTGATTATAAGTCTGTCTGATATTACCTATGCATAATCTAATTGTTTACTACTTTAAATTGTAATCATTGTATTATATATAGAAAACGACTTCAACTGTCAAAAATTGATTACTTGCGAAGCATAGCTCAAAACCTCTCGCTATCTTAAAATTATTGTTTTTGTATGGAATTTGTATATTATCTTTACTTTTTGTTTGTTAACTATTGAAGTAATTTATTTTTCAATTAAATGACTTTCCTGGGAATTTATTGTGTTTTGTTTTTGTTATTTTTTGTTGTTTATTTATGAGAAAAAGATAGAAAAGGTAAAAGTTTGTTATATGCATATTAGACTTCTATATCAGTTGTTCATAGTGTTCAAGATCAACTGGATTAAGGATTAAAAGGATTTAATTCGATCGAATTTGTCGACTTTTACAATAATTTTTAATAGCGAGAATTTTATGCAGAAGCGAGATTTTTTTTTTTAAATGCGAAATTTTGGTTTGCGGGATTTTGAAAATGCGAGATTTTCTTATGTAAGATTTTAAAAATGCGAAATTTTGTTTTGCGTGAAATTTTAAAAAATGCGAGATTTCGTTAAAAGAGATTTTAGTTTGCGATCAATCGTACCACTCCCGTTACAATTACAAATTTGGCATTTTTCTGTTTTGCTTGTGCATTTTATGTTTATTGTGTGGTCTAAACACCCATAGCATACTTTTGATTTCCGAGTCCAACTTCTTCGTTCCGCCACTTTCAGTTGTAAAAATGTTCGACAATTTTTTATTTGGTGGCCAGACATTTGGCAATAAAAACATTTTATCTGGTCTGTAAAAAACGTGTGTTGTTTTTGGTTATTCTTTTAAGCATTGTTGCTTCCACTCGCTTTTCCTTTTATTGCCTCAAGTGTTTAATACTGCTGCTCGAGGAATTGTAAAACGTCATCCAAGTTCTAGATTTCTTTAGTTTTTTTTTCACCCCTTGCTCGTACTGCCTTAGGGTATCTTTGTCCAGTTTCCTTATAACCACTCTAGCTATAAATGGACATGCATCATTTAGTGGTATCTTAAGATTTTTTAGTGAGAATATGCACTCATTTGTGGTGTCTAATAACTTTTTAACAGAACTTGCTGACTCGCCATTAATTGTTGGCCGATTTTCTACGTTCGAGATATGCTTTACTTCATGAACTAATTTCACGAATAAGTCACGGAAGGACATCCATTCGTTTAAATCGCCATAAAAGACTGGAATTTTAAGTACTTCCAGCTTTAGGTTGGAGGACTTCTTCTGGATCTCGGGTTTTGTTGCTCCCTCTTCAAATATTTTTTGGACATTAGAAGCGCTCTTTGCCGATTTTTCGTAGATGTCCTCGATATTATTGTCATAATATCCGAGGTCTACCGTGATCTTATTAGAAATCAATTTCAGATCATTGAATTTTTCCACCACGCCTTTTTCTTCTCGGGATGAGATTTTTACTGCTCCGACCGTCCTATCCATTTGAAGTTTTCATGCCGTCGGTAAAACATCTTAATGAGGTTTGTTTCTAATGTTCCCAATGTTGGTGTAAATGTCGGCAGTATTGTAGCACTTACTGTTGTGTTTATTTATTTATTTATTTAATTCGTTAAAATCTAACGTTAACAATTCTTATAATCTAATAATATCTAATATCATAATTTATATTTATTATTTATTATTCAATATTGTTGAAAAACATAAGTTTAAATTGTTTACATTTTATATTATCATTTACAGATTCTAAACAAAAATGAAATTCGTTATAAATTGTTATTAACTGATTGAGAGGGCTACATACACCATAGTTTGATCTGCTAAATATTTGAATAATAGGTTGCTGTCGCCTTAAACTTGCACGACTGAAACTGAAATTTAATTTACTTAGAACTGATGGTAATGATATCGAACCATTAATAATCCCAACAATAAAACAAAATTGTATATACTTTCTGTGGTTAGTCAAAGAAGGGAGGCTGATCAAAGCTAGTCTTTGAGAATAAGGCGGAAATAGATTTTCCCTTGCCCATGGAAGAGACCGAAGACAGAAACGCAGAAACCTTTTTTGGATCGCTTCAATTCTTGAAACATGTATTGAGTAATAAGGTGACCATACCACACAGCCGTATTCTAAAATTGGTCTAACAAACGAAATAAATAGAAGTTTAAGAACATAAGGATCCCGAAAATCACGACCGAATCTTTTAATGAATCCAAGAACCCTATTGGCTTTTTTAATTATATAACTTAAATGATCATTAAATGATAATTTGGGATCTAGAATAATACCTAAGTCAGAAAACATAGAAACTTTACATAACGAACAAGAATCAAACGTATAGTTGTACAAAAACGGAATTTTTTTACGTGTAAAACTCATAGTTTTACATTTGTCAACATTTAAAACAAGTCGGTTTTTATTGCACCATTCCCTAAATATTGTTAAGTCTTCTTGTAATAATAAACAGTCAGAGGAGGATTTTATACTTTTGAAAAGCTTAATGTCATCAGCATAAACAAGGACAGACGAGTTTTTTAAGTTTGAAACCAAGTCGTTAATAAATAAAACAAATAAAATAGGACCTAGGTGGCTGCCCTGAGGGACGCCAGAATTGACAACAAATTGAATTGAACTTTCATTACGAAACAAGACAGAATAACGACGATTTTTTAAGTATGAAGAAATCCAATTTATAAAATTGTTGTTAAATCCTAGATGGTATAATTTTAGAATTAGTGTATTGTGACATAACTTGTCAAAGGCTTTACTAAAGTCAGTAAATACGCAATCAACTTGCCCGCGTTTTTCAAATACATCTAGACAAAAGGACACGAAGTTAAATAAATTAGTTACAGTGGATCTCTTTTTG
This sequence comes from Eupeodes latifasciatus, assembly GCA_920104205.1. Taxonomy (NCBI): domain Eukaryota; kingdom Metazoa; phylum Arthropoda; class Insecta; order Diptera; family Syrphidae; genus Eupeodes; species Eupeodes latifasciatus. Next base: position 75,143,642 of record OV049925.1, read on the forward strand.
ACAAAGCCATGCTGGCTATCACAAATAATAGAACTACAATGTTGCGTCATCTTCTTGATTATTTGTTGAAGACTTTGTAGCTGAATCATCATCCTCTCCTGGCTGAATCGATGTTTTTGCTGCATCAAGCAAAGCCTTTATTTTACTAATTTCACTTTCAATGCATTGGAAATAATTAATTTCGAAATAATTATCTGTGCTGATTCCAACTTCCAAAATTTTTGAGTGGCTTAGCTGGAATTCGTTCCATATAGAACTTAGTGTTTTCCTTATTTCTAACTCAGATTTTCGATTGGTTTTATTTTTGAGCTTGTTGTGAATAAGCACAACTTCTTTCCCTATTTGTTTTTGGGATTTGTACAGTTTATCCTTTTTGTCCATTTTAATTAATTTTTGGACTTTTTTTAACACTGCACTCTTTGTTTTTTACACCTTACTTTTAATTCGGTGTCTAAGTCCCGATTACACTTACTTTCCTGTCAACCTAAAAGTACGGTATTGAAAATAATAATTTTGAAAGGTAATTAAATATATTTTCTTTGCTTTTTAGCAATTGAGAAAATTTCACCAATCAAAATTTATTATAAGGGGTATAATTTCAAAACTCTTCTTTTCCAATTTTGAGAATTTTAAGTAAAACGAAAAAAACTGTTAAAAGCTGCTAAAATGGCATTAGCGATTGGTCGAAAAGCTACATTTGAAGTTTAGAATGATCTTTATCTATTTCTTTTGGTTTTGAACCTATAAGATGAATCTAAAAATTATAAAAATTCAATTTAATTTGGAAAAGAAGAGTTTTGAAAATTACGATTGGAATAGTTGAGTTTTGATTCAACCTATTTAGGAATAGAGGAGTTTTGAAAAGAAAGTAAACTTTTATTCATGATCTATAAATACAATATATTTAATTATTAAATACAAATCTACTTATAAAACATTATTTTATCTGCGAACTTACCAAAGATGTTTTCTTAGCACGAATTATTGCAAAATTAAATAGTTTCACCCATGAATGCTCTCAAAACAACAAAGATTCCCGCCTTTTTAATGTCATTGGAATACACAAGTTTTGAAAGCGGCTACTTTGATTTGCATAGGAAAAGAAGAGTTTTGGTGCGGATTTTGGTTTGTATGGGAATAAATGAGTTTTGAATTAAACGACTGAGTGGAATAGTGTAGTTTTGAAAAAAACTTCACTTTTTGAGTACTCGGGCTCTTACTTTTTGAGTACGAGGGCTCTTCTAAAGAACACTTTCTCATACTTAACTCATTTTTGAAAAAAAGTGGAATAGAAGAGTTTTGAAATTATACCCCTCTTATAATTTCTTATTTAAATTTCCTTCGCCTCAATGACGATTGAGAAAATATAAAATAAGGATCCATTTCGAAGGACCAAATGTTCAAATCTCTTACCTCTGGTGGGGGGAATTTAAGAACAGCGAGCCCTTATTGAAAAACCCTTTACTTATGAATTATTATTTATACTAACTCATTTTTAGTTAAGAGGTTTTTATTTTATTAAAATCAAAATATAACAGCTTTGAATTTGTTTTAAAGTTTTGTGTGTATGTACTTTGTTATTATTTGAACTTTGACCAAATTCAATATAAATTAATATAGTTATTCAGTGAAAAGTTAAAAATATGTAATATATAAAATTTCGATGTAAACTTATGTGGTAGCTATACCAAATGTGTTAAAAATACATGTGCAAGTAAATATCTATCTCGTATTGTAATTTTATGCCATTTTTTAAACGACTCACGACAGCGTAGATATTTACTAAACAATTAGTTAAAATACAATTGAAACTTGTTCTTAACGTTAAAGCATTGAAACAAACGCTATCAAAATAAAGAACCTGAGTTAGTTTGTATTTCCTGCATAGTGTGCTAGGATTTTATTTACATTCCAGTCATAAAAGCTTCTCTTTTACCGCACAATAAACCAATCGTTTTCTTGCTTATGCTATGATTCTACACCTAAGTCTGGTACATTTTCTTTGCAAGGTTATTTTCTTCGCATCCTTGTAAGAAATACGACAAGAAAAATTCATTAAATATTAATCCGTGGCTAAAGTAATTTCGTATTCAATTACACTTTGTTGGAAGTATCTTGTCTGGCTAGCAGCTCTTCAAATAATGTTAGTACCTATATGCACGTATGGCTATACCTATCCTTGGAACAATCATCGCACAGGATATTTTAGAAAGTTGTATGTAAGGAAAGCAACCTGCAAATAAACGGAATTATTTACATCACCTCGAACCTTTTCCGTAAGCGTTCATACTCGTAAACACAATGCAGGAAAGGAACATTACAGATTTTCAAGTGAAAAAGTAGAAGCTGTGAACTGAGATACTGATACAGCTGCTTTATTTGTCTGGATGTCATTGAATTTTATAGCTTTCTTGTTACATTGCAGATTGTGTTGCCTTTGTTTGTTATCATTAAAGATATTCGTGAGCTTGGCTTCGTACGAAATTTTTGTTACTACCAATTTTATTTATCCTATGTACATAGGTACAAACATTTACTTTAAAAATGTTATCTGGTTGACTGTTGATCGACATGCAACACAACAAATAGCCTTTTATTTTCCTTGCATGTTTATTTTTGTCCCGAAAAGACATAATGTACTCAGGAAAATATTTCAATAAGGGAACTACATAATAAAATATACATACATATATTAAATCCAACATGTATACGCGCTGCCATAATATAAGAAAAGTCTAAAGTTATTGGATCACCTCTCCGAGAAATATCACGATTATAAGAAACTGTTGTTTCCAAATTGCGTTCTTTTTGTTTGTGTGGCATAAAAATAGTTTCGCCTTGTTGAAAATAAACGTTGTCTACATCAATATATTTTATTAAAAATCATAGCCCGGTAGCGCAATCTATTCAGCCTAACAGTGTCGCCCTCCAGCAAAAAGAACACCAAACAGTGACACGTAACAGTAGTGAGACTTTTCAACAATCAGTCACGGAAAACCTCTCCTCATTGAAGATGGTCTTCCAAAGAAAATCTAGTTCATTCTCGGCTTCAAATGAATTTTGTTTTACAGATAATAACATCAGAAGATGTGGAAATGGCTTTCAAAAATTTAAGTGGGTGTTTTTTTTTACTACAGCAATTAAAAAAAGTAAAAAAAATTGGTTGACCCCAAATATCTCTTGAACCAAAAAAAATAGCGATTTCAATTAAATTTTATGTAAAACATTGTGACGTGATACAAAATTGGTATCAATTCGAAAAAAAAAATAACTAACGATTTTTTTATAAAACAAAGAAACTAAAAAAAGTGCTCGAATATTTTGCAAACAAAAAATGATATCACCTCCAAAATAATTGCATGCATAAGAGAATAACGTTTTTGAAATCTGATACATTTTTTTTAGAAAAATCGAAATGAATTTTTTAATTCCTTAAAAAAATAGTAAAAATTAATTTTCGACCCAAATATCTTGGTAAAAATTAAAGAAATTGACTTGAAACTAATTTTATCCTATACAAGTATTGTTTAATATTGTTTGGTATAAATTTGGTTTAAATAAATTTTTTAATAAAAAATAAAAATCTTCAAAATATAATACACAAAATTGATTGATTTTTGACTCGAATATCCCGAGGATAAATTAAATTTATTCAAAAATGCAAATACATATAGCAATTTAAAAAAAATTGGTTGACCCAATATATCTCATGAACAAATAACTCTAACAACTTTGATTGAATTGTACATAACATAATGTGACGTGTTATCAAATTAGTAAAATTTAAAAAAAAAAAATCATTAACGTTTTTTTTTATAAATCATAAGAACTGAAAATAAATATGACAAGAGTACGATAACTTAGGCGACAAGATATTATAACAGAATTTTTTAGAACAGTTAAAAATAAGCATTTTTTACTATGGGAGGGGGGTCTCTCTCCCACCGTTTAGGCAGGAGGGGCAATTTAAAAAAAATATTACTTAAAATGGAAAAAAATTCTTAAAAAATAACGGTGATACTTACAATTAAGTTGTATACATTTTTTTAAAGCCAACATTCTGTTCTATTAGCCAGTTTTAATTTTAAACTCAAAATTTGAGTAAAAAAAGTTAAAAAAAGGTTTAAAGTGTAACTTTTTCAATACTTCAAGATTATCTACCATTGTTTTTATTTCAGAATTTATTACTTTTATTTGTTTTTGATCAAAAACTGAAAACTAGATGATTTTATGTCTTTTAGTTTTTGAAAAAATTGAAAATAAAAATTTAATTTTAAACTCAAAATTTGAGTAGAAAAAGTTAAAAAAAAGGTTTAAAGTGTAACTTTTTCAATACTTCAAGATTATCTACCATTGTTTTTATTTCAGAATTTATTGCTCTTATTTGTTTTTGATCAAAAACTGAAAACTAGATGATTTTATGTCTTTTAGTTTTTGAGAAAATTGAAAATAAAAATTTAATTTTAAACTCAAAATTTGAGTAAAAAAAGTTAAAAAAAGGTTTAAAGTGTAACTTTTTCAATACTTCAACATTATCTACCATTGTTTTTATTTCAGAATTTATTGCTCTTATTTGTTTTTGATCAAAAACTGAAAATTAGATGATTTTATGTCTTTTAGTTTTTGAGAAAATTGAAAATAACCACAACTACTATTTTAATTTAATTCTTTTTTTTGCTTGAGTGGTCTTATTTTGATGGCAATAATGGTATTTGCGTATGCGTAATGCGTGTTTGGGTGTATGCAACAGTAAGGTGTGCGCGAGTTTGGGTGTATGCAACAGTGGCATCTGTAAGGGGGGCAACCCCCCTGCTTGGGCACACTATAGGATTTGGGGTGGGTGCAAGTTGGAGTGTGTGCAAGGTGGGGAGGTTGCAAGGTGCGGTGGGTGCAAGATGGGGTGCATGCAAAGTTTCTTTTGCATTTAAATAAGCTGGATTTAAGAAAAATTAATTTACCCTAGGTATATCTTAATCCATATTCGATTATTACTATCAAAATAAGACTACGTTAATACTTAAGCAAGGAAAAAGTAATTTAATTAAAATATTTTGTTTTGGTAATTTTCAATTTTGTCAAGAACTAGAAGACATCAAGTCATCTAGTTTTCAGTTTTTGATCAAAAACAAATAAGAGCAATGAATTCTAAAAAAAAAATAGTAGATAATCTGAAAGTTTTGAAAAATTACACTTTAAACCCTTTTTTTAACTTTTTTTGCACAAATTTTGACTTTAAAACAATTTTTTTCAAAAACTATGCATAGTTTTGATTTTAAAACAAGCTAATAGACAAAAGTGTTGGCTTTAAAAAAAGGTATAACACTTAATTGAGGGTATTACCGTTATTTTTTAATTATTTTTTTTTCCATTTAATGTACATATTTTTTTTAACTGCCCCTACCGCCTAAACGGGGGGAGATAGACCCCCCCACCCATAGTAAAAAATGCTTGTTTTTAACTGTTCCATACAAATCCGTCATTAAACTTTGTCGCCTAAGTTATCGTACTCTCCCCATAAATATTAACATCACAATTATTTTAAGTTTTATAAATGTTGTCAATTGAATTTTTCTAAAAAATTATGTAACCAACAACAGTATTTTGCATACCTAGGTATCGGGTGATTTTTTTGAGGTTAGGATTTTCATGCATTAGTATTTGACAGATCACGCGGGATTTCAGACATGGTGTCAAAGAGAAAGATGCTCAGTATGCTTTGACATTTCATCATGAATAGACTTACTAACGAGCAACGCTTGCAAATCATTGAATTTTATTACCAAAATCAGTGTTCGGTTCGAAATGTGTTTCGCGCTTTACGCAAATTTTATGCGTTTTTTTTTTAAAAAAAAGTTCTCAAGCTCTTAAAAAATCACCCATTATATTAAACAATGTCCTCTTTTCAATGGAGGACAATAAATACATAATGGGTGATTTTTTAAGAGCTTGAGAAATTTAAAAAAAAAAAAACGCATAAAATTTGCGTAAAGCGCGAAACACATTTCGAACCGAACACTGATTTTGGTAATAAAATTCAATGATTTGCAAGCGTTGCTCGTTAGTAAGTCTATTCATGATGAAATGTCAAAGCATACTGAGCATCTTTCTCTTTGACACCATGTCTGAAATCCCGCGTGATCTGTCAAATAATAATGCATGAAAATCCTAACCTCAAAAAAATCACCCGATATAATAAAATAAGTTTGATCGGTTTTGTTTCCGACATATTCGATGGAAAACCAATTCAAGCAACATTTTTGGACAGTTTTTATTTTATTATTTATTTATACTCGAGTTTTGGAAAAAAGGGGTCTAGGTCAAAGAAAAAAAACTTATTTAAGAATTGGTAAAAAAAAGTCGTGAACCTTTTTAACAAACTAATAGCTTCCACAAGATTTATAACGAATGCTCTTTTTTTTTATTTCCAACATTTTGTTTGTCTTTTCTGTTAATTTTCAGACTCAACTTAAATTTACATTATTCAGCACATATGTAAATGTACAGAGTACAGACACTGACCCTTGAGTGTTACATTTTAATTTTAACTTCAATATAAAAAAACACAATTTTGAAATATGTATCTATACCTACAATACGACTAGCTGATTTGATTTTGTGTTCACACAGAAGATCTACTACAATGATAATAAAGAAATTGGCAGCAATTGAAAAAAAAAATATGTGTGTCATTTTTTGTTTTGACAGATGTGGAAATCAACTACATTTAGCTCATTAAAAAATTGCATCATTGTTTTTTTGTATAACCCCTTAAGTATCTACTATAATTGAAAAGCAAACGTCTTCCTTAACATGTAATAATCTTAAATCTCTAAGAGGATTGCTCTCTTACTTGAATTGTAAAATAAAGGACTTAAACATTAATGAAACGCTGGTGTTGAATTATTTTCATCTTGAGTTTATATCATACCATAACAAAGTAAAAAATGAAATCAGCTGACGAAATCCGGAAGTTCATACAAGTGCTAAAAGCTTTTACCTCGTGAGCTAAAAAGCATGAATACCTATGTACATTTTCCATTGTGTTTCTTTCTTTTATTTCTGCAAGTGAGTTTCAAAAGCTTTTAATCAAATTACTAACCACATATAGAGACAGACTTACGTCTATACCTTCAAATGCGTTTGTAGGACGTCACTTCACTTCACTGGCAAATGCAGAGTAGCAGAGGCAACCAAGCCAGCCATCCCTTCATTTCCCGATCTCCCTTCCATTCTTTAAATAGAAAGGAACAAAATCTGAAGTCCTGTGAGAATAACAATTTATGAAAATGAGTGAACTCTCTGATTTACGTTGCCGTTCGTTGCTGCAAATTTTACCAATGCGCCAAACATTTGTTGTTTGTGTTTTCAATGTGGACTCGTTCTACTAAAGCTTTTTCTCTGTAAGAACTCTTAAGTGAAAAACTCATCCTGTTTTTAGCTCACTTCTGCTGCTTTTATCTCGTTTGGTTGTCAAATTAAATATATTCACGGGAATAAACAAATAAATATTACTTTGAAAGCGAGTAATTGTTGTAATTTCAAGTGCACTATAGTGTTTTTATAAAAATTGGTCAGAATTCAGTGAAATTATAAAATCATATTGTTGAAAATTTGCTTAGGTGTTTTTTTTTTATTGTTAATAGAAGTGCTTTGAATGCATGTGTGGTAGTATCAGCTTTTGATGTGTACGCGATAAATTTCTTAGACTAGAAACTTCAGGAAGAGGAAAAAGTAAGCTTTGTACGTGGCGTGGAAATAAAAACCTAAAAAGAGCATATGTACTTGTAGTTTTCTCTTCTAAGAAATTAGTGTACACTTTAGAACTTAAGACATGTTAAAAAAGAGTGTTAAATAGATTTGTGTTCTTAACTTGAATTTTCGTAAAGTCCTCGAAAGAATATACATAAGTTAAAAGAATAAGGAAGGTAAGCTATTTTTCATTCCTCTTTTCTTAATTTAACTCAAAAAAAAAAGAAGAAAAGAGTACCTACCTACTTTATGTGCATGCGTCAAATACATCAAACGATGACTTCTCTTGGTTTCTTTCTATCAACTGTCAGTTTTTTGACACTTTCTCTTATAAAGTTTTGTTTTGATAAAAAATAATAACATTAAATAAGAAAAACATAATAATGTGTGATATAAATATACTTATTTGTAAAGTTGTTTTCTTAAAAAAAGGTGTAGGTACCTACCATAAAAACCTAAGTAAGAGCTGACTCACTTTACTGCATATCCCTACATAATAATATGCAAACCATATTATGACTGAACTTTTGTCAGAAGAAATAATATACCTAAGTAAATTAGGTATTTGTATACATAATATGTACGTACGAATAAAAGTTCAATATCAATAGGGAAACAGATTTATAGGCTTGTTATGTTCTTGTACATTGACAAATAATATTGGAATGACAACTTTTATGTAAGGTGCTTTCGATTGGTAATTCGTAAGAAACCTTATTGCTTTTATATTCGATTTCACATTAATTCTCAAACTATATTTCTCTTTTTAAGTGTGGAGTTTATCCTTATGAATAGTCCATGGGCGTTTCGACGACCGATTGCAACAATGATCAACAGTTCTATAGAACTAAGTTCAAAATTTACACATGTATAGGTACTCAACTTTGGTTCGATTTCGAATTCAGCACATATGTATTTTTCTAATACCTTCTATTATAAAGAAAGTAAAAAAAATATTATTTCATATTTTGTGTGCCCATAATCAAATATGGTATAAAGGAATATTTTGTACATGGTAGCCATGATGATTTTTCCAATATTGTTGTAATTATAACTTGTTTATTAAAAGAATAACGTTTTTGAAATCTGGTAAAATAGTGACTAAAATTGAGTTGATAGTCTTTTTTTACAAAAAATAAAAACTAAAAAAAAACTGCACTATTTTCGTCTCGAATATCATGACAAACATCAAAGATATTTTATTCAAAATATTTCATTTCTTTTCAAATCTCGTTAACAAAAACAGATTTTGAAATAAAACTTGTTTTATAATACGTAAAATTGTTGCTAACTATTCAACTGACAACTTTGTATACAAAAACCTACAAAAGGCAAACTAAAAACTGATGAGAAATAGTTTTCGATTTAAGTAAGGAGAACAAAGAAAGTTATATTGACTTAAATTTGACTTTAGACAGATCGACAGGGCACTTTTGGGAAGCCTCTTTTTTGATTTTAACAAAATCTAATTTTATATATCGTTTCAACATATTTTAACTTGGATTCATCTACATATGTATATACCAACCACTTAAACTCTGGTAGACAATAAAAAGAGCTCCAAAACTGCGATAGTCAACGATTTTGGAAAAAATGGTATATAGTGGTAGGTTGTTAGCACTACACTTTGTGAAATTGACAGCTTAATAAAATTAGAATTGTATTAAATTTTTGCACGTTATATCCCACTTCACCTACATACATATATGAAAAAAAAACTATGATGGCTAAGCCACCTAGAATGTATAATTTGATATAAAAATAATTTTTATGAAATATCAATTCAATTTCACAACTGGGATGCGACCCACACTGATAACTTCCCATCCCGTTTGTTGATTTGTCTTGTTTAAAAGGTTTGTAGCTTTTCGTATTTTGTTAAAAAAGTTGTCTGTTGAATTATGATAAAATCGTTTTTTGTTCATAAAATATTCGAGGTGAAACCGTTGATCTTCGTTGCCTAAAATTATTTTGGAGATAAAATCGTTTTTTGTTCATAAAATATTCGAGGTGACAATTTTTATTTTTCAGTTTTTTTGATTTATAAAAAAAACCGGTAATTAGATTTGTTTCCAAAAATATACTAGTTTGGTATCACGTTACAATACATAATATAACATTTAAGTCGCTAACATTATTGGTTCGTAAGATATTTTGGGTTAACCAAAATGTTTACATTTTTTTGAATTGCTATTGTAAAAAACCACCCACTCAATTTTTTTGAAAGTCCTTTCTGCATTATTATCTGTATAACAAAATTTATTTGAAGTCGATATCTCTACTGGTTCTTCAGCTATGGATGAGGAAAAAACTTCCCGAACGTACGGACGTACGAATATACGTACCACCGTTAGAAAAAGGCTTACTATTGTACTGAATTCAGTACTATTTGATTTTCTCATTACGTAAGTACATCTTTGCCATTTTCAGTACTATTTTGAATTGTTTGTACAAAATTGATTAATTCCTTTACTAAATTTTCTTTTATCTTCACAACTTCACTTACAAAAAATTATGTGCGATGCGAACATACCCAAATCACAATTACCCAATAAGGGTAATTTATATAAAAATTATAAAATTGCATTAATTGTTATAAATGAAATGGTGAATAATTTCGGTGGATTGAAAAAAATAAATAAAAATGTTGTGTATTATTGAAATATTTGTTGAGGTCAAATTTTGATATATAAGATCTCATAATACCTTATCTCATAATACCTTCATAAAAAATTTGTCACGCTTACTATATTTTCATTTACGACGTGATCGTAAAGTATTTTCATACAAAATTGTGACAGTTCGTTTACGACGTCGTGAACTTTCCGACGCTTACTATCGTGATGATGATGATATGTTTTTGACACTTACTGAAGTTCCTGACGGAAAGGCTTCCGGAATTTTTAACACAATTAAAAATATTTTTGAACAAAAAAATATTTCATTTAAAAACATGGTTGGATTCACCACAGATATTTGTCCTGTTATGATGGGCAAAACAAACGGTGTTCAGGCAAAATTAAAGGAAGTCGTCCCCAGTCGCATTGTAAATGGCTGCGTATGTCATAAATTAAATCTTTTATTGAAGGCTGCAGCAGAACAATTTCCAGACGTAGTCGATAATAAAGGAAATAAATCACCATTTTTGTAACAGCTCTAGCAGAAGGTTGGAATTTCAAGAGTTCCAAGAACATTTTGGAATTAATTTACACACAATTTTAAAATATTGTGCTACGCGATGGCTTTCCCGTCAGGTACTTGAAAGAATGCATTTCAAAATTGGGCTTATGCTAACTTTTTTGTGTTAATAGGCAGCACTTGACCGCATCTTAGAGCAATGGGACCCTTTGTGTTATTACTTTGGAATCCAATTATGAGAAACAAAACCTCAACTTCATATCTTCCAGCCTTAAGGAAATGTTAAGTTATATTTCACTTTTTTATCCTATATCTTAAAACTAATTAATGATGTTAACTTGGAAAGGCAATCCGAAGATGTAAGAGTGCACGTCTTAATTCCAAGATTGAAATCTATTTTTAAACAACTTATGAAAAGGGAAGCATTTGATGATAAACCGATAAACTCCATTAATCTTTTAGAAAACCACTTACCTATTATGGAAATATATTGCGGCACCGAATCTGAAATCCTATACAATTCAAACAAATTAAGGGAAACAGACAATCAAAGCTTTAAAAATCATACTAAATTGTTTTACATTACATTTCTGCAAGACATTAGAAAAAGATTTGATTTCGATGACGTTTTCTTAAACGGAATTCAAAATTTTTCCCAAAGTGCAGTGTTGGATGGTCAAATTAACTCTATCGTTCAATTTATTTTAAAGTTTTTTTTCCAATGAACACAAAAATATTGAACTGATAAACAATGAATATAGAGCTCTAGCTGACTGCGAATATTTAAAAAAAATGTGAAATGTTTCCATATCAGAGTTTTGGGCAAAAATTGGTCTTCTTAAAAATGAATGCAATAAGTTAATGTTTGAAAATATTCTTCGCATTGTTCAGGGTGCCTTTTGTGTTCCTCACTCTTCGGCAAATGTCGAAAGAATATTTTCATATCAAAACATAATTAAAACTAAATTAACAAATCGTTTGCAAGTGCAAACGTGCTCTGCACTGATAGAAACGAAAAATCTGATAAAAAATGAATGTTGTCACAGCTTCATAATTAATAAAAATCTTGTGAGTAAAAATGTTACAAACAAACCACTTCAAAAAGAAGAACTTTTGGAGTAAAAAATTATCTACATAATGTAAGTCATCAGTTATAAAAATCATTGAAACTCACAAAATATAAATATTCAATGATGAGTTTCAATGAAAACTCCTAACTGTGATATGGGAATCCGTCCGATATTTATCTAGCTATTAATAATGAAGTTCCTTTTTTTCTTATTTATGTTCAATTAATATTAAATATGTAATAACAAATGAATTGTTTTTGTTTTTGTTCTCGTTAATAAATACCTATATTTTGTTTTTGAATTTGTGTGTTCGTTTACTTTAATCCATTTAAAAGAGCTCAGTACTATTTGGTCTTTTTCAGTACTTTTTTGTTTCAGCTTTCAGTACAATCGAAAAAAGTCGATTTCCATCACTGATACGTACACAAGCATGCACGCACAGACATCTCTCTAAAAATCTTTTATTTAGACTCTAGGGACCTTGAAACGTCGAGAAATGTCAAGTTTTTCAATTCGAAAAATCGGACCGATTACAATAACTTCACATGGAAGTGTTGTAATATTAACAACCAGCGATAGTCAACTTGAAATTTCGCCAAATTGTAGCATTGACTACCAAAATAGTTTTAAAATATTGACTAGAACAATTCTCGATTGTCAATTTCGGGCTGTCAATATGATAACAAAGATAGAACAACTTCGGTACAAAAATTGACCATCCAGAATTGTTATAATGACTATCCGGTAGTCAAATTAGATTACAGTCTTCAAAAAAATTGTCATATTGACTATCACAGTTGTCGTATTGACTACCGCAGTTGTCATATTGACTACTGCAATTGTCGTATTGACCAGCACAGTCATATCGACTATCGCAGTTGTCATATTGGCTACTGCAGTTGTCATATTGACTACCGCATTTTTCATATTGATTACCGCAGTTGTCGTATTTACTAGTCAATATGACAACCGTTGTTTCAATTTCTTTCAACCAAAGTTGTCATATTGACTACCGCAACCAAAGTTGTCATATTGACTACTACAGTTGTCATATTGACTACCAAGTTGTAATTATTATAATTATTATTATTATTATTATTATTATTATTATTATTATTATTATTATTATTATTATTATTATTATTATTATTATTATTATTATTATTATTATTATTATTATTTTTATTATTATTATTATTATTATTATTATTATTATTATTATTATTATTATTATTATTATTATTATTATTATTATTATTATTATTATTATTATTATTATTATTATTATTATTATTATTATTATTATTATTATTATTATTATTATTATTATTATTATTATTATTATTATTATTATTATTATTATTATTATTATTATTATTATTATTATTATTATTATTATTATTATTATTATTATTATTATTATTATTATTATTATTATTATTATTATTATTATTATTATTATTATTATTATTATTATTATTATTATTATTATTATTATTATTATTATTATTATTATTATTATTATTATTATTATTATTATTATTATTATTATTATTATTATTATTATTATTATTATTATTATTATTATTATTATTATTATTATTATTATTATTATTATTATTATTATTATTATTATTATTATTATTATTATTATTATTATTATTATTATTATTATTATTATTATTATTATTATTATTATTATTATTATTATTATTATTATTATTATTATTATTATTATTATTATTATTATTATTATTATTATTATTATTATTATTATTATTATTATTATTATTATTATTATTATTATTATTATTATTATTATTATTATTATTATTATTATTATTATTATTATTATTATTATTATTATTATTATTATTATTATTATTATTATTATTATTATTATTATTATTATTATTATTATTATTATTATTATTATTATTATTATTATTATTATTATTATTATTATTATTATTATTATTATTATTATTATTATTATTATTATTATTATTATTATTATTATTATTATTATTATTATTATTACTATTATTATTATTATTATTATTATAAGCTTTTTTATTTGCCATTTGAATTTCTTAAATTTATATATACAATTTTCGTCTTAACAATGGTTTTTTTTTTTATAATAAATTTAAATTACAAACAAAGTCTGGTATTAACTTATTAATTATTTTGAAAATTTTAATTAATTATATTGAAAATTTAGTAAGTAAGTATATAAACCTTTGATTGTTCTTTTCATGAAGATGTATTTCTGGCATAAGCCTCCCCCAATGTTGCCCATAATTCTCTGTCCTTAGCTTCATTATACCAATTTTGTCTGTAGTCCGATAAATCATCAGCCCATCTTTTCTTGGGTCTTCCAGGTCGTCTTTTGTCAGCTGGAGTCCATTTTGTGATTACTTTAGTCCATCTTTGTTCTTGAAGCCTTGATATGTGTCCTGCCCAGCTCCATTTAAGCCTTCTTGTTCTTTCAACTACATCAATGATTTTTGTTTGTTGTCTTATATGCTGGTTTCGTATTTTTTGAATTTGTCTTATTTTTAGAATTTTTCTTTCCATTTTAGTTTGGCAAATCCTAAGTTTTTCTGTTAAATTTGAGGTTAATCCAAGTGCTTGTAGTCCATAAGTCATAACGGGTAGTATTCCTGAGTCCATTATATATTTTTTTGTGTTGTTACTTAAATTTGATTCCATTATTTGATGTATATTCCAGAATTGTTTCCAACTGTTTGTGATTCGTCTGTTTATCTCCTTGTTTTCTTGGTCTTTGAATGATTTTAATTGTCCAAGGTAAATGTAATCTTCTACATAATCTATATCTTTACTCCGTCTAATGTGATATCTATTTTTGTGTGATTGGTCAAGTTGTAATTAGGATCCCGAAATTGACAAACGAAAATTGTCCTATTGACTATCGCGGTTATCGGCTGAAAATTGACTACCAAATAGTCAATTTGACTACAAAATAGTCAATAGGATGCCTTTTTCGTTCTGTGTGCAATAACTCTGCTTAGGTGTAAGGTTTATAATAACTTCATGTCCGTGGCCTGATGGTTAGTGCTTAGGACTGTCATTCCAGAGGTCTTGGGTTCAATCCCTGACCTACACCTGCCTCGTGCGAGGAAATGACAAATTCTCCAAGAGTAATTCTTATCATGAAAATTGATTTCTAAAATTAGCCGCTCGGATTCGGTTTAAAACTGCAGTTCCCCTCCATCGCTGACAACATTACTGGCACACAGGAATATTTGAGAGTTGTAAGTCACTAGGCCCTAGGCCCTAGTTCTCAACGGATTGTTGCACTACCTATTTTATTTTATTTAAAAAGTACAAAAGTTAATGAATTTTAACTGGGCCCATGTGTAGAACATTAGTAGGGTTTGAATATTATGCCAACAAATCATCAGATTTCTTTATTTGTGGTACTTAATCTTTGGTTCCTTCTGAGATTCAAACTTTGACCAAGAAGCTTATGGAGCGGATTCATAACGCCACCGCAGCTGGCTGATTGAGGTCCTCCCAATGCAAATTTCCAGGTCTGTAGGATGGGTGGTTTTTAACTAAAGCAATTAAAAAAAGTGAACATTTTGGTTGACAATAATGTGATATAATACCAAACTAGTAGATATAATTTTGAAAAAAATATATCAACGATTTTATTATAAATCATTGAAGAAAAAACTGAAAAAAATATTTTAGAAACAAAAAATTATTTCACCTCCAAAATAATTGTATGCAAAAATAAAAACGTTTTCGACAAAAACAAAACATAAAAACCTGCAAAAACAACAAAAAAAACTGATAAGAAACTGACGAGGAGAAGTGTTGTCTCACACTAAATATTGTAATTAATATTTTGTTATAGTTTTAGAAAAATCGACAGACGGGTACGGATAGGAAGTTATCAGTGTTGGTCGCATCCCAGACTCCTTTTTAACTATTTTTGCTTGGAGTTTTATTTTAATGTGAAGATTTTTCAGGAGAAATGTCAAAATAATAATTTAGGTACATCAATTACATAACTAATTCAATTATTTACATTTGTTACATAAGTTACGAGTAACTAATTAATATTTGTTAAACTTGCGTATATTACCGACACTGGTTTTTATTGAGCTTGTTTGGATACAGGTTAAAAACACACGATTTACTATTCAGGCTTCAGGAAATCTATAAAAGTATAGGTAACGCTTTGTGAACATACAAAAAAGTATGGAATTCCAAACTTAGATTCACCTTTTCTTTCTTTAAGTAGAGTTTTGGCAATTTAACTCTCCCCATTGCATGCGGAAAAGAAATGAGAAATTTATGCAAACATTTATCTTCCTTTATGGCCTCGTATATCTTATCTCAAAGATTTGCTTTCTTCGTAGTTGGATCTTGCTTCCATTGCACCCTTATTATGTGTAGAATGCAATTTCTTTTCTTTGGAAGGAAACAATTTAAGGCAGGTTTTTTTGAAGAAATGTACATTACGTGGTTAAGGTAATGGTCCTCAAAAACTTCTCCACCTCTGTTATTTTTGCAAAACATAACTTGGACAAATGAACCAAGCAGCAAAACTAAGATTCTACTATGGCGTCGATATTCCAATTCAATGAAGAAAAAAAAAAAGATTAAGATGATTGTGAATTTTTTATCAATATCCCTCCAATAGCTTATTAACCATAAATTAATTTTGGAATAGTAAACCGAATTTGAATGAGGCTGAACCTTCAAGGAAGTTACTACTTCAATTATGTATGTTGAATAATCTTATTAATTAATTCTTCATAATTACCCAATTTTGTTGTTTTAGTGTTAGAAGGCATACTTAACCTCGGATGGAGTTCACATTTTGTATTCCAAAATACATTTTTATATATTTGAGCGTAATGTAATATTTTTGTTTTGATATAAATTCTTTTTCTCTAACTAGATTAAATTATTTTGATCTTATAAGAGTGATATAGGATTACTTTTTGGCTGATGTCACGAAACTTATTTTTTCGTATTTATCCTCAAGATTTCAAGTAATGATTGCAAATAAGCAAACGCCTTTATTCGTTCCTGGGGGAGAGTATGATAACTCAGGCGACAAAGTTTAATGACGGATTTGTATAGGACAGTTAAAAAGAAGCACTTTTTACTATGGGAGGGGGGTCTATCTCCCCCCGTTAAGGCGGTAGAGGCAATTTAAAAAAATATGTACGTTAAATGGAAAAAATAATTAAAAAATATTGGTAATACTAAGTTTTATACATTTTTTTAAAGCCAACACTTTTGTCTATTAGTTTGTTTTTAAATCAAGTCAAAACTATGCATAGTTTTTGAAAAAACTTGTTTTAAACTCAAAATTTGTGCAAAATAAAGTTTAAAAAAATGTTTAAAGTGTAATTTTTCAAAACTTTAAGACTATCTACTATTGCTTTTTTAGAATTCATTGCTCTTATTTTTTTTTTGATCAAAAACTGAAAACTAAATGATTTATGTCTTCTAGTTCTTGAGAAAATTGAAAATTACCAAAAAAAGTATTTTAATTAAATTACTTTTTCCTTGCTTGAGTATTTACGTTATCGTATTTTGATAGTAATAATCGAATATGGATTAAGATATACCTAGAGTAAATACATTTTTCTTAAATCCAGCTTATTTGCATGCACCTCACCTTGCAACCACCTCGCCTTGCACCCACCCCACCTTGCACCCACCCCAAATCCAAAAGTGAGCCCAAGCAGGGGCGTTGCAGGAGGGCAACATGCCCCCCACACACACCTCGGTGTGGCATACACCTAAACTCGCACACACCCCACTGTTGTATACACCCAAACTCGCACCTACCATTATTACTATCAAAATAAGACCACTCAAGCAATTGTTATTGTTGGTTATTTTCAATTTTCTCAAAAACTAAAAGACATAAAATCATCTAGTTTTCAGTTTTTGATCAAAAACAAATAAGAGAAATAAATTCTGAAATTAAAAAAAATGGAAGAAAATCTTGAAGTATTGAAAAATTACACTTTAAACCTATTTTTAACTTTTTTTACTCAAATTTTGAATTTAAAATTAAATTTTTCAAAAACTACGCATAGTTTTGACTTTATTTAAAAACCGGCTAATAGAACAAAATGTTGTATAACACTTAATTGTAAGTATTACCGTTATTTTTTAATTATTTTTTTTTCGATTTTAAATAATATTTTTTTTAATTGCCCCTCCTGCCTAAACGGGGGGAGAAAGACACCCTCCCATAGTAAAAAAATGCTTGTTTTTAACTGTTCTTAAGAAATCCGTTATAATATCTTGTAGCCTGAGTTATCGTACTCTTGCCCCTTCCTGTAAGCAGAGATGTCTCTTAAATATGAATTTTGAGACCTCTTCTATCTTCTATCTATATTTACAATGTATATAAATAAGCTTTCGTCTCTAGGTTTCAAATCGTCCTTCATATGCATGCTGACGGCGACGACGCGACGTCCAACTTCGATATACATAGGTGTCCTGTTAGTTTTATAAGAAATGGTGCCGGTGAAATAAAAGAGGATATTGACAAGATCTTACAATGGCCACAATATAATAGATTATGTCTGAATCCAACTATGACCAACATAATTGCCCACTTTTTCTCGAATCCTCGCATCATTAATTATATCGTGCTAACCATCGCCGATTATTCTTTGGCGTGAAACTGTTATCATGTGTTAATAAATACCGCAACCTATCTATCGCTTTCGTGAAGTGAGCTTACCATTGCCATCACACTAAGTGCGTTATATTATTCAAAGTGTAAAAAAAAAGTGTCATGAAATAGTTAACCTAATGAACCACACAAAAAATAAATAAATCAAAAATAATAGATAGATCGATATCTGACCATTTAAAAAAATTAAGAATTTAGATAAATTGATTGTGAACCTTCTTCCATTTCCACGCATATTCCTGTGTTAGGATAAATTCAGTCTTAAAAAAAAATATCTAATATATAAAATTCTCCTGTCACTGTGTTAGTTGCCATACTCCTCCGAAACGGTTTAACCAATTTCAATGAAATTTTGCGTACACATTCGGTAGGTCTGAGAAAGGTTTTTATCTATTTTTTATATTCCTAAGTGCTATAGTTTAATTGCATCAACATCGTACACGGTGCAACGATCTTACGATAGTATTCAGTGACGCTATGTACAATGAAGCATTGATTGCTATTGAGGATCTTTGCATTATCATTGCCAACTTACCACTCAGTCATTTCGGTATGCATTCACCAAATCGAAATGCATCTTATTTAATAGACACTGAATTGAATCGTAAACTAGAATACAATACTGTAGAAATGGCAGCGATTGTTGCTCGCAATGTCCCACTAATGAATGAAGAACAAAAAACCATTTATGACCACATCATGCTCGCAGTTTCGGCAGAACAAGATGGATTCTTTTTTTGGATGCACCAGGTGGAACTGGCAAAACATTCCTTATTTCGCATTGGCTGTTGCATCTTCTGGCATTGCTGCAACTTTATTGGATGAAGGCAGAACAGCTCATTCAGTCTTTAAACTGCCACTAAATATTCAAAATAACCCAGACGCGGTGTGCAATATAAAAAACCAATCATCCATCGCCACAGTGCTGAAACAATGTAAAATTATCATCTGGGATGAATAGTTGATTAGGACATTAAAAGATATAAAAAACAACGACAGACTATTTGGCTGCAATCTGTTACTCCTTTCTGATGATTTCACTCCCCGTTATTCCGCGTTCAACGTATACGCTGATGAGATCAACGCATGCTTAAAATCATCGCCACTGCGGCGTAATGTTGAAAAAGTACAACTGAAAGTAAATATGCGTGCTCAAATGCTTCAAGATCCTTCCACTGAAACATTCTCAAAACAACTGTTAGATATAGGGGAAAAATTACTACAGATGAAACTGGATGCATAAAATTACCGGTCGATTTCTGCACGATTATTGATTCACAAGATGCTCTCATTGACCTGATATTTCCCGATGTACAAAGACAATATACAAATCATGGTTGGCTGGCAGAATGCCAGCACATCCACATCCTTACAAACTTACAATAAGTTATTTATTTCTATCAAAATATTATCTAGAAATTATTTAGAGGACAAAACAACGTTTGTCGGGTCAGCTAGTATTTATATAAACTTAAAACACATTTTACAAAAATGGCTAATCCAAACAATTAAGAAGACCATAAAATCCAAAATCAAGTTCCTCCTGCTCCCGCTCCCCCTGTTCAACCAGATCAAGCTTTTAATATTAACCAAAATGAATTAGTTCAACTAATCACTAGATTCGTAATATTCAAGGACGGCAAATACGCAATTATCAATCTCGCAGCGGACATAACTTAAATGACTTAGATAAAATAACGGATGTTGTAAAAAGTTTTAGGGAATTCTCTGGTCAGACGCACGAATTTAATTTGTGGAAAAAGAGCATCGATAGAAATAAAAAAAATATCTATGAGTACCTTAAGGGTACTCCAAGATACTACGGATATTATCTGTTATTCGTAATAAAATAACAGGACATGCCGACATGGTCTTAGAGTCCTATAATACGTCCCTAAATTGGGTAAAAATCTCAAAATGCCTTACTCTACATTATGTAGATAAGAGAGATAAGGTCTTAGGCACCCTCGAATATCAGGTGACTACTCTAATCGAAGGTCATAGTACGATCCCTGAATTTTATCAGGTCGTCTATCACCACTTATCTTTGATCCTCAATAAATTAGGATCTATCGAAATGAGTCAACACTCTATGAGCAATATGACCGTGACAAAGCTCTAAATAATTTTGTCAGATGTCTTAAAGGAGATTTACCTCAGTTACTCAGTATAAGAGAACCAGTAGATCTTCCCCAGGCCTTAAATTTATGCTCAAGGCTACAAAATGTAGATTTAAGAGCACAACATGCTAACAGTTCACAAAGTTCTAGCAGAAGATGTTACCAACAAGCACCTCCAGTTCCTCCTAGACGAGAAAACTTTCAAAAACCAACACCAATACCAGCTCCCCCACATGAGTTTTATTATCACTTAATTAATAACCCCAGGACTCCTCAATCTAAACAAATAAAAATAACAAATAAATTAGGTGGCGCAACAGTCCGTTGAGAACTAGGGCCTAGTGACTTACGACTCTCAACCATTCCTGTGTGCGAGTAATGTTGTCAGGAATGGAGGGACCTACAGTTTTGCCGAATCCGAACGGCTAATTTGAGAAAGCATTTTTCATGACAAGAATTACTCTTGGAGAATTTGTCATTTCCTCGCAAGAGGCAGTACCCGTGAAAAAAAAACTTTAGATGGCACAGGCAGGGATCGAACCCAAGACCTTTAGCATGACAGCCCAATGCACTAGCCATCATGCCACGGGTACTACAACACAATCACCGCAAATTAATAAGGAGGTGCAATACCAACCTAGGTACCAACAGCAACAGCAGATAAGAGTTCCACCAAATCAAAAACCCCTTCAACCAAAACAGATGTCTATTGATTGATTATTGAAAACCAACCATTCAATCAAAAACGTCAACATTCGCAAAAAACTCACCCACCGCAAAAGATGCAACGGATCTACCATACTCAACCAGATGATGAAAAATCTTTGGAACAGTTATAAGTAGCAGAAATCGAAAATGAAGACCAAAACTACGATGAATCACCAGAAGACTATGTTGAATCAAAAGACATCAATAACTTAGACCAAACAGAAGAACTAGACTAATCTATTTTTTTAGATTAAAGTCCTCTTCACTTCCCTTTTTTGAACATATTTCCAGGAGTGGAGGAGTCTGAAATTCCTTGTTGGCACTGGGTCGAATAAAAATTTTATTCAGCCTCGTCATATAAAATCCCATTTTTAATGAAAAACATTTGTATGCTAACTCTGTTGGAGGAAGCATCAAAATAACACACCACTCACTTATTCGACTTTTTGGACTCGAAAGTGATAAAATACAATTTTTCATCCTCCCCAGTCTTATTTGATGGAATTATAGGGCTGGACACCCTTAAACACCTAAATGCAATAATCCATACAAATTGGAATTATATGTCCATTCAACCAAGCTCCATTAACCCAAGAATTTCCATTCCTATTAAACAGCATCTGCCACAGTTTGTTAACAATATAAATATAGGGTTTTTCAATAAGGGCGGGTAGATGTTGTGTGTAGATGTCGTGGCGTTTGCTGTGTGGCACGTAGCACCGTCCTGCTGGAACCACATGCGGCGATGTTCTCGGCCGATCTTGCGTTCCTTGAACGTACGGATCTTGGCTGATTGTTTACTGAATCGGTCGTCTCAAATTTGGCCACCAAACGTTGAAGAGTCGACTGTGAAGGCCACCACGTCTACCGTAAAATGGGCGCAATGCGCGCAATGTTTTCGTTAACGAACTCTCATTTTGATAATAAAGTTTTATCATTTGAACGTGCTCTTTAATCGTGTAACTTGCCATGATGATTTGGCATAAACAATTAAATAATAAACAAAAGATTTGACAGATGTCACCAAAACAAAATTGAAGCCACGGGACGCCAAAATCTACCCGCGTCAAAAAAACCCTATATTAGAATTAGAAAAATCAATGTACCAAACTTATAAATATCATCATTCCTAAATGTCCTAATCTTCTTTCTGAACAAAATGAAAAATAAATCTACACTACCACTGTCAAAGGAGAAATCCGAACAACAACTTGAGATCCCGTGTACTCAAAATTCTATCCTATGGCGCTATAAAATAAGGTTGGAAATGAGTTCCAAAAATTAATAGGAGATGGTTTTATAAGGCCATCGAAATCACCTCTCCATCCACCTTCTCCAGTTAGGGTAGTCTTCAAAAATGGACGCTTCAGAAGAAAAAAAAATTCAGAATAGTAATTGATTACCGTAAACTTAACACATTAACAATAGCCGACAAATAATCGATTCCTGAAATTTATGAAATTCTTGCAAATCTTTGTAAAAACCAATAGTTAGACTTAAAAAGTGCCTTTCATCAGATCCCACAAATGAAAGAATCTGATATATGTAAAAAAAACTGCCTTTTAAGTGAACAACGGCAAATTTGAATTCATACGCCTTCCATTTGGTCTCAAAAACGCTCCATCTGTTTTTCAGAGATCCTTAGATTACATCCTAAGAGACCTTATCGGAAAATGTTATTATGTCAAAAAAGTTCAAACAACAGTTGACCGACTCATTCCCCAAATCCTAAAAGAGCTTCGATCCTTCCCGGAATGTCAGGATATTTTCGCCGCTTCGTTAAAGATTATGCAAAATTGACGAAACCCCTGACATCGCTTTTAACAGGCGAAGACTGACATGTGTCGAAAAATATGTCAAAAAAAAACTCATTCATTTAAATCAAGAAGCATTCAATACATTAAAAAAATCTCTTGTTTCTTCAGAAGTCACACCCAGAGAAAAAGACTGTGTAAAATTGCCTTATTTGCCTAAGGTAAATTTTTTTGTACGGAAGTTGTTTTCTAACATAATTTTGCCTTAGTTCTAAGGCAATTTATGCTCGAAAATCCTAAGCTAAATTTACCTAGAATAGGCTACCGTGCCTTAGATGGATAAGGTAAATATTTTTGTATGGAAAATATTTCCTAACATAAATTTACCTTAGGACTAAGGCAATTAATTGTAAAATTTTAGCCTAGAAATAAGGTAATTTCACCTAAGCCTAAGCTAATTTTACCTAGGAATTTTTTTTACTTAGAATGTTATTTTCCTAACATAATTTTGCCTAGAACTAAGGCAATTTATGTTAGACTCTTACCTATGACTAAGGTAATTTTACCTTAGGCCTTGGTAAATTTTATCTAGGTTTTTTTTTTGCTAGAATAATTTTTTTCTAAAATAATTTTGCCTAGAACTAAGGCAATTTTACCTATGGCCTAAGCTAATTTTTTCCTGGGGAATTTTTCGGTGAAATGTTATTTTGCTAACATTATTTTGCCTAGAACTAAGGCAACTTTTAACTACGTCAATTTAACTTTTTTTTTTGTTCGGCAAAAAGTTTTGAATTCTTCCTAAAAAAAAGGAAATATGCTTCAATAACTTAGCGATTCAAATGTCATTATAAAGGAAAAAAACATTTATTATAGTTTTAAAAAATATGCAAATGTTTTTTTTTTTCTTTAACTTCAAGAAATTTTGTATTGTTGTTGTTTTTTACACAGGTTTATTTCCGCAAAGAAAAAAATAATAAATAAACTTTACCTAGGGACTAAGGCGATTTTACCTAGGGCCTAAGGTGATTTTCCCACCAAAAGCGCAAAAAGCAATGATTCGAGTTTTGGAGGGAAAATCACCTTAGGCCCTAGGTAAAATCACCTTAGGCCCTAGGTAATTTTTTTTTTTTGCTGAAATAAATTTTACCTAGGGCCTAAGGTGATTTTCCCACCAAAAGCGCAAAAAGCAATGATTCGAGTTTTGGAGGGAAAATTATAGCTATCAATGAAAAAGCATAATTGGAATGTTTAAATGGATTTTTTAGCATGTTTTCTTTTGGCCAGGAATGCAAATGTTATTCCAATTGATGGGAAATTAGTCAAATAATTTTGTTTGAGAAAAAAAATGTCACTTCCGCATTTATTCCTTGTTTAAATTGGGATTTTCTATTTCAGTGACAGAATCATCTTTCCGGAAAAAAATTTCCGTCTGAACTTTTTTTAATGGCAAACAATTATTTTGTTGATTTCAGATCGATTGGTACAAAATTCGCATTTCTTGGCAAAAATAGCATGCTAAGAAATCCATTCAAACATTTCAATTTTGCTTTTTCAATGATAGCTATATAATATGCGCCTTATAATGAATAAAGCCTTTAACTTCAGTCAAATGCAAATTAAGTATAAAACAAAACACACTTTGATTTGTTTTTCTTAATACAAGATTCTATTTCATAAAATAAATCAACCCTAATTCGAGTTTTGGAGGGAAAATTATAGCTATCATTGAAAAAGCATAATTGGATTGTTTAAATGGATTTTTTAGCATGTTTAGCATGTAAAATCAATATGAAAATAATGATATAATGTTCCAAAATTTCAGTTAAACAAGTCAGATGTTTTCTTTTTCCAACATGTAATAGGAAAACTTGTAATTAGAAACAATCCCTTTAAAAAAAAACTGATTTTAAAAGAGGTAATGATGTGAAAAATGTAATAAGAAAGTAAAATCATTAAAATGATTGAATTTTACTTCAATTTTCCTTTCAAATGCCCCTTTAAGGATACGCTCATGTTTGATTTTGCATCACCCACATTATTTCATTGTAACTTTAACCAAATAAAATTTGACCATGGCCTTAGCTAATTTTACCTACGCTATATCTAATTTTACCAAGATCTAATAAATGTTATTAAAAGGAATCCTCATTTTTGGATGACTATTTGACGCTGTTTTCTTACTTTACCAATAGAAAACGAACAAAATATCCCTAAAGGATACGCTCATGTGTTGTTTTCCATCCAAATTATTCCATTTTACCTTAGGACTAAAGCAATTTTAAAGAACTACCTAACATAAAATCACCTTAGGAATAAGGTGATTTTATGGCGTCACCTAGAAATTAGCTTAGGCCTAAGGCAAATTTATGTTAACTCCTAAGGTAAAATCACCTTAGGCCTAAGCTAATTTCTAGGTGACGCCATTTACCTTAGGAGCTAACATAAATTTACCTTAGGCCTAAGCTAATTTCTAGGTGACGCCATAAAATCACCTTATTCCTAAGGTGATTTTATGTTAGTTCTTTGAAATTGCCTTAGTCCTAAGGTTAAATCGTTGTCTGGTTGCTTTCGAAACGTGCTTTACATCATTTACTTCCAAAACTTCGTGGCGTGCAGCGTGCAGTTCATTTCTTCAATTAAATGTTATATGTATTAAAAGTTTTAAAAGTGAATATAAAAGAAAATATAAAAACAAGCAATACAAATATTATATCAAAGTAAGTATTTTTACCTACAATATTTTACAATATATTTGCGTTTTTATTTCGCTCGTAGAAAAAAAGTATAAAACTCTTCATTTTGAGTATTTTAATTATATAAAACGTGTTCAATCCTGCTTTTAATCGTATCTATCTTACAATTAAGTTATTTTTGGGACACGTTTCACCTTTTCATTAACTAATATGTAGGTTTATATGAATTAAAAACATTACTTTTGAGGTTTGCGTTGAAACAATGCAACGTGGCTCTTCAACCCATTGTGCATTTAGCTTTTCTAGCCACCTTTTTCCTTTCTTTACCATAACGCACAACAATAATCTAAATTAACGCCCAGCCCACTGAAAACGCCGTATTTTGTCAGAGCTCTTTAACTCTGGACAGTCAAAAGTTCGTCCTCGGAACGAAAAAAAATAAAATTACATGAGTTGCCTGTTAAAGCTATTATAGATATAAGAATTTAAATACAATGTGCTTTAAAAAGCATTGTTTACATTACAAGCTCATACTTTGTTAGAGGTTGTAACAAAATGCCCCCTAAGGGTAAGCTGTACGATCGATATAGAGGACAGCGCAGGTCGCTCAAGAAGCTCTATAACAGTCCCACAACATCAAAGAAGGCAAAAGTCGTAGAAGTGGAAGATCATTCCAATGAAGATCATTATGTGGAACCACTAAATTCTAACGAGATGCAAAAACTTTGCGATGAGCTAAAACAAAACCGCGACTGGGACACCGTTAATAAGCAATGGAAGCAAACTATGTCAATGAGGAGGAATATGATAAGCCAGAGTAATGACAACGACATTCAGACAGTCCTCCAGGAATGGCCGCTTTACAAATTTTCACGAGCGCCAGAATTGGTAACAATATTCGTTTTTTTAAGCTTATTTCTTCACCTTTCTTCTTTTTATAATAGATTGCCATGGATTTCGATTTCTTAAGGCCAAACAACGGGTTTGACTTTTCGAAGTGGGAGCAATTTTCAAAAATTGCCATCAAATTCTTCAGTGAGAGGGTGAAGTGTAGCGGGCTTAAATCACACCTCAATGAGGTCAAAGAAAATATTGCTGACCTTGACATAGGTAAAATGACTCTATTTTAACACTTTGTTTAATTAAAAACTTTTCTTTCAATTGTGTTTTAAATACTATGTTTATTCTATTTTTCTTATGAGGCTTTAATTTATTTTCAGATAATGTTAACATTGCTTATGCAACTTTGTTACATGGATTGCTGCCGCCATCATCGCAGCAGTTCAAAGGCAAGTTCAAGAAATTTACAATCGAGGACTCCAGGCAATCATTCACTACTGAAGTTGAAAATGCAAGCCACATTGAACAGGTCCTTAAACAAAAACAAGAAGAATGTGCAAAATCCGGCACGAAACTTCAACCCGTTATATTTGTTATTGGTGAGAAATTTAAATACAAAAATTTTGTCGTTTCCTTGGACAACACTAAATTTAAATTGGATACGTACTTGCATTGTATTATTTTTTATTTAAAGCTTGCATACGTTTTAAATATTGAATACCCTACTCAATGTTTTTCAGTATGGGTTTTTATTGAATCTTTTTTTTTTTTAATATTCACGATGGCAAAAAAATTCCTTCTGTTTCAACATTGATTAACGATATCAATATATATATATATATATGTATAAATATTTACAAATAAATAAATATAATATACTATTATAAAATTAAATACAAATTTTATTTTTATTTAAAAATAACTTTTTTTCAGCTGACCTAGAAAATAGGTAAAATTTACCTTAGGAAATAGGTAAAATTTACCTTAGGAAATAGGTAAAATTTGCCTTAGGAAATAGATAAAATTTACCTTAGGAAATAGGTAAAATTTACCTTAGGAAATAGGTAACACTTGCCTTAGGAAATAGGTAAAATTTACCTTAGGAAATAGGTAAAATTTGCCTTAGGAAATAGGTAAAATTTACCTTAGGAAATAGGTAAAATTTACCTTAGGAAATAGGTAAAATTTACCTTAGGAAATAGGTAAAATTTACCTTAGGAAATAGGTAAAATTTACCTTAGGAAATAGGTAAAATTTGCCTTAGGAATAAGGTAATTTGCCTTAGCAAATAGGTAAAATTTGCCCAAGGAATAAAGTGAGTCATGTTAGGAAATAGGTAAAATCTACCTATTTGCTAAGTAAAACTTCGAAGGGGAAATTTTTAAATAACCTTAGGGAATAGGTAAAATAGGTAAGGTTTATGTTAGGGATAAGGTAAATCTGAAGATTTTCAAATCACCTTAGGAAAATAGGCTATCGTAGCCTATTCCTAAGCTAGCTCAAAACGGCCTTAGGCCTAACGTGAAATCAGCCCCCGAAATAGGCTAATTTTACACCGACTTTTTTCTGGGTGCATTCTCCAATTCCCAAACTTCGAAAAAAGTTTTCAACTTACAACCGACGCCTCCAACTTCGCCGTCATCGGTGCAGTCCTTTCTCAAGATGACAAGCCGATAACTTTTCTGTCTAGAACGTTGAGCAAATCAGAAGGAAATTATGCCACCAACGAAAAAGAAATGTTGGCAATAATTTGTTCAATCAACTCTCTAAGAAATTTCCTGTATGGATCCCGCAAAGTTAATATTTGTACAGACCATCAACTTCTTATGCTCTTAGTAACAAAAATACAAACTCCAAAATGAAGAGATGGAAATCCTTTTTAAAGATTCACACAAAAAATTGTCGAAGACATACCCAACACAATCGAACAAGAAGAGAAAATCTTAAAGATACACCGGCGCGGCGCAGCGGCGGCGGTGTGCTCACCGAAATGCTGATGAAAACCGAATTCAAAGGTTAGAAAACTTCCATTTTCCTAAAATGGCTTCAAAAATAAAAGCCCTAGTTAACTGCTGTATAACTTGCAAAGATAATTAACATGACAAGCATCCTACCAAACCATTTTTAAATCCGACACCAATTCCTAACTACCCCCCACAGAAAAATGCCTCGTCACTACTGCAGTAGACAAATTTAATAAATTTGCCCAGGATAAAATAATTTCATCAAGATCAATCGTAGATGTAAGGCGACTCTTACGAGACAAACTATTTTTTTTCTGCGTACCCGAAGTAGTTGTAATCGACAATGAAAAAGCTCTCAATTCAGTTTCAATAACTTAAAAACTCCACCATACAAAAATGAAGTAAACGGGCAAGTTGAACGTTTTCACACTACTCTATCAGAAAAAATGAGATGATTAAAATCGGATCTACCTTCACGGCCCTTTGAAGAACTTTTAGAACGCGCTGTCAACGAATACAATTTTACCATACATTCAACAACAAACAAAAAACCTATCGAAGTATTCTATGGAAGAATACAACCCTGACTTAGACAAACTCAAAACTAAGAAGGGAAAAGACACTAAATACCACAACAAATAAAAAGAACCTATAAAAGATTATGAAATAAGCTAAGTTATTTATGTTAAAAATAACAAACGTATATACTCTGAATTGACTAGTAGATATAGACAAGAAATTGTAAAAGAAAATAAGAACTCCACAATATTAACTGAATCTTGAAAAGTAGTCCACAAAAGCAACATAAGAAATTAATTGTCCTTTTTTTTAGACGTACTTTTTACATTTGCCAAGCTGAAATTTAAATTATGGACTTTTCAAATTCACAAATCGTTCTTTACATACAGGACTGAGGAAAATTCAGAACGGAAATTTTACGTTAATTCATGTTAATAATCTTGAACAGTATGATGAATTCCTTTCCGACATATCACCAATCCTTAACCTATAAACAACCCAAAATCGAACCACTTTTCCCTTACTATCACACGAAATTCAACACATTCGCAATTTTTTACATGGTACCTTAAAACTAAATGTAAACGCTCTTTAGATTTTATAAGCAAAGGTTGGAAATGTATTGCTGGCAATCTAGATCATGATTTTATAACCATAAAAGAAAAAATTACAGATGTTTTGAAAAATAATAAAAAACAAGTTATCATTAACGAGTTATAATACAATGAACGAATAAATATCATTACAAAAATCCAAAATTTATTTAAAGATAACAATAAAATCAATTTGAAATTATTACAAATCTTAAATACAGAATTAAAATTGTATTGTAAAAGAAGAATTCGAGACCATATCTATGCCTTTAATTGGACTAAACAGGGAAAAATTAATCTTTCATATTGTCAAAAACGAAATAGATTTAACCACTAAAGTATTTAATGAACAACAATTGCCTTACACAACAATAGAAGAAGCCTTAGATTTCGCAGAAATTAAAATTATAAGAAATATTTGATCAATCTTTAATATAATAAATAATCCCTTAACCATTAAAGAAATATACGAACATCCATTAATTAAACCAATAAAAAAGAAAAATACTGTAACCGAGATTTTATATGTTGTAGTTGTAAGATATAATGAGGAATTGTATGGAACAACAAAAAAATGTAAATCGTTCAATTTGTAACTTTAAAAATATTGTAAATATTACAAACGACTCTTGCATTCCCAATTTGTTAAAAAGTCTACCAGCCACCTGCAATACAATTAATAATCACCACATTCCAACCATAGACGAAATATCACCAGATGCTTAATCAGTTTATCGGAACTCTTGAATTCGACAATACGACTCACAACTTAAACGGAACATTTTAGTCAAATTCCGGAATATGACCATCAACCTGAATGGAATCCCACATATCTCCAAACAAAATTCTATAATAAAACCACTTCCAGCAATATTCCAAACAAATTCTAAGGAAAAAGATTACCGTGATTTACTCTCGCTAGAAATGATGAAGGATCTTCATATTAACAACACTTACAAAATTCATCTCCTACAAGAAGAGAATAATCATAATCAAATAACTACATACATATTCCTTCATTTCCATCATTGGATTCCTGTTCATAATATTGTTCCTATGGAAGATCTTGACAAAACGTCACAATACGAAATTCTTTATAAAACCGCCAACACCAGAAGCCAATGGAGTAGCAATTGTGGATAAATTTCCTATGCTTGAGATGAACTCTATCCAAAATCTAAACAAACCTAAGTTCAATAACCTGCCATACTTCTCACGACCGATGGCGATCGTTTCTAAGATGGGAAGAGTTAACACGGAACACGCATAAAATTCCATAGAAAACCAACCAGATAACAAATACTGAGGGAATGCAATCATTAAAAAATATTGCAAAAGATGCATTTGTTCATTTAGTAAGTAAGAAACAATTTGGTGTACATTTATTTTTAACTTACCATAGGAAGTTATTTTAATGGGTCCGATTTGTCGAATTGAAAATTTTGACATTTCTCGACGTTTCAAGGTCCCTAGAGTCGAAATAAAAGATTTTTAGCGAGATATCTGTGCGTGCGTGTGTACGTACGTTCGTACGTCCGTACGCTCGCGACGATTTTTTCGTCTTCCATAGCTCAAGAACCAGAAGAGATATCGACTTCAAATAAATTTTGTTATACAGATAATAAGGCAGAAAGGGCTCTCAAGAAAATTGCGTGGGTGGTTTTTTTTACCATATCAGTTTAAAAAAAAGGTGAAAATTTTGGTTATCCCAAAATACCCCACGAACCAATAACGCTATAGACTTGAATTAAATTTTATATTATATATTGTAACGTGATACCAAACAAATATATTTAAAAAAAAAAATCCAACTAACGGTTTCTTATATAAATCAAAAAAAACTGAAAAAAAAAATATTTGTCAGCTCGAAAATTTTACGTTCAAAAAATGATGATTTTATCTCTAAAACAATTTTGTGCAACGCAAAACAACGTTTTCAACATCTGGTAAAATTTTGAGAAACATCAAATTGAC
Organism: Eupeodes latifasciatus; assembly: GCA_920104205.1. Lineage (NCBI taxonomy): Eukaryota > Metazoa > Arthropoda > Insecta > Diptera > Syrphidae > Eupeodes > Eupeodes latifasciatus. The sequence goes on from OV049925.1 coordinate 75,175,467, forward strand.
TTTTATAAAAAATAAAAACCTAAAACAAACATAACTCAAAGTTGGTAAAAATTGAATTTCGACTAAAATATCGTTTCAAAAATTTGAGGTTTTGGCTTCCATTTAATTTTAGCTTATAAGAAATATTGTTTTCAACATTCGGTAAGATTTTGAGAAAAATCGAATTGACAGATTTTTTACAAAAAATAAAAACCTAAACAAAAAATTAAAAAAAGTTAAAAAAAATTGATTTTCGACTCAAATAACTTTTTAAAACTTTGAGACATTGGCTTTAAACTAATTTTATCTTTAAAAAAATATTGTTGTCAACACTTAGTAATATTTTGAGAGAAATCGAATAGACAGTTTTTTTATAAAAAAATAAAAACCTAACAAAAAAATAACAAAAGTTGGTAAAATTGATTTTTTCCAAAATATCTTTTCAGAACGTCGAGATATTGTTTTTAAAATAATTTTGTCTTATGAGAAATATTGTTTTCAACTTTATTCAATTTTTGAGAAAAATCCAATTAACAGTTTTTTTACAAAAAATAAAAACCTAAAACAAATTAATACAAGTTGGTAAAAATGGATTTTCGACTCTATTATCTTTTTAAAAATTAAAAATATTAGCTTCAAACTAATTTTATCTTATAAGAAATATTGTTTTAAACATTCGGTAAAATTTTGATAAAAATCGAAATGACAGTTTTTTAACAAAAAATAAAAACTTAAAAAACGCATTATACTAAAAGTTCGTAAAAATTGATTTTTGACTCAAATATCTTTTCAAAAATTTGAGATATAGGCTTCAAATTAATTTTATTTAAACCAAATATTGTTTTCAACATTCAGTAATTTTTTTATAAAAATCTAACAATCAGCCATACAAAATTAAAATCTACAAAAAAATAGAACGCAAAATTGGTAAAAATTGATGTTCGGTTCTCGATATCTCGTGAATAATAGAAAACATGGACTTCAAATTAATGTCATTTATCCAATTGTATTTGTTTACATAAGAGATAAAAACTTTTAAGAAAGGCTTCTAAAATTGGTAAAAATTCGTTAACGACTAAAAATCTCGTTAACAAAAATAGATTTTGAAATCAAACTATTTCATCATATGCAAAATGTTGTTGGTTATTTTTAATTTTTTTAGAATAATTTAACTGATAACTTTTTTAACAAAACACGAAAACCTACAAACCTTTTAAGTAAGTAATGGGAAGTTATCAGTGTGGGTCGCCTCCCAGCCTCTTTTTAAGTTATTATTGTTTTTCTTTTTTCATTGATTTTCTTTTTCTGTTATGTTTGGTTTATCATACAATTATTTTTGCACAAAGCATACTAATACTGAGTTTTATCTTACTGTGTAAGATATTATTACCAATAAAAAAATAGGTTATATGCATTACGCATGTATATTATGTTATTTCTTTATTTTTTTAATATATATTTTTTTCTGTTATCAACCTGTTTTAAAATTAGCATAGGTATAAGAAAATTTACACAAAAAAAATCGTTTTATCAATTAATAAAAATAATAAATAAACACCACGTTGGTTGTGTAGTAATCATTACTGCTTTTATGTTTTTATGATTTTTGCATGTGGGTTAAATTTGTGGAGACATATGTATGTGCGGGTCTATGAAATAACTCCCACGAAATAAGTCCCACTTTTAAAAACGAAATAAGTCCCACCAAAAATTGCTATTTTGAAAGTGGGAGTTATTTCGTTTTTAAAAGTGGGACTTATTTCGTCAATTGGTGGGACTTATTTCGTTACGCGTTTTTATTTTAAGTGGGACTTATTTCGTTTTGAGTGGGAATAAATTCGTTTTGTAAAGTGGGAGTTATTTCATACCCCTAAATTTATATTTTGGTGGGATTTATTTCGTTTTAAGTGGGACTTATTTCATTTTCATAATTTTGCATTTTAAGTGAATGCTTAATAATTTTTGCCGTTATTTGTTGCTCTTCACGTTGTTTCTCATTGAATTTCATAATGTTCTTTTTGTTGCTTTTTAAAAAAAAATGTATTGTATTGTAGAATATGCTTTCGAAAAGTTTCGTTATTTCTTGCTCTTTACGAAATGAATGGTATTGTTTCAAATTTGTTGTTAAGTGTGCTAGTTTACAAGACCTTATCATTATATTGATTAGTTAAGTTTTTGAATTTCAATAGTGAACAAGAGTGTGACATACGAAATAATTGCAGGGAAGAGGAATAACAGCAAGCTTCTTTATATTTTTTTTGAGAAACAATTATATATAGGGTGTGTAAAGTTGCCAGGCAGGCGCCTATATAAACAACTTTTTTCAATAAAAGCACCTGTGGGTGGCCCGCTTCGCGGGTTCTCAAGATTTTAACTCCCTTTTTCGGGGTCACACCCGCTCACGCAACTCCGTTGCTCCGCTTAGGGTATGTAAAGTCGCCAGGCAGGCGCCAATATCAACAGCTTTTTTGAATAAAAGGCCATTATGGCTTTATTTCTCATTTTTTTCTTATGCAAAAAGTTATATATTGGACATTTCGTAAAAGGGACAACCATAATTTTTTGTCCTTATCTCTCATGGCTCTCCTTTTTTTGTTATTAATTACTTTATACTTACTATAATAAAAAAAACTTTAAAGAAATGTGTACAAATAGGTACCGAACTTAACTACTGGAAAAACAATATTAAACAAAATTGTTGACGTAATTACGTATGTAAGTGTTTTATTATATTTTTAGTAGGAAATTGGAATTCGTGTTCCATGTTTTCTAATATCACCATTACAAAATACAACTAATCCCAATGCCACGTTAAAACTATAATACCGTCTACCATGCACTGGATCTTCAAACCATTTATAAAGGTCGATAATTTTAATCTGATGGTCCTTCCGAAACGGTTTCCATCTTAATAATAAGAACAATTGATCTGTACTTAATCCATTTACGAATCCAAACGTTGTTACTAGTGGGACTTATTTCGTGTATGAAAGTGGGACTTAATTCATTTAAGAAATATATTATTCAAGTGGGAGTTATTTCATTTTGAGTGGGAGTTATTTCATTTCAAGTAAATTTTTAAATCATTTCATTTTGGTGGGACTTATTTCGTTTTCAAAAGTGGGACTTATTTCGTGGGAGTTATTTCATTTTTTTAAGCAAATTCTGGTGGGACTTATTTCGTTTTTAAAAGTGGGACTTATTTCGTGGGAGTAATTTCATAGACCCGTATGTGCACTTCAGTTTATATGGCTGAAGATGCCCCAAAAAAATATATTTCTCTATTCTTTGGTTGGTGGTCTCGAATAGAATACTGACAATGCTGGGAATTCGGATTTGTACTTGGACGAGCTGAGACTAAATATCTTTTTTTTCTATAACTGCCATGTCCATAACAACATCCAATTGGAATTCTCCCTTTTAAAATTTAGTACTTTTATCCAAAAAAAGTCAAAGTCGATGAGTACTTGGCGGAAGTAGCTTTCAAATTTTTTTAGAAATGTTTATCCCGTTCAAAAATTGTGCACTAATTCGTTTCAAATACCTGAGGTGAACTTTACCAGGTTGAACAATAGCTATTGTAAAAAATTCACAGATATTAAAATTACGGTAAAAAATCAAATTAAAGTCCGGGCGTATATTAAAGTTAACGTCATAAGCGACTCCACAAAATATCTAAACTATCGGATTAAACGCAAGGTCTCCTTCTATGCAGTTGATAAAGTTAGGTACGGAAGTACATTTTTCTATCTTCTGTTGTTTTCTACGGACTATTTTTTTTTTTTTTTTTTTTTTTTTTTTTTTTTTTAGGTGGCGCAACAGTCCGTAGAGAACCAGGGCCTAGTGACTTACAACTCTCAACCATTCCTGTGTGCGAGTAATGTTGTCAGGGATGGAGGGGACCTACAATTTATATGCCGAATCCGAACGGCTAATTTGAGAATGCACTTTTTCATGACAAGAATTACTCTTGGAGAATTTGTCAATTCCTCGCAAGAGGCAGTACCCGTGAAAACTCTTTTTTTTTAATTAAGGTGGCACAGGCAGGGATTGAACCCAAGACCTCTCGCATGACAGTCCAACGCACTAACCATCATGCCACGGGCACTACTACGGACTATTACTTTGCCTTTATTTTGTTCATTAGGATATGTACAAAGGAATCAAAATTACAGAAACCTAATGAAATTAATATATGTTTCGATTAATACAGAAAACATTTTACAATCAAGACCTCTTTCAGTTTTCATTAGTTTTATCTTCATGAACAAGCTCCAAAGGTTGTCTTAAAATACCACGTTTATAAGGTTAGCCGCATCCCTAAATTATGGAATCATAGATATTCTTTTAACCGGATAATTTCCAAAGCCACGTACGGGGCGAAATTAATCGATAAGATTTAAAATTTAAACAAAAAAGTTGCAATGGTAAATCGTATTGAAACGTTTAATACCTTTTTAAAATCAGTATATCCGGTTGAGTCTTCATCATTTCAACTATTTCTCTAAATTTTCCCTATTTATTGTCTGTTTTCTATGAAAAAAAAAATACTAAAAACAATTAAACATACACTATGATATACTTTTAACCTACATTTTTGAACTTTTTATTGTTTTTTTTTTTCGTTAAACTAAAAATTCACTTCGGATTCGTCTCGAGAGTGGGGCGAATGACAGATCTTAGTAATTGTATGTGGAGTACGATAGGATTGCGATTTCATGATATCAGAGAAGTTGAACAAAATGTCGATGGTGCATTGCATGTTCAACTTTCATGCGTCGGATTTGGTAATAGCAAAAGTTTGGAAAATAAATGAAACTGTCACCTTATCTCATTCGCCGAATTCTGAAATAGGTGTGTATATTTTTACTTGCGACAACATGTAAAAACTACATAATGTCTATGGCAAGTATTGCATTCGTAAAAAATATCGTACTCGAGATTTTAATTAAACATGACGTATAAAAGTGGTAGAGAAGTCAAGATTTGTTTTCTATACTTGGCTTCTTTCAATATATAAAATATATGTTTGTATTGCTGTGAAAGGGAACCCTTAAAGAACTGAACTAATGAATCGATTTAAATATTTTTTTTTCTAAAGAAGCTTTAATATTGTCAAAATAATGCTTCATAGTGCTCAAGAATGTCTTTATTTTTGAATCTTTAAGAAATGTAATATTTTTTAAAAAATGGAAATCTCAAAAACGGGCCAAGAACTAAATAACTGCATACCAAAAATATATCTAAAACTTTTTCAAATGTTGTATACATAAAATTAATTTAAAAAAAAACTTAACGATGTTCGCATAAGAAATTAATATATTAAGGTTTTTTTGAGAATTTAGATTTTTGAAGAAGACCTTATTGTGCTTGTTTATTCTTAAATCTTAAAACATAGGTACTATTGCTAAACAGACCCTTTGGATACAAGAGCAAGTACATGTGACCTAGTTGTGCATTTTATTTTGTTAGCTCATCTATAAGAAGTTGCATCTTTAGGGAAAAGATTTTTCATCTAGGTAGAATTAAGTTTGAGTGTTGGAAGTGTTGGATGGAATTTGTGCATGCAGATAAAGATATAATGGGTGATTTTTTTGAGGTTAGGATTTTCATGCATTAGTATTTGACAGATCACGCGGGATTTCAGACATGGTGTCAAAGAGAAAGATGCTCAGTATGCTTTGACATTTCATCATGAATAGACTTACTAACGAGCAACGCTTGCAAATCATTGAATTTTATTACCAAAATCAGTGTTCGGTTCGAAATGTGTTTCGCGCTTTACGTCCGATTTATGGTCTACATAATCGACCAAGTGAGCAAACAATTAATGCGATTGTGACCAAGTTTCGCACTCAGTTTACTTTATTGGACATTAAACCAACCACACGAATGCGTACAGTGCGTACAGAAGAGAATATTGCGTCTGTTTCTGAGAGTGTTGCTGAAGACCGTGAAATGTCGATTCGTCGCCGTTCGCAGCAATTGGGTTTGTGTTATTCGACCACATGGAAGATTTTACGCAAAGATCTTGGTGTAAAACCGTATAAAATACAGCTCGTGCAAGAACTGAAGCCGAACGATCTGCCACAACGTCGAATTTTCAGTGAATGGGACCTAGAAAAGTTGGCAGAAAATCCGCTTTTTTATCGACAAATTTTGTTCAGCGATGAGGCTCATTTCTGGTTGAATGGCTACGTAAATAAGCAAAATTGCCGCATTTGGAGTGAAGAGCAACCAGAAGCCGTTCAAGAACTGCCCATGCCCATGCATCCCGAAAAATGCACTGTTTGGTGTGGTTTGTACGCTGGTGGAATCATTGGACCGTATTTTTCAAAGATGCTGTTGGACGCAACGTTACGGTGAATGGCGATCGCTATCGTTAAATGCTAACAAACTTTTTGTTGCCAAAAATGGAAGAACTGAACTTGGTTGACATGTGGTTTCAACAAGATGGCGCTACATGCCACACAGCTCGCGATTCTATGGCCATTTTGAGGGAAAACTTCGGAGAACAATTCATCTCAAGGAATGGACCGGTAAGTTGGCCACCAAGATCATGCGATTTGACGCCTTTAGACTATTTTTTGTGGGGCTACGTCAAGTCTAAAGTCTACACAAATAAGTCAGCAACTATTCCAGCTTTGGAAGACAACATTTCCGAAGAAATTCGGGCTATTCCGGCCGAAATGCTCGAAAAAGTTACCCAAAATTGGACTTTCCGAATGGACCACCTAAGACGCAGCCGCGGTCAACATTTAAATGAAATTATCTTCAAAAAGGAAATGTCATGGACCAATCTAACGTTTCAAATAAAGAATCGATGAGATTTTGCAAATTTTATGCGTTTTTTTTTTAAAAAAAGTTCTCAAGCTCTTAAAAAATCACCCGTTATAATGTAATACTGTAAGGTTTTGACTGATAACATTTGGTAAAGTTGCTGATGGATTGTTAGGTTTTTGCACAAAAAAAAAGAATTTGTCAAGTTATTATTCACACTAGGTTTGTTACTATCTACAAGTTGCATTGAACCACGTAGTAGGGTTCTTGTAATAATATAGTCTTTTTTATTATAACTACAGGCCTAAAAAAGTTTTAACCGAATCCGAACAGCTAATTTCAGAAAAGACTTTTCATGACAAGAATTACTCTTGGAGGATTTGTCAATTGCTCGCAAGAGGCAGTACCCGTGAAAAACTTTATATGAAAAAGGCATAGGGATTGAACCCAATACCTCTGGCATGACAGTCATGCGCACTAACCATCACGCCACGGTTTCTCCAGGCCTTAGTCCATAGAAAGCTAACAATTTCATTCAATCAAATATCTTTTCAATTATATATATTTGTTTTTCAATTATCAGCCGTTTGGAGTTAAAGTTAGATGTTGTAGTTTTAGAATTTACATCGAAATAGTCTTATTAATAAATCTTGAAGCGTGGGTGTTATGCTTGGGGGTGTGTGGGTGCAAATGCGTAAATGCGTTAATGTGCGTGTGTGAGAATGCAGTGGATGTGCGTGAGTGAAAAAAAACTGTTTTGTATACTGGCGACGATAACAGAGCCAGGCAACCATCAGAGACGTTTAGCCGGTCTACAGTCTTATGTGACGAAGATTACGGAGGTGAAGAGCCAGGCGACCAAAGAATTGTTCAGCCTGTCTACTTATGCAGCAACGATGATTAGCGAAAGCGCAAATACCCAATTCGATCAAAATAAAAACACAATAGTTACTCCAACGAAAAGTTGTGTGTTCACCATTAAGCTTTATTAGACAGAATGCAACTTCTACTGATTTGCTGCGGCCTTTTATACTGTAGAAGGCGGCAGCACATTTCAATGGTTATGTTTTATAAAATGTGTTGTTTTTGTGTTTCTGTTTTTTTTTGTTAGCACTTTTAAATTTACATTGTTTGTCAAAATGTGTTTGTTAAAATTAATGAATTATATAAAGCCTAGTACGCTGCTGATGCGAAACGAAATTTTTCGAAATTTTTAAAACGAAAACCACAGCGGAAAAATATTTGTGGAGAGTTCTGTCTGGAAGTTGAAGTTCAATTTTAAGCCTAGTACGCTGCTGATGCGAAACGAAAATTCCCATACAAAAATGACATGACGAAATCATAAACGAAAATATTCTAAAAATTTTTCAATAAATAAATAAAACGTCAAAATTTCGCAAGCAATTAATATACCGGGCAATTAAATTGAGAACGAAAAGAGTGGAGAATTGTACTAAGAAATCTAGTACAGCTATCCACTAAAATGTCACATTTCGTCGTTCAGCAGCGTACTGAAAAACGAAAAGCACAGCGAAATTTTTCGTTTATGATTTCGTCATGTCATTTTTGTATGGGAATTTTCGTTTCGCATCAGCAGCGTACTAGGCATAAACAAAAAAAATTATTAAAGAATTTAAGTAATTAATTTTAAATGTATGCATGTTTAAATGTTTTCTTTATATTATTTTATATTATTTATGTTGTTGATGTTTATTTGTTTAAGGATGACTGTTACAATCTTCATTTTATACATACATACCTTCACATTTATTATTCATGTACTGTCAATACAACAAACAAAAACGGAACTGTTTCATATTTCTTATAAGCAGATAAAAGTAAAGATTTCGTCTGAAATTCGAAAAACTGAAAAACAGGTTGACAAGAAAATATCTAACAAAACTTTTAATAATTTGTTTTATTAGTCACTTAAGCAACACACAGCAGCTGCTTCGTTATCGTTATGTTCACACTCGACAAAAACGGAGAGTTCCTGTCAACTTCTGAGTTCTTGAAATCTGTACTCTCAACAACAAAATGACGCACACGTTACCACTTTCGTCTGCCGCCTTCAAAAATACATATATCCAAGTGCTGCACTAAACTTCTTGTCAAGAGTACCTTCATAATTATTTTCCGTTGTACAATATGTCCTAATGGGTCTGTTGTAGTTTGTATGTTCCTTTTTTATGTTTCCTACAGACACAAATTTATCGTGCCACCTGTGGTGAACACACACATTTTGAGACATAATGACTTTTAAGTACTTTCTCAAATTGTCCTTGACGTACAATAAGGAATGATTCATATTTTTTAACGGAAATTGGTTAAATGATGGCTGCAGACACGTAGAAGAACTTTTGAAGTGGTGTGGTGATGCGTTTTTACCCTTTTTCTATGAATTTGCATTCAACTGCATTGCGCCAGAAGGTCTTTTTAAAAATACTGGATAGTACCCTCATGATGTGTATTTCCTCCTTAAATTTTTCAAACAATTTTGACACAACTGCAGCTTTTTTGATCATTGGACGCAGAGAAGCCTAAATAACCAGAAAATTATTCGATAAACGTATAGATACATAAGCAAACTAACTTGCCGTCAAAATTTACACCCGAGAATGTATAACCTTATGGGATGAAATAATACATTGGGAAATTCCACTCAAATTAAAAGAAAAACTATATTTTAACAATATTTTAATAAGCTATAAATTAAACAAAAAGAGAATGCGATACGCAATTCTTCACAATCGCAAGCAACTAAATTGTTTGAAAAGAGAATATTAGGTATATAAGAATCGCAGATATTCATTTGGCTTTGTTGATTTTTTATAAACGACATTCAATAATTATTACAACAAAAATGTGCCATGTTCGGACCAATAAAAGTACGAAGCAATTTCGTTTTTTTATATAAGTACATAATTGTAACCACTTTAAAATTTACCATAGCAATCATTATTTTGACATATCGCACTGGAAACTGTTCAGTGTTCATCCAATTCAATTAAAACAAAGAGACGAAACGCTTGCAGATAATTTCATTTGACTATCATAAAGAAAATATCACTTATCACCTTTACCGATTCTTACTAGAATTCGGAGTTATTTTTAAATAGAGACCCTCTTTAGAAATAACCCGAATTCGGAGCCAACTGTCACTTTTAACAGTTTCTTAGCTTTGACTATCAACAGTGCCAACTAATAGCGATACAATAGTTACAGAACGCTCAAAGTTTTGTGTTGTTCTCTGATATATTTCTAAGTACGCCTTATTTTAAAAAAATTCGAAATGGTTTTTAAATACATTTGTACAATTTAATTTGAAAATCGTCCTCAGCAAAATCCTTGCGTAAACCAATTCCAATATTTTGTTAGTTTATTACTAAAAGTGAATCTTATCAAATGGTGAATTGTCTAGATTTGTATGACTTTGTTCTTTTTTTACACTTAGAATTCTAGAAAGTAGCTAGCTTACAGCAAGCGTCAATCTAATATCAAAAACCCTTCATAAGTGCATGTGTTATTTGTTAATAAGCAAAATAATACAAATAACATACGCACAAAATTAAAAAAACATAATTAAAATGAAAACATTAGCTAAGAAATAAACATATACAAAGGAACTGTTATTTACAGAGGCAAACTCTTGCAACTTACTTGCTTAGGAAAAATTTCCATGCTGCATACGTTCATACTGTTTTGAACAGGCCAGCTGTTTTGCCACTAAGTGAAACTCATGTTGGTGAAACAACCGATCACTCGGAGTTTAGCCTTTTCGGTTATAGCTTAGTGCCTTTATTCTTTTCTCACCATGGTCTAGCCGTATATGTACGGAATGATGTTGCCTGTCAACATCTACCACAATATGGTCAGTGAACCAACACAAATTTTAATTATATGTGGTTTAAATTCAACGTCCAAAGGCGCATCATTGAAACGTGTTTTATGTATCGTAGCCCAAGTCTGGATAGCAATTCGACTTCTAACGAATTCGATGCGCTGTCCGACTCTATTCAGAGAATTGTATCCCATTTTCTGCACAGTGAGTGTGAGATCGTTGTTACGGGCGATTTCAATGTACACAATTCTTCGTGGCTGCACTATTCTCGTCAGTCAAAACCACTGCTTTCGTTTTTGCTACTATAGTAGTATTTTACTCCTTTCGAGAGTCAATTGCTGCTCTACTACCCACGGACAAAAACTACCCCCCAAAATAAAAACCATTCATGGTGCAATCGTTAATTTATTTAAGAAATTTGCCCTCAAATTTGGAACTCTTAACGAGAAATATTGCTTCGTTTTTTGCTCATAGCCCAAAAAGAAAGCAGGAGCTAGAAGAGTTCCAGAAGTACTTTTCGGTTGCAGAACATAATAATGTTGAGGATATTCAATAAGGTGGCTGTCTATGGAAAATGTTGTGGTTAGAATATTGGAGCAATGGATTGTGCTTCAACATTTTTTTCTGGCTTATGATCTTGATAATAATGTTGACACTGCTCACAACATTTATTTAGAAATGACCCAAAAAAAAAAAAAACAAAATCTATTTCAGTTTTTTGTCATACATTTTGAATATTACAAACAAAATAAATATTGAATTTAAATCTGAAACTCCGAAAATCCATTCTTTATTGAAGAGTATTAAGACTTATTTCAATTTATAAAACCAGAATATATTATATTTAAACCTAAACTTCACGAGACTGAATTTTGTAATGAAACATTCCTCAATGAAAATGATATTTACTTTGGAGCAAAAGCGAAGATGCTTATTTTACAAAAAAAGTGATGAAAGAGAGAGCAAAATATTATGTTGAACTATGTAAACAAGTAATTTGCAGAATAAAATTTGACGATAAGGTACTACTGTCTTTGGAAGGGATTAACCATAAAAACTTAGCACCTACTTTGGTAACTTTTATGGCATTATTTCCAAACTAAGCAACTGATCTTGACATCGAAAGGCTTCATGAGGAATGGCGGCTTTTTAGAAACCAATGCTTTGTTTCCAAAGACTTGCCTCTCGAGACTTTTAATAGCGAAATATTTCAAATAAAAAACGTATTTCAAACAAAAATGTATTTTATTTATTTATGAATATTCAAAAAAAAACCTAAGAATTAAAATGATGAAATTAATTTTATTTTAAAATGCTGGTCTTTGAGCAGTGAAAGCAAACATTTGCCATGACATTACATCCTTCTATTTGTCTGTCGGAACATTAACCTTCCAGTAGGTCAATTAACATCGAATTTGGACATTATTATTTTCAGTTTTTAATTTTGTTCATGGGCCAAGCATGTGTTTGTTGTTTTTTGTTTTACTCCTCAATTTAAGAAAATACTCCCCAAAATGACAGAAAAATACTACCCTTGAAATTTTTAAAACGACAGCATTGGTCAACACCCGAAGGAAGGTATGTCGAGATTTTTGCTGAGTTAAACCACCTGAATCAGTTAGTAGACCGAGCCAACTTGGATTCCTGACGTTGCAGGCCAATCCGCCAACTCTCTAGACTTGTTCCTTACCTCTGATGTTGTTGTTTTTTTCTAATCCATCATGTAACGGGAGAAATATCGATTTTACTTCTCAAAAACGCCTGCTTCTAACCTTATAACCGGGAGTGTATATACGGTCAGTGTATTATCGCCTCTAGGCACATTTTTTTTTAAATTTATTTATTATTTAATAATTTACAATTAAGTTAAATTATAGTCAAAGTTTTAATTAAAAGTATCTTGAAGTTTTATAAATTAATTATTTCAAGAGGAAGATTGTTAATTATCGTGGGAACAGTATGTAGTAGTTTGCGTCTGCCGTAGTTATTATAATTTCTAGGGATTTGTAACCTAGAACCTAACCCTGTAGTACCCGTGGCATGATGGTTAGTGCGTTGGACTGTCATGCGAGAGGTCTTGGGTTCGATCCCTGCCTATGCCACCTAAAAGTTTTTTTCACGGGTACTGCCTCTTGCGAGGAATTGACAAATTCTCCAAGAGTAATTCTTGTCATGAAAAGTGCTTTCTCAAAAATTTTCCGTTAGGATTCGGCTTGAAACTGAAGGTCACTACCATCCCTGACAACAGTACTCACACACAGGGATGGTTGAGAGTTGTAAGTCACTAAGCCCAAGTTCTCAAACGGACTGTTGCGCCACCCAATTTTTTTTTTTTTTAGGGATTTGTAACATTTCTTGGGCTCGTCTTCTAGTGTTTACTTGATGTTGTATCGGTCGAGTGAATCGGTTGTCATCAAAGTACTCAACAATTGTGGTCATCTTAAAAATATCTTCCACTCTAATAGTTTTAAAAGCTGCCTCATTACTTTGTTGACTACTATTTTGAATGATCTTAATAGCTGCATTTTGAAGCTTTTGTATTTTTTGGATATGTGTTTTAGCTGCATTACCCCAAGCAAGTATACCATACCGTATCTTTGACTCTATCAAAGCATAATACACTTGCTTTAAGACGCTTTCAGATGTATGGTATTTCAAATGTGTAATGGCAAATGAGGCTTTCTTGAGGTCCATTCGTAGTTTGTCGATGTGCTTATCCCAAAGAAAATGACAATCTATCACTACACTCAGATATTTATATTTGTTCACTAACTCAATGCATTCCTTCGGTGTGTTTGGGCAAGCATCATTTTCCAAGGAATCCGCTGTACTGTTTGCTTGAAGTGTGGACTTCGAATGTGCATCATTTTGATTTTGGAGGAGTTTATTACTAAACCCTTATCGTGACACCATCTCACAGCCGCATTAAATTCTGTTTGCATCATCATAACTGCAGTTTCCAGTGAACTATGACAGACAACTATAGCCGTATAATCAGCAAAAGCAAATGGTATACTTTGTTTGGACATTCTGAGTAACTAGTTGGTATGTAATATGAACAAAATCGGTCCTAATTTTGATCCCTGTCGCACTCCATATTTCATTATCTTTTTGTCACTAAAATCATCTTTTATCTTAACACAAAATGTTCTGTTTTGCAGATAATCCGTCAACCTATTGGTCATTGCGCCGCGTATTCCAATCCATCGCAAAGCTTCAATAAGAGTAGAATGGTTCAAGGTATCGAAAGCCTTACTAAAATCCATGTACATTACTAACACATGGTGACTTTTTTCCAAGCTTTCATTAACACAATTTGGGAATTCACCAAGTAATTGTCCAGTATTCTTATTTTTTTGAAAACCGTACTGGCTCTTATGTATCAGAGAGTGCTTTTCAATAAAATGTTGCAACCTGTTCACTATTACACCTTCCAAGCACTTTTCTACAACTGAAAGAATCGATATTGGTCGGTAGTTGGTCAACTAATGTTTGGTTCCACCTTTTTATATTGGTCTAACAACTGCTGTTTTCAAAGTTGAAGGGATAATTGATTGAGTAAGACTCAAATTAATTAAATTACAAATGATTGGACTATTGGAGCAAAAATATGGAAGTGGCTTTTTATAAATATCAATTGCCATGATGCCATCAACTCCAGGTGCCTTATCCTCTCCAAGAGATTTTATAATGGTCTGTATCTCCGTTACGTTTGTTGCGTAAGCAAAGATTGAGTTTCCACTGTCTCATTTACATTATTTTATGTTTTTACGTTGCATTTGTGGATGATATTATCCGTTTGGGTTGAAAAAAAAAAACTCTGCAAGTTCGTTGGTGAGTGAAGTCATTTCTATCTTGATGTTCTTTTCCATTGTTTTGTCAATGTTAATTCTTTTTCGTCCTAGTATTTCATTGATCAGTACCTACCTGTGTTTTCCGCAGATCAGTTTTTAATTGTATACATTTTATTTTGTGTACATCCTATCCGCGTTTTGTTCTTCTAGCACGACTTTCCAATCTTCTTCATGAAAAAGTTGGCTTACTTTTGAGCTACTAATGTATGTGAAAGTTGGATATTGCCTTTCCTTTGGTTTTTCTAAGTTCTCATAGTAAAGAATTGGATAATGATCTGTTATATCGCTTTCGATTACTACTGAATCAATGTGTCTATCAATTCGGCTAGCAAGGGCATGATCTATTAATGGCTTAGTGCCTTTCTTAGGGTCTACTCTTGTATTTTCTGTAATGCAATTCATTAATCTCTTTGATGTTAACATTTCATATAGTCATATAGTCTAGTATAGTCTTTGACATTATTAGAGTCGAAGTCATTTAAATTAATATTTATATCTCCCATCAATTGGTTTTCAAATTCTTCACAAAACGCCGATTTGCTGAAACCTGGTGGTCTATAAATTGCAATAACAGATGTTGTTTTGTTTTCTTCTGCATATTGAACTTAAATATTTTCGTACGAAACCGTTGGCGAATGAAGAACTTTATGAGATAAATAACTTCGTGTAAACAACATAATTCCACCACCTCTTCTATTGTTTCGATTTAAAACTACTTGTTCGAAATCGAAAAGTAAGCTTGCCAGCAAATAAGGGCTAACCGCTAGGCGTTGCTGTTGCGGGCTAACCTATCTTAAACTGTTCGAAACCTTCCAGTTGATACAATTTCTCTTCTTCATCATGTATATTTGTTTCTACCAGAATTATTATTCTTAATTCATTTATAAAAAGGTTTACGTTTAGACAGAAGCTATTCCAATGTAAACGCAATGATCTTATATCAGACCATTGTGTCATATCTGCAAATTTCTCATGCCAAAAACTCCCAGTTAAAGTTAAAACCTGTACGAGAACCGTTTGGCAATATGAGAAAGCCAACTGGGACGGTCTCAACGACTTTTCCAGGAACTTAAACTGGTCACTATGCTTCCTCGATAGTGACGTGGATTCCGGCGCAGATATGGTTACAAATTTAATCCTTTGTGGAATGAGAAATTTTATCCCGAATAGGGTAAAATCTATCAAACCCAAAGAAAACTCATGATTTGATTTGAGCTGTAAAGAGGTTATTAGGATCAAAGATTTAAGTTTTCATATTTATAAAGGCAACCCCACTGAGGGAAACCGGAATAAGATCAAACAAGCTAGAAAGGCTTGTAACGGACATATTCGACGCAATACATTTTTGCATGACCAGAAATTACGGCAAAAAATACTACAATGTCCCAAAGGTAGCACACATTTCTGGTCATTTGTAAAAAATGTGCGCAACACTACGTCATCATCAGTTCCTACGCTCGTTTCCAATAATGACACTCCTTTTGTAAGCTCGATTGATAAAGCCAATTTGTTTGAAGAGGTGTTCTTCAAAGCTGGCAAAACCACTGGGTAAACTTTTCCATCTGTCCTATTCTACAGGTCTCTTTCTGAGTGGATGGAAAACAGCATTTTGTTCCGCCTGTCCCTAAAAAAGGCGAATCCTCCTCACCCTCACTATCGTCCAATTGCACTTACGTTCCTTCTTTCCAAGGTCATGGAAACGCTGACTAATTTTCAGATTAAGAAATATCTTGAAGAACGAAAGCTTCTTAATGACCGGCAGTATGGCTTTAGTAGCAATAGATCCACTGGTGATCTCATGGTTTATCTCACCGAACAGTGGAAGAAATCTTTACATCGTTTTGGAGACAGTAAGATTATTGCACTTGATATTTTAAAGGCATTTGATAGAGTTTGGCATGAAGCTCTCTTATCGAAAATGCGTGCTTTTGGTATTGATGAATCTCTTCTTTGTTAGGTTAGAAATTACGTTTCGGACCGTTCAAGGATATTCATATCCCCTTGAGTGCGCGCATAGTATACAAACAAATTCAGTGACACGACTACTTTCGTCTTACATCTGAAACATTTTTATAATACTATAAGTAATTGTATACATGTTTCTTTGGAGAAATTAAAATGCATTTTAAACCTTCAATTTCAATTAATGAAAAGGAAAAATAAAATGCACGACTGGGTCGCACGAACTTGCTCCTTCATGCAAAGAGTCTGTTTAAAAAAGTACCTATATAAGATTTAAAAATATACCTATAAAATTAGTTTGTCTTCGAAGATATAAAATGCCATTTGATTTGTCAAAAAACTTGTGATTCATCCCAAGACACAACTCATCCCGGAAATGAAAAATACTTGTAAGCATACTTAACGAAAACAATTGTTTGTGTATTCAACTAGTTCGTTCAAAGCTTTTTCCTTTGGATAGCTTTATTTTAATTTCATATTAGAAGAACCAGGATGGAAAATAAATTATCTGAAGATAAGAAAGAGGAAGAACATATATGTTTAAATTGTAAAGCGATCGCCTATTGGTTGTGTAGTTAGGTAGGTGTCTAAAACGAATAAGGAATAGTTTATTGGCGTGCTCAACTTTATGCAGATAGATAGATAAAGACATGTTTATGATGATAATGAAGTAATGTTATTGGTAGATAGAAGTTACTTAATACAATCCAATCACATTCCTTCTTTCCTAAAAACATTGAGCAAACATAGAGTATTTACGTTCAGTTTATTTTTTTCGTAAAAGTTTAAAAACAAAAAAATATACGAACAGGTACAAGAAATTGCTATTCATGTGATGTTTACAGTCAGCCTCTTGTGCGTTTTGGATTTTAGTTATGAAGTGTCACCTAAGCAGTAGTTGTAGAGGTTGTACGTAATACCTATATATGTATACATAGGTATAATGTGTATACGTTGAAAAAGCGATTCTAATAGAATATACATAGGGGAAAGGTTGGAACAGTGAGACACTTTTTTTCAAACTGTTATGATGTCGAATTCTTTTGAGCTACGAAAATGAATTTTTGATGGTATCTTACGACATATTACCCCAACGTTTTGCCTTAAAAATATAACTAAATAAATCAAAAACAACTTCCTTATAAGTTGAATTATTGTAGAAGGTCAAACTGTCTCACTGTTCGGCGGGGGTTCGAAGACTGAGACAGCGTAGGTCGCACAGTGGGACAACATAATATTTTTGATAAAAACTCGTCTTAAACTATTTCTGATTAAAAAAAAACACGAAATATATTTGTTTTACGTATTGCGTATATTTATCAATTAATTCAAACAAAACCCACATTCAAGAATAAAATAAAATAATACAAACTAAAATCACAATTAAATTCACATTATAAAATAAAAATAAATCACATACGAGTTGGTAAATAATATTTTTCATTTGTTTTAAATACAAATATTTAGCAATAGGTATAAATAAAAATAAATACAAAAAATAAATTAAAAATCACATTTCAGTTAGTTACCTAATGGTTATTTGTAAAAAAATAAAAAAAAATTATTTGAGGTTATTTCCATAGCTTTGGAAGTTTACCTCGAAAATTACCGATGATTTTTGTCGGCTGGTGTGACCACAAAGAGCCGGTGTTGGCAACACTCTTTCGATTTCATCAATTTTTAAAGAGGCAACATCTTCAACCAAGGGCTCTGAAAATTTGTTATTGTATATATATTGTATATATTGTTATATGTATATATAAGCTATATAAAGTAATAACATAACAAACAATAAATAAATGGATCATGAAGGCCGAACAGTGAGACATGTCTCCTGTTCGCCCTTTGAATCTGTCTCACTGTTTAATTTGTGTCACTTTTAAGAAAAACTTTTTTTTACAAAAAACTGGTAAAGCTACCGAATACTTTTTTTAAAAAGTGATAGCACACATAATAACAAACCAATTAAAAAAAAAACACTAGTTCACTTACCTGAATAATTTAAGTTGCTACACAAATTTTCAAAACACGAAAAAAAAATACTTTTACTCTTTATTTTCGATCTTCACTCACTGAAAGCACACGCGCAACTGAACTGGCTGTTGTGCGGAACAGAAACAAAAGTTGCGGAATGGAAAAGAAACGTTATTGTCTGCATCAAAAACACTCCATTACCAAGACCGGAATCTTTCGTACGTTTCACTCTCCAAAACCCGTTTGTTTACATTGTTGTATTTGTAATTTTGACAATTAGTCCATGAATAGATGTGAGCAAAACAAAAAAAAACGATGCCGTGGGCTAGCGGCGAAAACAAAATGGGGTCGTTAATAAGTTTTTTTCAGGTTTTTCTTTTTACTTTTTTTCGATGAAGAAGTCAGTTTTAACCTTTAATTTTGCAGTCATATTTTTGATGACGAACCAATGTACATTTTTGTCTTCAAAAAAGCATGTTCACCATCAGTTTATTATAATTAATTCACTAATTTACAAAAAGCACTACGAAATTCTTCAAATTTTATAATTAACCTCGGATTTTTGTATGAAAGATGCGTTCGAAGAACCATCAAGTTAAGGGTGCGAGCGCAATTTTTGTATTGAATTCTAATAAATTTTCGTTAATGAACGGCCCAAATATTTTTTTTGCAAGTAATTAAAATCTGTATCAATTTAATTAATCCAAATGTATTTATAGTTTGTTTTTAATGATTTAAGCTTGCAACTATTTTTGAATTCCATTTTGATTAATAAATATTATATTTAAAAAAACAGTTATAATCGAAAAATACCTTATAACATTCTTGATTGATGGAAGCATATGCACATGTATTTGCTATAAAAAAAAACTATGCATCAAAGGAACACTAATGTTTTAAAAAAGTAATCAAAACGATTATAGCGAACCTGTTGAATAAATGCAGAGCAAATAAAAAACAAATTTTGACATATATCACAAAATGAAAATGTCTTAAAATCGTTCTGAATTCATGCACAACTCATTCAATAGATCAAGTAATCGACATTAATGTTTATTGTTGACGCACAGAAGTTTTTTTTAGTGAATTCCCACAGTTTAACGAAAAATATAATTGTCATTCATTCCTTAAAAATGTTCAGTTAACAAACTTCGAATTTACTTATTATTGTTTGAAGGGTATGTTTAGTAAAAGTGTTGCTAATAATGAAAAAATGAATGAGTTTTACGTACATGTTTTTGTTTTTGTTAATATAATAAATACTTCCATAGATTACATTTTATAAATGCAGAACATAGAAGAAAATATACACAAACAATAGTTTTCAGATATAAAGCAGAGTTTAGTGTAGAAAAATATTTTTGAGAAAGCCAATAATATTTTAGGTATGTTCAATGTTCATTAAAAAAAATTTCCGCTTCAGCTAACCTTCATCAACTTTTTTCAACTTTTTAGAAACAAAATTAGCATTAATAGCAGCATTTAGTTGGTATTGTGTGTAACCATATTGCCTATTTCTATTTCTTAAAGATGCTTTACACAAAGCAACTTATTTTTAAAACATGGTTCCCTCAAATTTTTATTCCAAAATCTAACTACAAACAAAATTCTAACTCTAACAAAGTCCCTCAAAAAGAAATTTTCAGGAATATTTCTGCAACAAACAAAACTAAAATTTGTTCTTGCAATTATCGAACTGCTTAAATGATGAAAATACTAATCTAATTGAGGAATCTGAACTAGCTAAAGTTGGCAATGGAACTTCACAAGTATGCTTCTCGTAGCATTTTCTGTACAAACAAATACGGAGGCACCCGCCTATTGTTTCCACCTGAACTTCTAACGTCGCCAAAAAATGCTCTAAGCAAATTACAGCTGAAAAAATTGCCTGTTTTGTTATTTTACAAAGTATTGAGTTACACTTTTGTCCATTTGCAATAATTGTACTTAACCAGTTGCAGCGCATGTTGCGTTCGCAAATAATTTAAGTAAACAAAATAAATAATAATAAACTAATAAATCATTAAATAATATGTATTTGGTCAATTTTATTTTATTTAATATACATTTACAACTTTTATTTGGATTGAAATTAAAAAGCTATACAAATCTTCCAATTTAAGACCATGTCAGCACTTCAGATTCTGTTGGTTAGGATTGTTTAGTTTTTGAACGAGGCCATGAAACATTCAAAATAAAGCATTTAGATGGGGCTGATTACTATAATGAAGCATTTTGATGGGCCTGAGGACTAAATGTGAGAATGTGTTTGGTTTTTTGCATCATTTCATGCACACTTTCTCACATTTAGTCCTCAGTAGCTTGTAGGCAAACCGAAATGTCAGTCTGAGATTCCGGTCTTGGTAATGGAGTGTTTTTGGTCTGCATCGACATGTCTGTGCATGTTTTTGGGAAGCTAACAAATAGAATGTCTCACTGTTCGTACTGTCTCACTGTTCCAACCTTTCCCCTATACTATTTCTGGCCCATTTCTTTAACTTGTACTAAGTATTTATTCTCTTATAGGCGAAGGCAAGTAAAATATGTATGAAACAACCTTATTCTTAAAGAATAATATTTTAAAATCATATATACAAAGGTACCAAGATAATACTTTCTTGATAGACACTTGAAAATAGATTAAACATATCATATTCGTTAATCCGATGCATGCAGTGGCGCTACACGGCCATCGTTGGTATTTACAATAGTTATAGTTATAAAAATACATAAATATGCAAATGCAGTAATTCGGATAAAAGATATGAATGTAACCAACATTTTGTCAAAATAATGCGTTCTTTCGGGCTCATGCACAGTGAGATGGGTGGGGGTTACATTTAATACAAGTAAATTAATTTTAAAAAAACTAATTTAGGATTCAAAATTTAACCTGAAAAATGAGTTTTTCTTCAAAATTTAAATGCCATTCTATAAATCAAAAAACCGTTGATTTAAATTTTTTTTTTTTCGAAAATCGTTAGAGCGGTTTTTTTTTAAATAATTTTTTACACCTATATAAAATTTTTCAATTTTGTTCTAAAAATATTTTTGGTATGCAGTTGTTTAGTGATTGTAAATATACTCTCTACATTTGAATTTCGTAAAAAAATGTTGAACAGTTTTTGAGATATAGAATTTTGAAAAAAAAATCAATTTTTTTTTTTAAATCCAAACAAAAAAAATTGCACTTTTGATAATCAAATATTGTTAAGGCAATATAAGAGCTCGTTCAAAAAAAATTATTGAAATCGGTTCATAAGTTGCGGAGAAAATTAAAAAACAAAAAAACGGTTCTATGAGCGCTACCTTTCCGGAGCAATACAAAAATATGTTTTTCTTACTAAAAGAAGCCAAGTTAAAAATTAAATTTTAGAGAAAATTAAAAAAAAAATCTATCGGTTTGTTTTTGAGAAAATTCGAATTATCGTTTTTTGACCAAAAAAAATGTATGAGGGCCACTGTTAGACAGACGGAAGGAATCGCGGCACCCACTTTTTTCGATTTCTCTACCATCGTAATATCATGTTTGATTAAAATCTCGAGCTCGAAATTTTGCACGAAAGCAAAACTTGCCATGTATGTAGTTCCTATATGTCGCAAGTAAAAAACATTTATAAAGTGAAATTACAAGAATGCAACAAATTAAAGGTAGGTACAGAACAAAAATTATAAAACTATAAAAAATACATACAAAATAAATAAATAAATTATTTAGTACAAAAGCGAATAAAATAAAGGTAAATTTATTATTTTAAATAAATAAATTAACAAATATTTATTTATTATATAAATTATTAATAAAATGAATAAATAAATATACAGAGTTATCTATTTTGGGGTTTCAAAAGTAAACGTAAATAAAACACACATAACATATTTTTTTCACGAAATTTCCAGTTCATATCCCCACGACGTCAAATTACGCGGCCTGGAAATGTCTCTTACAATAAAGCCATATTCGCTCGAGTTGTGTGGCATGTGGCACCGTCTTGTTGAAACCACATATTCTCCAAGTCGTATAGTATTTAATAGCAGGCAAAAAAAGTCGGTTATCATTATGGCCATAACGCTCCGAATTGACGGTAAAGTTCGTTCCATCGACGTTTTCGAAGAAGCAAGGTCCAATCACACCACCGGACCAAAGAGCGCACCAAACAGTGACTTTTTGTGGACGTAATGGCCTCTCTTCAATTACTTGAGGATTCTCAGAACCCCAAATACGACATACCCACCGAGTGAGAAATGTGCTTCGTCGCTGAAGAAAATTTTGTTCGTCCACAGTTGTTCAAGCATCCATTCGACGTATCTACGACGTTGTGAATGGCCAGCTGGCTTCAGTTGTTGTGTGAGCTGGACTTAATGTGGATGTAGGTGTAAATCCAAATGCAAAATATGCCAAAATACGATAAGACAGTCCTAATTCCTGAGAACGACGAGGAATCGACACATTCGGGTCTTCGGCAATACTTTAACTTACAGCAGCGATATTTTCAGTGGTACGAGCGAAACGATGATGCACAGGCCATACAATATCTGTAACCAATACATTCTCTTCAAATTTCTTCACAATTTTGCCAATTGCTTGCTATACTATCAACATAAACTTTGTAACATGTGTTTTAAAAGAAATGTTGAGTTTTTTTACACAAATATAATGGGAATTTAAATTAAGTAATTTTATTAACTATTATG
Source organism: Eupeodes latifasciatus (assembly GCA_920104205.1). NCBI lineage: Eukaryota > Metazoa > Arthropoda > Insecta > Diptera > Syrphidae > Eupeodes > Eupeodes latifasciatus. The sequence goes on from OV049925.1 coordinate 75,198,552, forward strand.
TTGTGCCATACGAAATCAAACGGCTTTTATACATCAAATAAAATCACTACAGTGGACTTTCCTTGTGCACATTCATCTTTTACATGTTTAAAAATTCTCTTAACCTTCTTAATCCACTTTTAGTCTAGGAATATGTTTTCATTGTTCACAACTTTTTGAATTTGTTGCTTAAAACCTTCACGTAGACTTTGCTTATGCTGCTGAACAAATTTACTGGTTTTCATAAATCATCAAGTTCAACGTTTTGTGACCGAAATGCCCAAAGACAAGGAAAGCAAAACCTGCCAAGAGGAATTTACAGACCTGGGATCCACAAATAGTGATACACTGTCTGGCTTTAACTGACACCTATAATACCCTTTTTAAACACCGGAGAATATCTTACTTCTTTTATCTGGAAGAAGGGTTCATAATTTAACGGTACAAAAAGTATTCTCCAACAATTTTATAGAGGCTAAGAGCAAGATTGTTTTACATCCATCCTTTGGCTCGAAATCTGACTTAGCCCCACAGTCGAGTTGGATCTATCCGAGCATCAAAACAAGAATATAAGCCCTGCTTAAGTTGACTTAAATGTTTAATCTCATTATTCGAGGCGAGAAGGGCAAGCGTGGGGAATCCTGACAGTCTATTTATAAGCATAAAATGACCAGGGAGACTATGGTCTAGAACATTGATACGTTACGTACGTTCAGTCTTACCTAGAGTAGGAATAAAAGGACACAACCGTTACCTTACGCCCCGGAGTTTGACGAAATTATATCAAGAGGAAAATGGAAAGTATAGAATACTTTCAGACGTCTCTACTGCAAGAGCATAGATTTGAATCGTTCCGTCAATAAGAATAACCTATTTTGGAATTTTATAACAAGGTAATTATCAATTTGCTTACGCGTTTTTAAAATTACAATATATACCTTCTTCAACATCTATGAAATGCTAAATGACAATGCCCACCAAATTTGTTTTGTAAAAATTTATTTGTACATGTAGTTATATTAAAATGCCAAGAACTTCAAAAAAGAGTGAAAAATCGACTAAAATTAGCTGATTTTAGGAGTTTCATTAAAAAAGCCGTAATTTGAAAACCGTTATGATTCAGGATAAACAAGTTAAAAAATTCTGAAAGGTCATGCCTGCCTTCCACAATATTTAATTTGCACTTTCCTTTACGAGACACCCTGTATGGAAGAAGGTATATAAATTTATAATGTACTTATGTATATATTTATTTTTGAGTAAGGTTTAATTAGGTACTAAAAAAGGAAATAACATAAATCGAACATCTAATGGTATTGTTTTTGTAGTGAATAAACCAATTGAGTTTAAATTATTTAATAAGAACGTTTGTGTAAATTAATTTTTTTTTTTTCAAGGAAACAACTCCCCGTTTCTTTCTCTTGCTCTTCAATTTCCAATTAGCTTAAATTCCCTCAACTTACAAACACATTGGCTCAACACAAATCCCACAAAAAACCAAAAGTGTAAGCCAAAAATAGCATAGAGGAATTCAACACAACAAGTCAAAATTCACTTTTGGATTGGCTGCAATTTAAAATACTATAGCAGAAACATCAAATATATGTACATACATACACAGTGATTAGAATGGATAAAAAACATACTTTTCGGTTCACCCTCAGAATAAACCCCGACCCAGACCAAAAAGAATATTGAATTGCATATTTGAGTGCGTTGAGCTGATGCTGAAGTAGGTCTGGAAGAATGATGTTGTGTGTTAAAAATTAAAAGAATTGCCACCCAACGAAATGGTAAAAGCTAAGGAAGGATCTTAAAAACCAGGAACGGTATAGGCAAACCAAACACCTCCGACTTTCTTTTGTTTTAGCTCGTTACTTTTTATTACCGTATATTTTATTCTGAAACTGAACGAAATTTCTTTGTTTCATTTATTTCAAGGAAGGGATTTTGCTTAGATGTCCATGTTTATCGTATTGTTGTAGGTATTGTAGGTATGTTACCTAGTTGTTATCCCACCGCCACACAGTGCGGCGACTAGTGGAAAAAAATCAAAAAAAAAAATTTGCCAAAAATGTGGAGCAAGTATGCCAAATTCAAGGTAATTAGTCTGAGTGAATGAATCAACAGTTAATTTATGATAAAGTTCAATCTTCTGTCGTCAGAGATGCTCAGAAGATCAATAAAAAAAAACAAAAAATGAGAGTAAGATTTTTCGTTAATGCTCAAAAGAGCATTTGTTGAAGAAAAAAAGAACATATGATATTTTTTTTGCTAGATTCATATTCAGGAGAGAAAATATTATTATTCTAACTGCATTATTTTTTTTTTGCATGTAAATTTATATTTTTTTTGAGAGTCCAAATCTAAGCTTCTTTGTGCGTGTTAAGTACTAACTTCGATAAGCTATATATTTTTGGAGGGGTCCGATGGGAAAAAAGTGTTTTTATTTAAAGAAAGTACACAATTATACCTTTTAAAAAAAGTAAGATTTTTTTGCAGCAGCCTGCGCTTTCTCTTGCAACAAGTGTTTGTTTACAAGTATTTTTTACAGAATGTGTTCAAATAGGGAGCTTTTTGATGTTTGGTTTTCCAACTCAACAGCCCGTGTGCGTGATGTTTTGGAGTTTATGGAGTTAAAACTAAATATACAATCAAATTTAGAGCCTGAAGATCAAGAAATCGTAGAAAAACACGCATCAACAATTTGCTCGGAAATAAATAAACGTTGGCAAAGTTGCCACAGAAAACGTGATAGGTTTTTAAAAAAGAATAAAGACTGGCTTGACAATTTTCACTCCTTTCCCCAAAACATCCTAACTCTAATGAGTGCATCGACAAGCCAAGACCTTAGTAATAAGCGCGGGAGACCGCAAAAAGAATTTGTTGAGTGTTGCCAAAAAACTAAAAAACAAAAAGTTCATGATTTGGTAAGGACAAGATCGCTCGAGGAATTAAAGTATGCTACAGACCAAGCAGCATTAAATTCAAGCACTAATTCAAATTCAGAGCAACAGTTTTTGTCACCGGGAGCAGCCCTTGCATTGTATCTTGACCTTGACTTAACAGAACGAAAGTATGAGGTATTGAGAAAAACCGTGAATGCTCTGCACAAGGACTGCTTCCCAAGTATTTACGCATTACGGAAAGCTAAGGCTGGTATTCTTCCAAAATGCGACGTTACGGAATCTTCAGCGGAAGTTGATTTTCAGGATATTATGGAGAAAACTGTTAAAAGCATTTGCAAATCTGTCACAGTGAGTAGAGAAACAAAAGCTAAACTAATTTGCAAATGGGGTTTTGATGGCAGTGGCAACCATAGTGCTTATAAGCTAAGATTTGATAATACTGAAAACTCGGACGAATATTTGTTCCTTATAGCATTTGTACCTCTAAGATTGGTCGATATCGATTCTGGTGTTTCTCTTTGGGTAAATGATCGTCCTGGATCAATATTACATTGTAGGCCCGTGAAATTTTTATTTAAAAAAGAGTGTTCCGATCTTGTAAGACGGGAGGAGACAAATATGCAAGAAAAAATAATGAGCCTTTATGACCATACCGAAATGATAGCAGGACAAATCTGCAATGTTTCTTTCGAGTTTTATATGACCATGGTTGATGGAAGTGTGTGCAATGTCTTATCCGGAACAAATTCATCATCTAAATGCTATATTTGCGGAGCACTCCCGAGCGAAATGAATACAGCCAAATGTTATGAGAAACAACCAAACGAAGAAAACTATCGTTTCGGTCTTTCAACTCTCCATCTCTGGATAAGGTCGTTTGAATGTATGTTGCACATTGCTTATAGGCTGCCCTTTAAAAAATGGCGAGTCCAAGGAGAGGAATACAAAACTCTTTTCGAAATAGAAAAAAAACGCATTCAGATTGAATTCAAAACAAAAATGGGACTAAATGTTGACCAACCAAAGCAAGGCTTTGGTTCATCAAACGATGGCAACACTGCTCGGACATTTTTTTCTAATCCTGAGAACAGTTCCGAAATCACAAAAATCGACCAAACTTTGATTCAAAAATTAAGTGTAATATTACGAGTAATGGCAACAGGTGCTGAAATACATTTTGAAAATTTTGATGTACTCATCCATGAAACACGTACACTTTATTTGAATTTATATGGATGGTATTATATGCCTTGTACATTGCACAAACTATTTTTTCATAGTGTAGATGTAATGAAAAGCTTTCATATACCCATTGGTCAATTGTCTGAGGAAGCTCTTGAAGGCTTGCATAAGACTTTTCGCCGAACCAGGCTTAATCATTCAAGGAAATCTTCAAGAACAAATAACTGCAAAGACGTTTTAAATCACTTATTATTATTGTCAGACCCATTTATTTCATCGCAAAGAAAAATTAAAAGAAAGCCCAAAATTTACGATGACACTATCAAAAAATATATAATTAATTGTGATGACGATGACGATAATCAATCATCTTCATCGGATACAGAAAATTGAAAAACCATTTTTAATTGTGCACTTTAATATAGGTATTAACAGCTCATATTAACTTCACAAGAATAAAATTTAAATATTAAAAAAAATTATCAAACACAAAAAATATCGTTTTTTTATTTTTTTTTTTTCGAGTTTTATAATTACAAGTTCCTGAATTAAATCATTTATACAAAAGTAGGCGTGGCAGGGGGCGGATATGGTCGACACCATTTTATATTTTTGAGCTCGATCATCAAAATTCTACAGTTTTATTCAAATCGTGCATGTCGTTTTCTAGATATAAATAATCATATTAAGAAGTGGGCGTGGCAGGGGGCGTGAAAATTTTGCTAAACTTTGTAAAACTTGTTGTTATTACATTTGCAATAAACTTTGTATGCAAACTCAGCTTAGTTTTTGAAAATTGATTTTTTTCCATCATCTCCATACAATCGAACGCACTGTGCGCCACGGTACCGTATAACTTTAAAAGGCAGCTATAGATGCATACATACATACTCAAGAATGTATATATGTATATCTAAGTATATCGAAAGTATGCACATTGTACATAACTATATTTGTAAGTATAGATATTTTCTACGAATATGGATTTTTCAGTATTCTTTTGGTACTTTTATGAATTTTCTTTGAACAAATTATTCACCTTTGGCGAAAACGGTAAGGGCAACATTTTTAAGAACTTCATATCGTAACAGGGTGCCAAGCCAAAGGAAAATTGAAATACGGAAAATGCCTGGTTAAAGGTGGCAATCATTTTGAAAGAAATGGCCTTGTTACGACGACGACGACGATAAGAAAGTGTAGAAAAACAACGTCGCGCCGGGTGCCGGTGTTGGAAATACTTGCAGCGTAGTAAAAATTCGTAACACTGGGTTCACCTTCTACAGTTTGCGCTTCGGATTCAACTTTTATGATATCCAAGGGTTTTCATACCTACCGTATAGAGTTCTTGTATTTTTTTGCTTGTATCTACCTACAGAGCCCTTCTCAGTACCAACACCTTTCAGGTTAACTCATGTATAATGTATGCAATTTTCTGTTTACCACCCACCAAACTGCTGTACAAATTTCGAATTTTATTTTTCTGACTGGCGTCTTCTTATTTTTATCACTTACAACATGTACCTTATGCTGAGCTCCAATATGGGCGGTTAGGGATGAGGTCGTATTCTTTTCAATGGCTGTGATGTAACAAGACAACTGCCTTTTTAAACATTTCAAATATTACAGCTTCTACCTATATTGTACTTTTATATCAGATAGCAAGGAGAGGTATCCTATGTTATGCTTGGAATTATTGTCTCTAAAGGTTGACTGCATCGGTGGAAAGTTTTTAATTTTTTTCTTTTAATATAAAAAACTGTATCAGGAATTTAAATTCAAACGTGAGTACAGCAGACAAACTATGCCTTACTGAAACTAAAGTTTAAGGAAGGTGTTGGAAAAAGCCAATGGTGAAAATATATATTCATGCGTTATAAATGTATATAAAATACTAGCTGATACCCGCCCACTCCACTGATCGGTTTTTAAATTAATACAAAATTACGAGGGCTTCATAACTTCCCAATTCTTGAGTTGTAAGCATAATGACTAGCATCACTTTCCCTTATATGCATTAGGTATACATATGTATGTATGTGTAGATTCAAATTTAAAAATTAATTGTTATTTGAAAATGGGAGTTGGTGGTAAAAGTGTGTAAATTTAGGGTTTTATGTGGTTTTTAATCCCAAATCTTATTAAAATACAAATATTTTTTTTTTAATTTACCTACATATCTGTTGATTTCTATTCCTAAATTAAAATCTCTCCCGTAGGTGCAGAATCGTAAAATTGGAATAAGTAGCCTCTGATTATGCTTGGCCTGCGATGCTCCGTGACATGAATCTAATTGAACAAATTTGGGACATGTTAGGAATTACATAGATATGAATGCAACTTTGGTCTTCCAAATACACTCAGGATCCTTATACAGACGATTGTTAAATCCTGCAATATTGTCACAACTGTCCCAAATATTTTTTAATCGTCTGAACTCACTATTTTGTCTGGCAATATCGTCTGAGCCATCATTGTCAGGTAAACTTTTTAGACTAGACGATAATATTTGTTGTATTATTGTCTCACAATTAGAACACCTTCAGAAACGTTTTGAATCACAAGATATCTTTGTTTAAAACATCTGACAGTAACTTCTTCGCTATATGTACAAAAAAATCTTCTGTGCGTACGCAAAATCGAAATTGTTTTAAGTTGTTATATTGTTATTATAATTTAAAATGAGGCAAAAATATCTGAACTTTTAAGGTGACCAAAACCACCATCTCCAAAAAAAGAAGTCATATGATGATATTGCTCAGAATATATTATTCTGAGTATAAACCTTCCTTTTTTCATATTCCTTGTCCTTGCTGTCTTGCTGCTGTAGGCTGTTAAAATATTTTCCATTTAACCATGACAATATTTTCAAAAAAGTCACCGTAAAACAATTGTCAGCTAACTATCTGAAAATGAAATTGTAAGACTTTGGGACAAAACCTGCTAACCGTGTAAACAGATAAGTTTTGCTTGAAAGGTTACCCGAAATTGTCATCACATTGGCAGCTATTGTTAGAGCAGTGACAGATCGTACAATATTGTAAGATCTGACTTTTTATCGAAGAATGGGAAGTGGAACCAAACCATTGTAAGATATCTTATCCTAGACATACGCACTGACAAATAACTGGTTTGTTTGCCCACTGCTAAGGAAACATACGCATGTATAATTTACATTTATCAAAAATAACATTAGACAGCAAAATATTTTTTGTTTCTGCCTCACAAATCGAACAATGCTCTATAAAATATTTTTTTATTATCAATTGGAATGTCACTTTATAATTTCTCTATAAAGTCAGGTTTTTGAAAGTCTCTTTTTGATTTTGGTACTCTCGATAACAACCTAATTATCTGCAACAGAGGTAAAACTTTTGACTTCGTCTTTCCAAGCTCGGAAAATCATGAAGATTACGGGGGTGTACTTGATGTTATTTGTTGTTGTATGCTAACAACCGTAATTTATTGGTGGAAAATTATAAAATTCCACGTACGGCAATTTTCTTGGAAAGTTGACAGGAAAGTTAAGAATGATCTCTTTACAATCAAATCAGCTGAACTTCTTTGCTTTGTGTTATATCTTTTTATTTTCTACATACATAATTCCATAATCACACACATAACAGTTTTGTACCTGGTTTGTGGAGTTTTCTTTAGAGATCAATATATACCTATGTTTTTGGTACTCTCTAAAAAAAATAACTGAAGGAAAGGGCTTGTTAAGTAAACTTCCAAGTTCCAGTTAAATATTTATTATGAGTATCTTTATGTCTACTGAAGGTACCCGAATATAAAAAGTTTTTGAAGATACAAAAATGTCAAGATCGAATTTGATTTATGAGCATGTTTCAATAAAATTAAACACATATGTTTTGTATCCAATTTTCAATTTTAGACGATTAAGGTAACATTTTGGATTTAATTTCTTTGAATCAATCACCATTATTATAGAAAGTTTTTGAACAAACAAGCATTTGTTTTACTTTTCGATAATAATACCTATGACTATGAGTACTTATGTATGTTAATACATGGACAAACTTTCATATGCATATATGTATAAACTATACTTAAATAAAATGTCTATTTTAAGTAATATAATCCAAAAACAGTTTTCTTTAGCTGGAGTGACGAATCTGCAGTCACGCTCTCAAAAATTACCCTCAAATCTAACACCAAAACCAACCAAAGTATACAAAAGTCTGCCGTACAAACAACCAAACTAATGATGTCCAAGAAGAAAATGAGTGCCCTCTTCCGGAGCTAACCAACATCAGGTGCCTACAATACTCTGTCATCGAGTGCGGCATTAAAAGCAACCAACCCCAATGCTGCTTTTGTGGTTCATCTACATACATTTGCATATACTTTTCGTACTACAAAATTATTCGTTGATTCTTCTTTGTGTAGAGAGAACCAAATGTATTAGTGAGCTGTTGAGCAACTATAAAAGCATGATAGGAAAGGCTTGAGGATGGGTGCAACTCTGCCAATTGCTTCCCCCATAGCTCCCAATCGCAATTTACACTTTAGCTATGTTGAGCTTAGTGCTCTGATGGACTTTTGGCTAAAAAATGTAGTAGCCACCTAAGATGTGTTGTGGTAACAGTTCTTTTGTTCGTTGCAAACCCATTTGGAATGGATCCAGTGGCTCTGGACGGAAAAAGATTTTGCACTCTACGTCCTTGTTGATGACTATGACGACGTCGTCGCCTACTTGCCTCTCGCTACCATTCATCCGCTTGGAGTTCATTTCGGTTTGAAGCTTCTTTTGAGAGTAAAAATTACATATTCAAGTCGCGATCACTTCACAGGGTTTTCGTCTGGCACGTGGAGAAGATATTGCTGCATGATGATGATGATGATGCTGGTTCTGCATGCACAGCAGAAATTCAATTTGATTTTCACTAAGGAGAGATGTCTTTCTTCTAAAAGAAAAACGTAAAACAAAAATGAAATATACGAAAATTCTTTTTCCTTTGAAAACATCTTCAGAAACTTTACACGAATTGACTTAGCCTGGTCTACACAAAGGAAGCGGAAGACAAACCCAAACACGGCAAAAAGGCAATTTAGGTTCAGTTGCTGCACAAACACTACAACTTATCTAAACAACTTATCGATGGTACCTTCATCAGGAACTTCTTTCTCCCCGATATATTGACTATACGAAGTTGAAAACGGATAGACATATGGCCCACCAAAATTGATTTTGGTTGACATTCGACTTTATGAATCATTAAATGTACGTTTAATTCACGTAGTAGGTATGCTATTTTTTACTGTACAAAAGACAGTTGCAAAATTATTTAAAAACCAAGTACTATCATGCTGACCAACAATCAATAAATGTGGCTTTATCTTTTTGCTAAACTTAATCTATTATTTTATTTCAAGTAATAAAACGCCTACAAACAAATTATTTATTTCAATAATTCATTAGGATAAGATAGATTATTATTATTATTATTATTATTATTATTATTATTATTATTATTATTATTATTATTATTATTATTATTATTATTATTATTATTATTATTATTATTATTATTATTATTATTATTATTATTATTATTATTATTATTATTATTATTATTATTATTATTATTATTATTATTATTATTATTATTATTATTATTATTATTATTATTATTATTATTATTATTATTATTATTATTATTATTATTATTATTATTATTATTATTATTATTATTATTATTATTATTATTATTATTATTATTATTATTATTATTATTATTATTATTATTATTATTATTATTATTATTATTATTATTATTATTATTATTATTATTATTATTATTATTATTATTATTATTATTATTATTATTATTATTATTATTATTATTATTATTATTATTATTATTATTATTATTATTATTATTATTATTATTATTATTATTATTATTATTATTATTATTATTATTATTATTATTATTATTATTATTATTATTATTATTATTATTATTATTAT